>JAJJMB010016246.1:353457-568353 GCA_023531105.1 Papaver atlanticum
TTTTTTTTTTCAACCTGTAAGTCCTCTTATCAGGTGTGATCATCTATGGACAAAGTCGAGATAATACAACAACTTCGGTATTCACACTTTGTGTGATCGACTATGGATACTAGATCGAGACGATACGACAACAAGATAACTTGTATGATTGACTACGGATACAAAATCGAGACGATACAACAATCATAGTGTGATTACTTGATAATAGGTTCGGACTTAACCAAACTCTATAGGATCACTATCAAGTAATACGGAGTTAACGTAAAGTGCAATTTACTTTAATTATAATAAAACAATTATAATACGGAAAGGTAAAGTAAATGGCACAACAAGATTTTGTTAACGAGCAAACTGCAAATGCAAATGCAAAAAAAACGAGACCTAGTCCAGATTTGAATACTCTAAAAATTAAGCTGCTATACAAAATCTAACACCAACTTCGTATAGTTGAGACCAAGAAACTACACCTAGTTCACTTAGTTTCTTCAGTATCCCTGCGCTTCCGACTTCAATGAGTCACGTACTGGTACAGTTCCGTTGGATCGTATTCCAAACAACAAAGGAACAACGAATCTGTTTGGTAACAACTCTATTGATTCTTTAAGATAAAAGATATCTTAAGTCATATGCAAAGGCTCTTCCGTTTAATCTAATAAACTCCTTTGCCTGGTTAGATCAATCCAATCTCTATCACCGAAGTAATAAGGTTCGGATTTGCAACAATCAAAATAAGTCTCAAAGAGAACTACTAGTTGATGTCAATCTCACGCAACTAATCAGTCGAATAAATCCGATTCTAGTTGGATCCCAGCCGATCAAGGTTTGTGTACACAACAAGATACGAAAACCAATAAGAAATCTTCTTTGTCTTCAAATCTTATTTAATTTTCAATTAAACCTGCATAACACCACTTGAATCTCTTGTGATCAATCGCACACAGAAAGGAGTCTGTTAACAAAGGATTATCACAATATGTCTTTAGATCTAACAACAATTCTATAGATCCCGTCGATACTTCGATCTAGTTTGAGTGAATCTTATATCAGAAGAGAAGATTCTCAAGAATTAGAAAACTAGGAGCAATCAAAGTTTCAACAACCGTTAGTCAATCAAATCAATCGAAAACTAATAACACTGCAATTATCTAGTTTCCCACCAACGGTACTCGTAGAGATTCTTGATCCCACAGAAGTCTTTAAACGAGCGGTCGTAAGATATTTCACCTAATTAGGATACTTTCCTCTCCGAATAGACGGCTCCACCAGAAAAAACAACAAATGAAGATTGCATGGCTTTTAGGATAGTTTGCTAGAAATGCAAACTTAGTTATTTATAGACCAATGATATTTGGACACCAAGGAATTTCCAAAACCGAAAATATTCTCAAGATATGCAATGAATAGCAAAATTCGGTTTTCCTAATTCCAATAAATGCTTGTCCAATATTTCTGAAATCTCTCAATAGAAAATCTCCGATTGGTAAATGCTCATTTACTAACTTTTATTTTCTAGAGCTACACATTAATTGCTGGTAATTAATGTATATATATAAAACTAACAACCTTAATTAAAAGATTCTTAATTTATTTCGGCACATGATCTCCTTAAGTACTAAGGAATATCTTTGAACAATAAATGATAAGAGTTAATGCTCGTGTTCAAAGTATGTTAACATCTTTTCACTGTAAATCCTTATTTCATATTCACATCGATTTACATTCAATGAATCGGTGATACCACACTTCCAAACAAGTTTAGAATTGGTTTCCCTGTATTCCAAAACTACTATGTGATAGATGAAATACCAAACCACATACTTGGGTTCAATCGGTT
This sequence comes from Papaver atlanticum, assembly GCA_023531105.1. Taxonomy (NCBI): domain Eukaryota; kingdom Viridiplantae; phylum Streptophyta; class Magnoliopsida; order Ranunculales; family Papaveraceae; genus Papaver; species Papaver atlanticum. The sequence goes on from JAJJMB010016246.1 coordinate 355,292, forward strand.
CTACGAATCACTAGGATCGGTTATACCTACTTATGGTAATACTTCTGATCGGTCACACCAGTCACTAGTCGGTTACACCAGTTACAAGGATCGGTTCCATATTCCCATGGTATTGCTTTTGATCGGTCACGCCAGTTACCAGGACCGGTTACCAATTACAATGATCGATTACACCACACTCTGTGATCGGTCACACCAATTACTAGGATCGGTTACACCAATTATTAGGATTGGTCACACCAAATACAAATATCGATCATACCATCACATGGTGATTACTTAGGATTGGTTACACTAATTAATAAAAACTAGTCATACCAAATCATAAGTTAGGCATTGTGATTAGTTATACCAAGATACATAACATATGTTAAGATCGGTTCTACCATCTCACACATATTGGTTATCCAAAGATTTGCAATGAATAGACGGACCAATAAGCCTAATGATGTCCCTTTAGATTCACGAAACAAGTTCATGAATGTACTCCCTTTAAACAAATGGGAAAGATTATTTCCTAGGATGAAATCTTCAGCATAACCCAGTCACATAATCATAACAATATATACACGATTATGTTGATGTTATATCTACGAAGTTCAAAAGATAAGCGTTATACTTCGTAGTCTAACTCCCAAATACTATGATCATACAATTATGACCATGTCACATCACTAGAGTATTATACAATATGTACAGTATATACAACTTCGCAGTTATATTTTCAATACAACACGACTTGAAAGATACGTTAGGAATGAAACAGTTCAAGTCAATATTACTAACCTCAAGTGGAAGGATGATGTCATCGTTGTAGTTTGCTACTTAATCACATTCTTCAGGTCTTCGGAGTAATACTTGTATATCTTAACATTCCTAGACTTTCTAGTCTAACCTAAACGAAGTTGACTCCAGTATTTAATCAAGCGACTTTAAATGAGTTTTGACACACTAAAATATGCCAACCAAACTTGACATACCAATATTTGGTGAGTTCAACCGAGTTATGCTCTAACAATCTCCCCCTTTGTCAATTTTAGTGAAAAAACTCTTATTACATATGGATAAACAAATTACAAAAGAATTCATTTTACATACGCTTGATTCCAAGTTTCAACAGCACAATAACCTGCATATATTCAATCAATAAATGCCGCTGTTGACATTTGAATAACAAAAGCTTTTACTCTCCCTAAAGGTAAGCTAGGTAAGCTAGGTAAATATTCAATCCGAACATCTTTGTTATTCCCCTTTTTGTAGTCATAAATACTACAACATCAATATGATATGTTTCCCCCCCTTAGTCAATGCTTTACTTTATCGTTAGATATAACATTTAAGCACAATTGTCATTTCCCTAGTGATTGCAAATCACTTGTTTACTCCATATATTTCTCCCCCTTTTTGTCACAAAATAACAAAGGTTCGAGCAAATAAAGGACAAACCGAAAGGATCTTTCAAATCTAAAAGACTTGTAAACAATCTATAAGAGTTAAGCACGAAGGTTTCACATACCATTAACCAATATTAAAACCGAAACTAAAAAGTAATTTAGTTTCAATATATTATCAAGGAAACAATTGCCCGAAGCAATTTTCCCTATTAGTTTAACAAATCGACTAAGAAACTTAATTCCCTTGTTAAACCGATTGCGTATGCACAATCACTTCTTTCGATAGACCAAAATAAAGATCAGAATTAACTTAATTTATCTCGTCAGGCTCTAATTATTCAGACAATAACTTAGACCTTTCTCTTTAGATAAGGCAAACACTAGGTCAGTTAACTAGTTTTTCTTGTCAAGGCATTCGATTAGACTTGAATAACCAAATCCTCTAATTTGATAAGTCTAACTAAGATCATAATTAACTTAGTTTCTCTTATCCGGAATCAATTGGACTAAACAAATGATCCTGTATTTTTGTTAAGCCTAAACAATGCATACAAACCAAAATAAATTGACTTGCGAAATTATTTTTATTAACCGGAAGCAATTGAAATAAACATACACATTATAGCACCGCAATTTCACCATAATTCCATCAGTATATGAAACTTGATAGTCGTTGCTGCAGCTGAGCTAGAGGCACATCGATACTTGGTCGTATAATTACTAAGGCTAGTTCACTTTATTTCTGACAGAACGGGTGTTGAGGTTGCATATCGATTAGATGTTTTCCGTCTCGAATAAGGCTGAGCTTTGGTTGAGCTTCGTCGTGGGATCTAGTCTCGCCTTATACTCGGTTGCATTATGGTCATGACCCTATAGAGCAGGAAGAGCGACAAATGGCTCGATATGGTAGTCTACGACAGTAGGTGGCTCTGCAACGTTTTTGATCAGGTCATGAATTTCTTTGAGCCTTTTCAAGTGTTTTCTAACTTTATCATGTATACGACGAAAATACGAAACCAATGGAAACAGAACAAGGTCAATCAAATACAGAATGCAAAAGTTATGAGTAAAATAATGAAGTGTAATAAACTTTTTGCGTCCCATATGATCGGGTTGAGGGGGCCTTGGCCTAAACGAATTTTAGAGCGAATATCTATCAGAATCTTCAATTTTAGAGCGTCATCTAGCGATTACACCTTTGATTTATCGTGTTCGTTATGAGCTTCATTTTCTTCAGTAATGTCGATTGTAGAGTAGATCATGTCTGTGTTATTCTCCACAATTTTTGTACTCCTTCAGGGTATCGATCTAGGTTTTTACAAGATTTTGTTGAGTCCCCAAGAGCTCGTCTTGGTCCTTACCCAATGTTTTCAAGGGTTAGTAGTAGATTTTTGTGGCAATAGTTTGGGACTTTTTTTTTTGTCATAGAGGGAAATATTCTGGTGATCTAGGACGCCGGCAAACCTATTCACTAAGGTCAAAATATTTTCTGAGAGAAAAAAATGTAGGTAAGGATAACTCTCTCGACTAAGTTTGTGATAGATTTACAGAAACCGAATCATTGGAAATTTTTTGTTTGGATTGATGGAATCGGCTTCCTTCCTATTAGTGACCATGATTGAGATCTGTAACTGAATGAACAACCTCCCATTGTGGTCGTCAAATGTAGTTACCTAAAATCGGTGAGAGGCTAAAAGTGGAATTTTAGGGTCTCTGAAAGTGAGTTACGGAAGGTTGAGCACGAACAGTCTTCGCCTATACTACGCACCGAAATTTCTAAACCAAGTGTTTATTTTCCATGAACAGTGGGATTCTAGGGTTTCCACATGAATTTCTAAACCGGGTATTTCTTTTTCATAATTACCTCACATCTGAAAGTACCAATTCAATTACTATTCACAAGTGAACTCGACTGATGCATTCAACCTCATAAATAATACCGATGATCCAATTTTCGCATCTCTTTAACCAAATCAATAAAAATCAAGATTCCAAATTATCATCAAACTCTAAATCCCACAAACAAATTACATGGTTTCCATTTCTTTACAAAAAAAATCAATCAAGACGATTTGGGAGTAAGATAAGCCACAATCACTTAGGCCCAAAACTTGGGAATCAACATCCAAACCCTTAAAAATGCATGGACGGTTGAGATTACCTTTGGGTTTCTCACTTAGGCCACTGACGTGTATGTTAAATATCCACATAAACTAGATGGCCGCTACCACGGTGGGACGGTCGACCGAAGAAATGGGCGCGGAAGTATAATTGTTCGTGACACGGCACGAAAGTATCATTTTTCCAGACACGACATAAAAATATCATTTTTCCTGACATGGGTTGAAAGTATCACTTTTCCTGAAACGGATTGAAAGTATCACTTTTCCTAAAACGGAAAATTAGTCGATGCATAAACCAAAATTGCCCCGGCTACGATGTGATCGGAGTATGTGGCCCCTCTTCTCTTTTCGACACGTCCTATCTTTAAACAGGAAATCACTTTAAAAACTGTTGTGATAATTGGAGATACAACTGCTTATAACTACCTAAAAAAAGGAGAAAAAAAAAACTAACAAAGAAACCGATTTTTTTCCCACTAGTTTTGATCGTCATTTTCCTTTTCCTAAATTATGGAAACTCTATCGATCCTCTCAAACAAAGTTGCAGAACCTACTCTTAGTAAATCCGACTAGAATCTTACTGATCGGCGAAGAAGCTCAGGAATAACACTCTATGAATCACCAGGCCAACAGGAACAAAATAAAGCTCAACCCTCTCAAAGTAGCTAACTCTTTATCAAACTTATGATTGATTAATTGTTTCTGATTTCTTATCAATTTTAATTTTAATAAAGTAATGTTGAAAGCAAAGAAAAGGGGTGACTAAAATTGAAGTTAACTGGAGAATTGTCTTGCTAAGAAGAGAGTTTGATGAAGGGTGTAGTTAGAGGAACTTAATGCATACAGAATAAGCCTCGAAACAGCATCACAAGTTGATGAATCTGAAAACCATGAACTACGGGGAAAAAATAAAGATGATTGATGGAGAAATATCAAAGGCAACCAAATCGCCATCCAAGATTTTTGTGTTGTTTAATTTAATTTAATTTGCATTGTTTTGTGGTGGCAATTGGTTATTTCATGTCTGGGTGATTGATTGAATAAACTCATATTTTTGATGTGTGTGTTTATTGATACAACCGGAGCAACTTCCTTCCTATTCACTGAATACCAGTATGTTGGAGTTTTCATGGTTGAATTATTGCTCCAGTATGATTGTCAAAACTTGAGTATTGCCCCAAACCTATTAATGCTTTATTTTGTTTGGAATACTATCAAGAGCATTCATGGCTGCTTTTATGCCACTTGACAACTCCAGCATGGTCGATGCTAATTTCATGATAAGTAACTTTGGAGTTCGGACTGCACATTTGTTTTGACTTGCTGCTTTGAAGTTAATTAACAGTCTACGGAATACATGGATGATATTTTAAAAAGTGAACAATAAACCAAAGACAAGTACACAAACCGGGACAACCAACAACCAATCACCAGCAGGATTCAAATACAGTGGCAGTTATAAACCTAGCTATAGCCATTTGAAAACAAAATCAAATCAAATGCAAAAAGATTTAACATCCTTCACAACGAAAAGGCATTCGTGAATCATCTAATCAATAGGATCATTATCTAAAATCGTAACACTGAAGCGACAACCCGTAATTGAAAAAAACAATTTTAATATTGAACATTTCCATCTTTCTCTAATAAACTGTCATCCCTAATACAAAATTTAAAGTTTCATATTTCTCAATGCAAGTTTATACAAACCCCAAATGTGTTCATTGCTAATTTCATAAGCCTCTGCGAATTTGAATTCGCGCCCTACAGATGCAACATATGCAAAAATTGCAGCTTCTATATCCATATTGAAGCCCTTCATTGCTTATTTGTGCACCAGACTGCCATATATTGAGACGATAAAGACCATTACAAGATTCATGAGTTTATTATAACTTGTAACAAGGTCCAGTTGAAAACATTGACTCAAACAAATATGAGACTGTTATCTGTAGTCTAATTCTGTTTCTGAATTGCCAATCTCCATCGTATCCGTCAACCTCTCCTGGCATGAGAACATAACAGGTTCAGTAGAAGAAAATACAACACACTGTACAACTACAAGCTTTTTGTATTATATGCATACAAATTTCATGTTGCATGCTAATACCTCTACTTCTATGAGGCTAAGTCCTAGGAATAATCGAAGATGAGCACAAAATAAAGAGGTGTTCAATTGCCTGAATTGCATTCACATAGTGTATACATGCTTGAATAAGGTACTATATATAAATGGATGTCATGATGTTAAAACTAGTCCAGTAAGATGCTAACAAGATTAAAATCTGCAAAAATTCATAAAGTTTATAACTTACAAGAAAGCTAGCAGTGGAACCCAAAGCAATACCTCTAAATCTTCCCAAGTATGAATCAGAAAGAAAAGCACCAAACATATCCAAGAAATTTGATGAAGCTGTGACCACATGGACAAAGTAGTTACCCCAGTAGCACTACTGTCATGGAACTCATTCATCAAATACAAAATCAATTTTGGTTGAATCCCATAACTTGCTAGTTTCTCAAATGCAACACAGATTCTTACAAATTGTTCCATCAAATTTCACTCAAGTCACTTAAAAATCAAAACTTTTTTTCTTCAATCAACGAAAACTCAAAATTAATGATAAATATGGAACTTTTACCTATGATGAAATGAAAGGTTTTAAGGCCACCCTTTTTACTTAATTCTCTACAACGGGGGTTTCTCGATTCTGAGTTTTCTCCACTACTACCGTTTTCTCCTCCTTCATCTTTCTTTGATTTTGCAATTAGGGTGTTGGGAAGAGGTTGAATTTATTCATGAAATATCACAAATTTCTTATAAACATAAAAAAAATCAATTTCCGAAAGAATTTTTTTTTCTATTTTTTAGGAAACAAACAACAAACCCTCTTCTTAGCAAGGATAAGGGATAATCCTCCAATTAACTTCAATTTTAGTCACCCCTTTTCGTTTCTTTAAACATCACTTGATTAAATTGAAGTTTTATAAAGAATCAGAAAACAAAATCAATCATTAGTGTCGTAAAAAATTACTTACTTCGAGGGCTGAGCTTTATTTTGTTCCCTGTTAGGCAACTCATAGAGAATGTTCTTCTTCAACTTTTTCAATAATCAATTAGGTTTTAGCCATTTTTTTAAGGTCGGAAACGCTCTGTAACTTTGCTTCAGAGAGTTTTGATATTCTAGGAGAAAAGAAAAATGATACATGGCGACAGAAACTAGAGAATAAAAAAGCTTCCTTGCTTTAGGTAGTTATAGTTTTTGTATAAGCAGTTAGAGTTTTATTTATCAAAACTGTTTGAAACAGAAACCCGGACGTGTCGAAAAGAGAAGAGGGGCCACATACTCGGAGTATGTGGCCCGACCACATCGTAGCCGGGGCCAAGCAAAATATGGCCGCATAATGTGTTATGTATCCTTTGTGGTGGTTTGCATAATGGCTATGCACTAAATTTTCGAAAATTGTGCCTAAACTGAAAGTATCTCTTTTCCTGAAACGGAGGGAGTATATCGTTCAATTAGTTGCAACGGAAAATAAGTTGATGCATAAACCAAAATATGGCTACATAAAGTATTATGGTGGTTGCATAATGGATATACATTTAATTTTAAAAAATTGCGCCTAAGATGATAAACACCTCTGAATTTTTGGTAAAAACTATAAATTTGATATTGTTGTTTGTACTCATTGCGTAGACTTTTTTAAAACCATTCCAATGAGATAAAATTTGTAAAATTCCAAGGCACGGATTTTTAGATATATTATATTAAAGTTTGGTTGCCAATTATACCCCTGAAAAAATAGGATGATAACGAGTTATAGTAATTGAAAAAATGGGAGGGCAATTTGGAAACTTCAAGGGTATGACACCAAACCACTCAAAATCTAATCTTTTTGTGTCAAATTGGAAAAAAAAGTCACGTCCCACATGAATATAAAGTCACCATACTAGACGATCGCTGCCACGGCGGTACGGCCGACCGAAAAAATTGACGCAAAACTAAATTTTATACCCACAATTTAGTCCCGCCATGATAACACGGAGTCGGACTTGTAAATTTGTAAAGCGAAATTGTAAAACAAAAAAAAATGTTCAAACAAAGATATCATATTTCTTTGTAAAGAGACGTAAAAAAAGATTCTAAAATTATATACGCTTGAAAAATTAAATTGAATTAATTAATATCACAAACACAATTATGTAATCTATACAGAAATACCAAAACATGATACATGGTTCAAAAAGATTGCATTAGTTGGACTGTTACTTTATTTTCCTCTCTCCTTCTCTTTCTCTCACTCTTTCTTCTCCTACAAAACCATCAAGAACAATCCTTTTTTGCTCAGATCTAGTCCATTTTTGGACTAGATCTGAGCAGACTTCTACGTTATTCCTTGTTTTCTAGGTTAATTAATAGTTTAGTGTAGTTTTTATTATGTTTTTCTACTTATTTACACCGTTATGGTGGTTTTATCTACTCTTTTGAGGTTTATCTTCGCTTTAATGACTATTCTTGGTTATTGGGTTGGGTTTTAAGATCAATAGTGATACTTTCCATGCTCTCCAATGACGAAATCTTATCTTGGTTATCTCCGGTGACGGAATCTACATTGGAATCTTCATCATCAACTTATCCGGCGACGAAATCTCCATAGGTGATCTTTTTGACGACGAAAGCTTCATCACTAGTTACAAGAGATTTGAGCAAATCACTCCTATTTTGGGAGCACATCTTTCTATAGAAGAAAAACAAACTAAATGGTTGGAAGTTAATTCCGAGAAAAACCATCCTTCTTCCGATTTAATCGGATCTTATTCATACTTGTATTTGTCTTACTCCGGTAATCCTTCTCTTTCTCTTGCCGAATTTCTCGGTATTGTACTTTTACGGTATGTTCTTGTTACTTTGTATTCTCTTATTTTCGATCTTAAACTCATTGTAACCTCGAATTTTCATTAATGAAAAGGTTTCTTGTTTATCAAAAAAAAAAAAAAAAAAACTTTTTTTATTAATAATGATTAAATACTAAAGCCAGGATTCTTTACATAGCTGCCACCTAAATAGTTGCATGCAATTTTTGTGTCGTGTTTGCCTAGGGCAATTTCCTCATTATATTTTTATACAAACCCTAAACAAAATCATTTTAGCATTCGAATTTACAAGATTGCTAATGGGGGTACCATTTTATTTGGGGGTGTACCAATATATATATAGGACAAAAAAGCATTTGTCTTTGGGTTGGTACACCCCCCAGCAAAATGATACCCCCATTAGCATCCTTGGGAATTTAATGTATATCAAAATTGCTTCAATAAAGAAAAGAAAAATCGCTTAGACACGCGCCAAGATTAATCCGTGTCGATCGTTCCCGTCTAAATCGCCCGCCCGTTTGCAACTCCGATTCCAATACGTGTATTTTACCAGGTTCGGTAACTATTCACGATTATCACGTTCCGAACATAGAATCGGCGTACTAAATCGGCCCATTATACTTCCGTGAAACACTGATCCAGTTGTTGTTGGGCTCTTTTTTAATAACATACTGCAGGGCCAAATTAACCATCCCTTTCTTTTTCCAAAAACTGAGAACGAAGGGGTATTCGAACCACTAACATCTTGGTCCCATACTCGTCTCTTCTCACTGAGCCGACAGTTCTTTGGTGACAACCTTGCATACAATTTAAATATGTATATTTCTTATCACAAATCACATTTTTCCAACTATATTTAATCTTTTCTTCGTGTTGGTACACGCCGACTTTTGTGTATTGAACTCATATCTCTATAACGAATTATACACGTATGTATGCCGTTCCGTATTACTGCCGTATCACGAATCGTTGACCGGATTCTTGACCGAACTCGACTTTTACAAATTCGTATATACCCGTACATATCCTGTTCTGTACGTATCCCATACCCCGAATTGCTAACTAGAGACACGCGTGACCATCACTTAATGTTAAAATACGTGGCAATAACTGCATCTCATTTAAAACCGCTTATTAAGACAGAGAGAAGGAAACTCTCACCATCTCTCTTCTCTGGTCTGTTCTAAACAAACTGTAAGCATCTCCCTTTCAAATCTAAAAGAAAAAAAAATCTCACCATGTAACTCTCACCACCTTCCTTGTTATTCAGGAAAGATGTGGTCTTTATGAGAAATATAGAGGAAGAAAGGAAACGAAAGAGATGTAGTCTTAATTTTCCTTTCTTCTTCCCTTGCATATCTCAGAAAAGATGTGCTCTTTCCCTTTGATTTTTGGTGTGTTATATGTAATATACTAATATGTACACCAGTTTGGTGCCATATAGTTGGTGACCTTGTCTCTCTTATGAACACTCTTGGTTTAGATCAGGTAAAATTATGCAAAACTCTTGCTGCTTGTTATAATGTTTTTGATTTTCGGTTTTTAGGTGTTTGTTGTTAGACATGATTGGGTAGCTTTGATTGCATGGTATTTTGTTTGTTAAGACCAGACAGAGTTAAAGCTTTAGCGAATACGAGTGCTTCTTTTCCAAGAAGAGCAACAAATAAACCAAATGAGAAATTAAGAGCTGCTTTTGGAGATGACTACTACTATATATATGCAGATTTCAAATTCGGTCTTCTTTTTTCTTTCCAAAATTTTGTTCATCTTCTGCACCCGATTGTCTAATAATGTAAATCTGTAAATTCATTGCTGCAATTCAGTTTTTTTAATTGGGTGAATTTTGATCATTGTGTTGAGAAGAAGTCGATGTTAATTGAAAACTTCGATCGAATTTGGCAATTTGCTCTGCTCTGCTCTGTTCTTTTTTTTTTTTTCTTTTTTTTTTTTTTTTGGTAGTGGTGGTGACGGCGTTGCTGGTGAAAAGAAAACGAAGGAAGAGATGGGTGGTTTTTAAAATTTGTTGGTGTAGTTTGCTGTAATTGATCATTTTTTTTAATAGATGTATAATTCTTGGTGGTGCTAGTACCGGGGAGATGGCGGAGGTGCTGAAGGTGTTTTGATGGTGGTGCTAAGGTGTATTGGTGATGCTGGTTAGAGATGGTTGTGGCGGCGGCGGCGCTGATGGCGCTGGTTATTGTGACGACGGCACTGGTAGTGATGGCTGCGGTGGTGATGACGGTGACAGTGGTGGTAGGTGAGGTAATTCTGAAAGTGATTTTAGAACTTGCCACATAAACTAGCCATTTTAGAACCGTGGTAGTAGTTATCAAGTGGCTTATTGGAGGTAAGGCAATATCTCATGAATAATGTACTTTGGCAGATCTCAAATGTAATGGATGTTAATATTTGGGATAACCCTTGGGTTCCACAAACAATGAACCACATTATTTCAAAACCAGATGATCTACAGATTCATGTCAACAAGGTGTCTGATTTAATTTTGCCTAACTCTGGAGATTGGAATTTGGAGTTATTGAATCATATTTTCTCTCCTGAGGTTGTCGCAAACATTACTTCAATCTACCTTTGTCATGGTGATACTTCTAAGGATGTTTTGGTTTGGAAATGTACCCCATCAGGTAAATTTTCTACAAAATCTTGTTACAAACAGCTTATGAATAATCAACCTACTTCATCTGAGTATAGTTCATTTCCTTGGAAGAAGCTGTGGTCGTTTTCTTTCACCATGCCAAAGATATTAATTTTCATTTGGAAGATCTTGAACAATGGTTTAGCGGTTAAATCAAATATTGCTAGATTTGTGCCTCACACTAATACAGATTGTACGCTGTGTGGGGAAGATGATGAATCTTTACTTCATTTACTCTTTGTCTGTGAAAGAACAAAACTGGTTTTCGATGCTGCAGGTTTAATTTCTGAGTTGTTGTTTCAAGAAATTAATGTTATGGAAATTATCAGGAAGTGGATAGAAGAGAATTCAACTAAAGATTTTGTTAAAAGAATGTGTATCCTTTGGAATATCTGGAAGACTAGGAATGATATGGTTTTCTCTCAGGGAATTTTTTCTGTCACCCATATTCTGAAGAAGGTAGATCAGGATTTTGAGTTGTGTATGGAAAACTTCAAAGGAAATGCTGCTAATCAAGATACTACAGTGCAGGCTTGGTCTCCTCCGTTTCAGCCGTTTGTGAAGATAAACATAGATGCCGCATTTATTCCCAATAATGGAGCTGTGCTATAGCACAAGACTGCAATGGAAGATTTTTAGGCTGTGCGCCTAGAACATTTGATCTAGAACATTTGATTGCACTTCTTCTCTACTGGCTGAAACGATTGCTTGCAGTCTAGGAATTGATCTTGGTTTGAAACATAACTTTTCGAAAATCATTATAGAGGGAGATGCAGCAAATGTGACTGCTGCTATCCTTGGAGATTCAAGAGATATTCCGTGGTCAATTCGATCAGAAGTGAAGAAAATAAAAGATTCAGCAGGTTTATTTGGTGATATCAAGTTTCAGCATGTTCGCAAGAGTGCAAATCATCTGGCACATGAATTATGCCAACATGCTTTTCATGATAATGTAAATAATTGGTGGAATGCTAATTCTCCACCTTCGTGTATCTCTGCAAACCTCAATTTTGAGGTTGTTCAATAAAGTTGGGCTCTTTTTGAACCCTTTTCCCCTTCAGAAAAAAGAAGAAGTAGTTATCAAGTGGCGACCATCTCTCAGAAGTAGTTATCAAGTGGCGACAATCTCTTTTGATACCCTCTCCCCTTTTTGAGCTCTCTTTTAATACCCTCTCTCCTCTCTCACTAGTTCAAGTGGCGACCATCTCTTTTAATACCCTCTCTCCTCTCTCACTGGTTCCAAAGAAAAAAAAAAGGTTTTCTTTACCGGCAACCATCTCCGGTTCAGATCTGGTTTTTTTGGGGCGGGATTTTCTTTCCCTTTTCTTGTTTTAGGTTAGATTTTTGTTATTAATTAGTTTCTATCATGATTTTCTCTTACTTATTGGTAAGTTTTGTACACCCTTATGGTGTTTTTATTTCCTCTATTAGAGAGGTTTATCTCGGCTTTAATGACCGTTCTTGTGTTTCATGGGTTTTAAGATCACTTGGGATGTTTTTCAACGACGAAAACTTCATCATTGTTAGCTCCGGCGACAGAATCTTTACCGAAATTTTCATCATCTATTTATCCGGCGGTGGAATCTTCATGAATGATGCTTCTGACAACGAAATCTCCATCACAAGTTTTAAGAAATTTGAGCAAATCACTCCAACTTTTGGAGCACATCTTTATGAAGAAGAAAAACAAACAAAATGGTTGGAATACACTTCCGAGAAAAACCATTCTTCCTCCGACTTGGTCGGTTCTTATTCATGTATTTGTTCTACACCGGTAATCCTTCTCTTTCTCTTATTGGATTTCTTGGTAAACTTGTACGGTATATCTATTTGTATTTTCTTAATTTTTATTTTAAACCCATTGAAACCTTAAATTCAAAAAAATAATAAATAAATAAATAAATAAAAATGGCGAGTGTTGTAAGCGTTTCCGAGATTATATCTGGGCGTATGTGGTAAAAAAATATTTTGAGACAAACTACTTATGCTGTAAAAAGTACTAAAAAAGTCCTATCATTCATAAAAGTATGAAAAACGGAGTAAAAGACAAGAGGCTTCTGTCAGGTAACAGATCCAAAAAAAAAGTTTAACCATGTACCAATATTTCTACCATATTTAGTTACAATTCAATTCTAGAGGCTTCTGTCAGGTAACAGATCCAAAAAAAAGTTTAACCATGTACCAATATTTCTACCATATTTAGTTACAATTCAATTCTAGAGGCTTCTGTCAGGTAACAGATCCAAAAAAAAAAGTTTAACCATGTACCAATATTTCTACCATATTTAGTTACAATTAAATTCTGCACCTCGTGAAAACTTAATTTTCATGAACTCTTGGAGGTGACAAAGATAAACTCAGAGCCTCAACTTCTGCTCAGCAGGCAAATTCAAATCCAAATTAGCTCTGGAAGGAACTGATGGGACTGGAACACGAAGAGACAAAGTTAATGCAAGCGGGGATGGTGGGTCCGCAGGTGTTGGTGGGTCAGCAGGTGCAAGCGGGGGACCCACAGGCACACCAAGAGACAAAGTCAATGCAAGAGGGGGTTCAACAGGTGCAAGAGGGGTTGGTGGGGCAGCAGGTGCAAGTGGGGTTGGTGGGCCAACAGCACGAAATAATCTCACGCCTCTACCACCCGGAGGAGCCCTAACTTCCACCAAGTTGTTAAAGGGATACAAAGGATGACTCTGAAACAAAAAGAAAATACAGAAGCATGTTAAAAATTTGCAAGTAATATACAAATATAGAGTTATAGACCAAGAAAAACTGAAGTAAAAAGGAAGAAGTTAATAGTTAGAGAAACCACCTCCATTCGACCGCCGTATCTACCACCAAACCCATCATCAGGTCTCAGTCCTCTATAAGCAACGCGACTTGGAACAGTAATATAACATCTTAGTGGTTCTGGAACGGCAGATAAATCTAGACTAGGACCAGTAGGTCTGGAAACAGGTGCTCTTGATGGAAGTGCTCTCTGAGAGAATAAAAAGATAAAGTTCTCTAAAATGCATGATGCACAAAACCAAAAAAGAAGAAGAAGGGGTTTTTGAGTTTCCCCCTAAACTTAATAGTAGCAACTTGTCCCCCTAAATTAAAATTCTAGACTAAAACACCCCTACCATGAAGACATTTCAGCGTTTCATTTTCTTCCGGGTTTCCAATCAGATGACGGTGAACACGTTGTTAAAGAAGAAGATGAGTATATCTAATACATTCATTTAAGAGAAAACAATTAGATATATCTCATGCGCAAATATAGCATAATGTTATTAATGATCATTTTTTTATGCTTCAATCAAGAAAGACTACTCATACTGCAGTACACAGTATGTAATCGTTAAAAACTACTTGTATTATTAAACCTGCATTGAAAGTCGAATTACACAGTAATGTGGCCAAGAACAAACACCACCATTAGTAGCTCTATAAAGGTGAAGCCAGTAATGGGATGAGTTTCAATTCCTAATCATACTACTACACCGATGGAAATTTTCTTATTTAATTTCAAGTAAGTTCGATAACCAGAAGCTAAACCCATTAACCATTTTTTGATATACATTCTACTAACTTCATGAATGCAGTAACTACAAAATTCCTATCACAAGTCTCCAGCAATCTCTTTAAGTGTTGAAATTTCGAAATCACCATTGGTATGGATATTTAAGGGTAACCCACTGATTGTTGGACTGAAATATCAAATGGTTTAGCTAGCCCAGTTTTGATTAATTTAAGTTGTATATAAGACAATCCTACGTAGTTTCATAAACTGATTAGTTGTTCAACATTTTGTGTTCGTTTTGTAAACCCAGTAGTATTCATGAATTCAGCGGCGGAGCTAGGAAATTTTGGTCGGGGGGACAAATGTATATATACAAGAAAAGATTACCATGCACTGCGCAAAATGGCGGCCGAAGGCCAGCCGAAATTTTCAGGCTTTTTTTAAGCTACGATGACTCGTTATATGACAAAAATTACTAGATACATGTCCACAGTAATCAGTATGGCAACAAATCACATAGCAACCCAACACTGCATTATATCTAGTCTGCACATTTATTCATTCAAAACACATATTAAGAGCATGACTAT
This sequence comes from Papaver atlanticum, assembly GCA_023531105.1. Lineage (NCBI taxonomy): Eukaryota > Viridiplantae > Streptophyta > Magnoliopsida > Ranunculales > Papaveraceae > Papaver > Papaver atlanticum. The sequence goes on from JAJJMB010016246.1 coordinate 370,430, forward strand.
TTAAGTAGGAATCAAGTAAATAGTGGTCATTATATGAAATCTACTGGTTGTAAATTATAACTGACTTCGATTTCAGAGCTTTAACCATTTATTTGAGATCCTAAAGCATATCCTATTCCCACTGGCTTTGTCTCTTCCTTTCCATTTCCGTAACAATGAGAACTCAGCTAACTAAAAGGATATGACCTCGGGCTTTTCTTTATTTTTAGATTTACCAGGGGGGACAAATCCTAAATATCTCAAAACCTAAACTGTTTTACAAAGTTTCCAACAAACTAGGGAGGACAACTGTCCTCCCTGGACCATGCACAGCTCCGCCACTGCATGAATTGTTTTAAAGCCATTGACACGTTGTTTTACCAATCATACAACTACGCTTATGTGTTTTTGAGAGAACTAGTGAGTAGCCAATATTAGTAAAATTTTCTATCTAACATTATGGTCCAACAATCACACTAAGATTTCTCTTTAACTTTTTCCAACTCCAAAACAAATTCCATGGTAGGGATATTTATGTCCAAAATTATAGTTTAGGGGGGAAAGTTGCCATCATTAGTAAATTAGGGGGCAAAGTCCAATCACTAATTTCTTTAGGGGGGCAAACTAAAAAACCCAAAGAAAAAACAACAGAAAAATACCTGTGGATGACGACCAGATATGATCGCCGGTGCAATAGAAGATGACCTCCTGACGTCAACTCTCTCGGGAATCTGTTTAGATGAGAAGTTCTGATTAAAGAAAGAAAAAGAAGATAAACCTTAAAATCTACCTCATTGTTGGTATTATGTTGTTCATTAGAGACTGTGGAGATGAAAGAGGGATTCTGGATTGCAGTTGACACAAACAATTTTAATTATTAATTTTGCTAAAAATCAAATAAACAGTAGAGAAACAAATAAAAAAATCCATATACATCTGTAAGATCGGAGAAGAAATACTAGATCTATACATTCATATACAAATCAGCAATTACAACAACAAATATACAAATCAGCAATTAGCCTAAATCTATGTATTCATAACTAAATAAACAATTACAACAACAAAACGATTACAGATTTACTACAACCATTAAATCGATTTGAAAATCTCTGATTACAGATTTACATGAAACAGAAACAAGTATAATCATCAAATTAAACCCTAATTAAGAGATGATGCTCCTAACAGAATATGGTTCAAATAATCAAATAAACAGCAGAACCAAACAAAATTTACTTGTAGATATGTAAAATTTAAAACCCTAAGTCTACAGATCCATTAACAATCATAAATTACAACCAAAATTTTTGAAAATCTTGTTGAAGAAACTAATAAGATAAAGAATCGGAAAGAGCACAACTACATCCACTATATCCATTAAAAACTGAACGTATGAAGATCTGAAACAGTACTTAGATTGAAACTTTCACTGAACCTTGACACAACCACACAAACATGTCGATATAACAAAAATAAAACGATCAAAATAAAATTAAAACAACCTCATTACTACTGTTTTGATGCTCGTTAACACCAGAAGAAGAAATTTTCTCCGCCATTGCTGAAAACGAGAGAGAAGTAAATGAGAGAGGAGTGAAATGTTTGCGTAAATGTGACAGGTATTTTTATATTTTAGATTTGGGATCCGATAGTTTTTAACCAATTAAAAAGTGACAGGTGTCGAAAAAAAATACCTATTAAGGAAACACTCTCAGTCCAGTCTTAACGATTTCAAAATTCTCAGATTTTGTGGGTCGTGGTGGACCCACACCAAGGATAACATGTGTGGAGTTTTTTTTTTTTTAACGAGCCTTGCAAACAAGTGGAAGGCTCTCCCCGATACATCACAGAACAAAACATTACACGCAAAATTAGGGGCATGGTAACTCATTTGCCAGTAATACCTTCATAGGCAGTTTTCTTGGATAAAATATCTGCTGCAAAATTGCCCTCCCAAAAATGATGCTAAAAACTAACATGTACAAAGTTACAAGATAAACGAGCAATATCCTTTACAAGTGCGCTACTACTCCAAAAACTATTAGAGTTGCCTTTACAGAGATTGATAGCAAACTGTGAGTCTTTCAACAACTAATTTTGAGATGCCCAGCTCCAAGGCCAGCTGCAAACCGTCCCTAAGGCCTATTCATATGCACATGCCAAAAACTGATATTTGGCATATATGCACCCACTATGGGTATGTCAAGAATAACATATAGGCATACACGACAGAGTTTCCAGCGAGCGATAGAGTGTCCATCGCTCGACGGGCAAGCCAGCGCTCGCTGGTCTTTAAAGCGCCAGCGCTAGTCAAGCTATCGCTCGGCTGTCTGATCATCGCTTATCAAATCTTCATCCAACGGCTACTATTTCCCCCCTCTATAAATACCTAATTTCAATCTCATTTCAACTCACACCAGAATTTCTAAACCTCTCTAGAATTTCTTAATCTTCTTCTTCAAATCTAAAACAATCACACCTTCTCTACAATTCTTTATTTCTTGTAATATGGATTCACAATCTCAAAGTCAAGGCAAAGGCAAAGCTAAGAAAAACAAAGTCTGTGGTGCAAAATACAACATGATAGAGGATGAATGCATTTGTCGTAATTATGTTTTTTTAACCCAAGATTGTATCTGTTATAGCATTGCTCGGTTGAACCCGCCAAGCGTTGGTATGTCAAGATTGGTTGTCATATTTTAGTGAATCAAAACTTATTTAAAGAGTCGCTTGATTATTTACTAGAGTCAACTTCGTATAGGTTAGCTAGAAAGTTACTAGGATATGAGACTTACAAGTATTACGTGAAGACTTGAAGAATGTGAAGAAGCAAAAAACTACAACGACGACATCATGGAGTAAGATCCTTTCAGTTTGTATTTTATGGTGTGTGGAACCCTCGTGCTTAACTCTTATAGGTTTTGCAAGTCTTTTAGATTTGTAAGATCCTTTCGGTTTGTCTTTTATTTGCTCGTACCTTTGTCATTTTGTGACAAAAAGGGGGAGAAATATATGGAGTAAACAAGTGATTTGGTATCACTAAGGAAAGGACAATGGTGCTTAAACGTTATATCTAATGAAAGAGTAAAGCATAGACTAAGGGGGAATAACATATCATATTGATACTTGTGGTTATCTTAACTACAAAGGGAATAACAAAGACGTGCGGATTAAAAATCTACCTATCTTACCTTTAGGGGGAGTATTAGCTTTGTTATTATAATGTCAACATCGGCATTTATGGATTGAATGTATACAGGTTATTGTGTTGTTGAAACTTGGAATCAAGCGTATGTGTAATGAATTCTTGTAATTTGTTTATCCATATGATGTAAGAGTTTTGTCACTAAAATTGACAAAGGGGGAGATTGTTAGAGCATTGCTCGGTTAAACCCACCAAGCGTTGGTATGCCAAGATTGGTTGTCATATTTTAGTGAATCAAAACTCATTTAAAGAGTCCCTTGATTATTTACTAGAGTCAACTTCGTATAGGTTAGCTAGAAAGTTACTAGGATATGAGACTTACAAGTATTACGTGAAGACTTGAAAAATGTGAAGAAGTAAAGAACTACAACGACGACATCATCCTTCCACTTGAGGTTAGTAATATTTGACTTGAACTGTTTCATTCCTAACGTATCTTTCAAGTCGTGCATATTGAAAACATAACTGCGAAGCTGTGAATGGTTATACTCTAGTTATACATAGTATTAAGGAATTACAATACAAAGTATAACGTCAAACTTTTGAACTTCGTATATAAGACATCGACATAATCGTATGAATGTTATTGTGATTATGTATGGGTATGGGTGAAGATTTCGTCCAAGGAAACAATGTTTTACATTTGTTTAAAGGAAGTACATTCATAAACTTGTTTTGTGAATCGAAAGGGAAATCGCTAGGCTATTGGTATTATTATTCATTGAAAATCTATGGATTACCAATATGTGTGTTTAGTATAACCGCTCATAACTTGTTTATGTATCTTGGTAAAACTATTCACAATGCCTGACTTTTGTTTTGGTATGACTTTTATTAGTGAAACCGATCTTAAGTAATCACCTGAGATGGTATGATCGATATGTTGTAATTGGTATGACCAACTGTAGACATTGGGAAACCGATCCTAGTAAGAGGTGCAACCGATCACAATCATGAGGAATCGATCCTTATAAGAGGTATAACAACTCTTAGTAATTGGTAACCGATTCTATGACTTGTGCAACCGAATACAAGTTAAATACCATAAATATGTGGTAACCGATCCTAGTACCTAGTCAACCAATTTTTTGGAAAGCTAGTGTGACTGATCCTAGTACCCACATGGAGGTAGAACCGAAACTTGTTTTGGTAGAACCGTTAAACCCATGATTGGTGATCTGATAGGATAATCAATCACATAGTTCTTGGAAGTCAGATGAACCAATTCTAAACTTGTTTGGAAGTGTGGCAAATCGGTTCCAAGATTGTAAATATGAAAAAGGATTTACAAAGTAAAAATGTTGACATACTTTGAACATGTGCAGTAACTCTTATCTTTTATTGTTCAAAGATATTCCTTAATAGCTAAAGCAGAATCCCGGATCGAAATAAATTGAGAATCTTTTAATTAAGGTTTTAAGTTTTATATGCTTTTAATTTCCAGCAATTAAATGCATATCTTTAGAAAATAAAAATTAGTAACGTGCATTTACTAATTGGAGATTTTCTACTGAGATTTCGGTCAATGTTTGGACAGTGCATTTCCAGGAATTATGAAAACCGATTTTGGCGTTTATTGCATATCTTTGAGAATATTCGGTTTTGGAAATTCCTTGGTGTCCAAACTTCCTAGGTCTAGGAATATTGAAGTTTGCATTTCAATCAAACTAATCCTCAGAGTCAGCAAAACTACCTAGTTGTGTTGTTACTGGTGAAGCCGTCTATTCGAAGAGGAAAGTACCCTAATTAGGCGAAATCTCTTACGACCGCTCATTTTAAAGACTTCTTTGGGATTGGGAAGCTCTACGAGTACCGTTGGTGGGAAACTAGATAATTGCAGTTTATTATTAATTTTCGATTGATTTGATTGACTAACGGTTGTTGAACTTTGATTGCACCTAGTTTGTTTATGCTTGAGAATCTTCTCTTCTGATATAAGATTCACTCAAACTAGATCGAAGTATCGACGGGGATCTTTAGAACTGTTTGTAGATCTAAAGACGTCTTGTGATAATCCATTGTTAACAGACTCCGTTTTGTGTGTGATTGATCACAAGAGATTCAAGTTGTTTGTGTGCAGGTGTTTATTGAAGATCTAAGAAGATTTGAAGACAAAGAAGATTTCTTATTTGAGTTCATAATCTTTGGTGTGCACAAAACTTGATCGGCTGGGGATCCAACTATAATCGGTTTATCTTTGTGATAACCTTGATTGATTAGTTGAGTAGATCGGCATCAATACAATTCTTTGTGATTCAAAGAATTGATTACATAGTCTAGACAATTACTTTGGTAGTTGTTTAATATATAGATCTAAGAACCTGACAAAGGAGTTTATTGGGATAAAAGGAAGAGCCTTTTGTCAAACTCATATCACGTTGTTTGAAAAGAGTTGTTACCGAACAGATTTGTTGTTCCTTTACTGTTTGGAATACGAACCAAAGGAATTGTTCCAAGTGCGTGACTTATTACAAGTTGGAGGCGCAAGGATACTGGGGGAACTAGGTGAACTATAGGTTTAGTTGCTTGGTTTCAACTATACGAAGTTGGTTTAGATTTTGTATAGCGGCTTAATTCTGGACTAGGTCCCGGGGTTTTTCTACATTTGCGGTTTCCTCGTTAACAACATCTTGCTATGTCTTTTACTTTTCTATTTCCGCAATTATAATTGTTTTATTATAATTAGAAGTAAAATACATAAACATTAATTCATATTTACTTGATAGCAATCCTATTGTGTTTGGTTAAGTCCGAACCTATTATCAAGTAAACATACTTCGTTTTTGTATTGTCTCGATATTGTATCCATAGTCAATCACGCAAGTTATCTTGTTGTCGTATTATCTCGATCTCGTATCCATAGACGATCACACGAAGTGTGAACCGATTAGTTGTATTGTCTCGATTTAGTCCATAGACAATCACTTTCGGAGAAAGGACTTATAGGTGGAAAAGTTTTAGATTGAGGTATATTTGGGTACCCTCGTCTTTTCAGTATCGATGGTGCACAACAACATGGTAACACCATGTGCGAAAATATATTTTGTAAATATGAAGAACAAACCATGAACATCAATTCTCGTTATGCAAAAGGATTGGCAGAACACTTCATTGTAATCTACAGGGAAGTAGCCGCTTATGTTGCATTGATAATGCAAGCTAAGAGAGCAGGCAAGGAGAGTAGTCAGGTGGATGTTGATTTTGAAAGACAGGTTCGTACAGATTGGCAGCGAAAACATGGTAACCAGTTCGCTTTCGAAAGTTGTTATCATATTTTGAAGGGGTTGAACAAATATAATCCAGATTTCTTATCAACTAATCAACAAGTACCTGAAAGGTCACCATATAATTCTTCTCCCTCAACACCAAATTCTTCACCATTTTCACCAGGTCCATCAAATTCTTCACAAGATACTGCAAGAAACCCAAATGGTAACTTAGTTTTTAATAATTATGATGATGGTAAGAGAAAACTGCCAGGGAGAAACAATGCAAGACTAGTTAGAAAATTAGCTCAAGAAGGAAGGAGTTCCGGTGGATTTAACATGGCGGAGTTTATGGAACATCAAAAGACCGTCGAGAAGCAAAGAGCAGTTGACAAGAAATTTCAAAACAGGGAGAGTAAAAAAAGTCGTATTTCTCAAGAAAAATTTGGGTTTGACTATGATAAGCATAACATTCTTCAAGCTAACACGCTTCAATGATGAACGCCCAGCAAAAACATGTGTGGCAAATTGAATTTGACAGAATTCAAGCACAGATTTAACAACAAGCTGGATTTACTAACAACAATGGTGGTGATGATGAGGATGGAACTAATGATGAGTTTGATATAGTAGTTCCTATAGATGATTGATGTATTAAATTAAGTTTTAATTTAAAGTATTGTATTTTAATTTGATATGTTGTTGTTGTTGCATTCTACTTAATATTAGTTTGAAATAAAAAGTTGATTAATTTGAAATGTTGTTGCTCATTAACTTAAATAAAAATTCATAACTTAAATAAAAATACTTAACTTAAATTAAATTAAAATAAAAAACTTAAATTAAAATACATAACTCATTGTCTTGCATGCTCTACCCAAAGATTCAATCTCAGATCTTCTCTTAAACTGTCATACAAATTACGGTTCTGAATGTAATTAGTCATTTGAGCATAATTCCTTGCAGGGACGCCTCTTTCTGGTTGAATCTCCAGCCACAAATCTTCATCTTCATAGTTAGTCCACTCCGGATCATGACGGGTTTCATGAATTACCATGTTATGAAGAATTATGCAAGTGAGTATAGTTTTGTGCATTTCACGAGGACTCAACCCACGATATGTGCCACAAATGATAGCGAACTTTCTCTTTAAAATTCAAAAAGTGCGTTCCACATCCTTCCTCGCTGCCATTTGGGCATCGTTAAAATGCCGGTATGAACGACCCAATGCACCGGCAGGAGGCTGACGGTAGCACTGAACTAAGGTGGACCATTTTGGGTAGATACCATCCGTAAGATAATAGCCATGAGTGTACTAGTGGTCGTTGATCATGAAACGGACTTGGGGACAAATTCCATGCTTCAAATCTTCAAACAGAGGAGACTTGTGCAAAACATTGATATCATTTTGTGAACTCGGAAGACCAAAAAAAGTGTGCCATATCCAACAATCATAAGAAGCAGCAGCTTCAAGGATAACTGGTTGTTTTGGATAACGACCCTTATATTGACCGGCCCAATAAACAGGACATCCGGTCCATACCCAATGCATACAATCGAGACTACCTAGCATTCCTGGGAATCCCCTTTCCTCATTCCCCCTCAATATTTCTCTATCATCTTCCTCGGTTGGTTTTCATAAATATGTTGGACTAATATGATTAATCATTACTTCACAAAACAATGAAAGGTAAGTGAATGAAGTTGTTTTACCCATACGAAGGTAATCATCGTTCGCATCCGCTGGAGTGCCATAACCTAGAATCCTTAAAGCCGAAGTAACTTTTTGTTCAGGACTATGATCTCTAATATTGAGTGCATCAAACTGATAATTAAATTGAGGTTCTACTCGACAAAGCTCTTTAATAATGTTTATCACCAGATGATGAGGCATACAGAATCGACCTTGAAAATTTTGATCAGAGTACACACAATTGGGAAGAAAATAATCATGCATCAGCTTATGATTGTAAAATTCCCTCCCTCGATACGTATACCTTCTTGAGAATATTTATTGTGGCTCTGGAACTCTAGGTATTTGGCCCGTATGTACTAGCATCAAAATGTCGATGAGTTTATTATCTTCAGCTTCCTCATCGTCAAGTTCTTGCAACCTCCTTCGATGCATTTCTTGTTGTAATCTAAACCGATTCATAATAACATTCCCCTCTTCATTGGATCTCGCCATTGATGATTATGAAATTTAAAATGAGAATAGAGATAGAGAAATTGGTGAAATATAGGTTGAAGTAGGCGTGAGTACCTTGGAGAAATACGAGGGCGTATATATAGGAACCAGTAGGGGGAAATAGCCGTTGCAAAATATCCAGTGGTCGATAATATTAATATCGCCAGCGATACTATTTAAATCGCTCGATTTAATGTATAACGCCAGCGATAATCACAATATCGCCAGCGTTATTCATAATATCGCTCGCTAGAAAGTCTATCGTTTATTGGTTTTCCCATAGTGGCGCAATTGGTTTGCCATGCCACCTGGTATGCCAAACAGTTTTTTTTATGACACGTGCATAGGAATAGGCCTAATAGAGAAGTAATTAGTTCACCTAATCTAAAAATAAATAAAAAGCCAATTTTTCTTTGTCTAAAAGAAATTGAACAATAAAATAACATATTCTGGCTTTAATCTTTTTGGCCTTTTTTTCAGTTTAGGAAAAGAAAAATTTGAATTCAAATATGAAACAAGTTCTTACCGCCTTTTTTTTCAATTTTTATTTGAAGTTTGGCGCCTTATTTTTGAAAACTTGTGAGAAAACGTGATGGACTGCACATGGCATCTTCTCTGATGTTATTAAAGAAGAAATTGTAGGCATTGGGAAACTGGGAGGCGCAGACACGCCAATTTCAGTGAGACAAAATCTACGGAAAATGGAAACCAAGATTCGCGGCTTAGTTTGACTAATTGCAATAATGTAACACACACATCGACACCCAAAAGAATAAAAATGACATACAACGGACAGCGGAAAGAATAAGAATGATGCTTGCAGAGTAGGGACGGTTTTCGCACTGCATATGGGTCTCTTTTAAACTGATGAAAACATAAGCGGCCTACTCCAGAAATGTATACAATTCGGGGGTAATTATGCTGGCGCTGTTTCAATAGATAATGGTTTGTTTTATGGCAGTTGTGGTTGTTCTTCTCTTGTATCATTATGATACATGTTTCTGATGTTCATCCCGTTCTCAAGGATTATACCGAACAAGAATGGCGGTTCAAAATCCCCTAGTCAGTGCACGTACCTCATGAGCACACTTGGGAAACCAGATGTCGCAAAGGTAAAGTCAGTTGAGAAGGTCTGTCGTTGGAAACCAATGACTAAAGAACAAAATATGGACGAACTTATTTTTAAATGAAGTTTAGTTCCTCGCCTTGTCTTCCTCTTGGCGGCAAAGAAGCCGAAGTTAAGAAAATCCTTTGAGGCGTTGTAGATTCTTTCCATTCCTCGAAACCAATCAAGGATTTGGGTCCTAGCAATGAGGATTTGGGTAGAGGGAAAAGAATCTCTGTACCCAAAAAAAGTTATAAGAATCGGACAGTTTGCGGGTGCTAGGCTGGTCCTTCTGTTGTTGAGCAGTTGCCTATTTGTTTTTCTGGCAGCTTGTGTGTTGGGTCGGCTTTTCGCTTTCTCTTGTTATTAGGCGCCTCTCATCTTATACTTCTTTTTTACTTTTCAAGAAAATTTTGAACTTTTAAGGGTCAAAAAGAATGCGGTGGAACAGAACAAGAAGGAAACATCTTATTATTGGAATTATCATTGTTATTGACAGATTGAAGAATTTAACACAAGAACAAATTGCAGAAGGCTCAAGGAATGGAGCTACACAATGATACAGCAGTTATAGAAATGATAAGGTATCCTCAGTTCAGTTTTGGTTCTTCAGAAATCTCAGATCACCATGCTTTTCCCGATGAACCAAATAACTGCATCTTCTCTGCAACAACAGCTTTCATAGCTTGCTTTGAAGATTCCATAACATGGACAAGATCTTTCTTAGGGGTAAGAAGAGACTCCATGTAAGCTTTCCTTACTTCCGTGTTAACATTGAATTTTCTAATACCAAGCTCTATGCACTCCTGTTCAAAATTCAGCATCGGGTCAAGCAAGGTCACTCACTTGGTAAGTCATAGTGTGAGCTTATTGACTATAAAATACAGGTTAAGCCTGGTTTCTACCTCAGTTGATCCATGTGATTGTAAAATGACTGAATTAGCTTACCACATGATGTGGCAGCTTATGTATATATACATGCCTAATCAAGAAATATTTTCTGGAAAGTAAAAAACATGATGATTCTGAAATTGTGCAAGATGAGTAGTAGATGTACCTTTATTAGTTTCTCAGGCACTCCTGAGGCTCCATGCAGAACCAAGATAACCCCTTTTTCTGAACACAATGCGTGCAGTTCCTGGGAGGAATAAAAGAACAATTTCGTATTTGAGTCGTTTTGGAACAAAAATGAATTCACTTTAGTTTACAGGCAACCTTAATTTTTTTTCTGATTTTTAGAGGGAGTAGTGTCAGATGCGCGAAAGCTATTTACTTCTACTGATATATATGTGCATTCAAGAACCAAAATTCAGTATTATTTTCTACTCTGTATACTCGACCTTAAGCAAATCCAGTCTGAGATTTGGGCCACTTGCTGGGTATATTCCATGGACATTCCCGATACACACTGCTAATGCATCAATTTGTGTCCTATCGATGAATTCTCCAGCCTGATGTTCATAGGTGAAAATAGAAAAACTAAATCAGTGAAACCTGGGAACTCAACAACTATTTGAGTAATATCAGTGAAAATAGAAAAACTATCGATGAATTCTCCAGCCTGATATCAGTTTCAAACGGTTATGATTGAAAATTACTTGAGTAATATCGGTTAACTTTGCTTCATAGTCTTCAACAGTCAAATCATCTTCAGTTCCTGACAGTCTTCCTAGTTCGGCTTCCACCAACATCATTTTTGAGCGCGCCAAATACCCTATGTGCTTTGTAAATGCAATGTTTTCCTCAAAAGAAAGATGTGAACCATCTACCATGAGTGAGTCAAATCCCTGTACCAAGTGTTTCAAATTAATGTAAATACTTGGTGGATAAATTATATTTGGAAGTAACTGTTTAATTAGTATAGTTTGCACGCACATTACATTTATTCTATACATTTAGCAATTGGACAATGGCAGAATAAAAGAGCACGGGTAAAAATAATAATACCATCTCAAGAGCTCTCAATAATTCATTTTTGTCATTTCCATGATCAAAATGAACAGTGATTGGCACCTGTAATTCATGTGTGCAACTTAAAACCATCAGACAGAAGATTATGTTGCAAAGAAAGAGAAACATTTTGTATGAACTGGGACACTTCCTTGCTAAAGAAACTACAGTTTTCGTGCTCACATGCACATGAGAGATTACAAAATATTCCATGCTCCAAACGTCAATAGGATTTAAAGAAATTCTGTTACTGGAATATATCAAGTCAAAATGAAGTATGATTTGTTCTAACCGTGTTCACCACTTACGCTGGATTGTTCAGCAGCGGCGATGCAACAAGCAATCAAAGGAGCTCCTCCGTGCTTTAAGGAACTAGGATGGACCTGGAAATAGGATCAAACATATTATATTCATGAACAATGTGGAATTTTCATCTAAGATACTTAGGGAGATCTTCTAGCACCTATGCATCCCCAAGCAAGTGTCCCACAGGGGAAGCTAACACAAGCAGTTACAAAATAATTTAAGCATTCCACTAAATAGTAAGTAAGAGACATATGATACTCCAAACAAGGACTAACTTCACTTTACCTGCAAAATGGCAGGACTTTTTTCTTCCTCAGCAGCAGCAACAACAGCTTCAACTCCTTCCAGATTATAAACGTTGAAGGCTCCAACAGCATATCCACCCTTCTCCGCGTTCTACAAAATGAACTCTTGTTATGGTGATATCATTTAGGTGATGAAAAATAAACTTTTCTGCCACATGCAGAAGAATTAGTTATATAATATCAGAAACAAGGTCTTACAAGCAGGAGATCCTTCGTGGAGGCTAGTTTAACAGGACAAGCCCACCTTTTTACCACTTCAACGACCGCACTACTATCACCAACATTACCTAAGAAAGGCAAGAAAAAAGGTCTCAAGTCTCAACTGAAGTATGGTTTTCCCACTAAAACTCGAAAAACAGAACCATAAATTAGTAATCACTTACCGGGAAAAACAATGTAGGGAACACCTGGATGCCGACTTTCAGGCCCTAGTTGCCACAAGGGGACACCAGCCAAGGCTTGACCAACAACTTTCGCATGCCGTGCTTCCAAGGCTTTTGTAGCAAGATCAGATGAGGTGATGCCGCCCTGGATAATTGATCACATGTTATATGGTTATATACATATTTGATCTTACGGACAGCAGAATCAGATATAGAAATTATAAGTAACTAAAAAAAAAATAACCAAGTCAACACACCCAAGATGAAGCTGAATAGTCATAAATATCATGGTATTTTTAACAAGATCATATGAGTCGTACAATTCTACAATGCCAACTTTAGCTTTCCAGTTATGAACAGTAGCTGAGTGAACACGTATCGGAGAAATTAATTCAGATGGGGATATAGTTTTGCCAGCCAAAGAGAAAAAAACAAGCAGAGGAGAGGAAAAGAGTGACATGTCTTCTATCATCTCCACAATAACTGGGACGAAACAACACTTAATTATTTTTAACCTTTTACGAACCACAACCTGGCCTTGGCTCGAGAGATAGTGTATGAAGCAAAACAATCCCTAGTTTCACCAGTGGCATTTTGACAATCTAAAGAAATGAACTGAACGAGTCCAGAAGTCTCATTTGGTCTCTTGGAAACAAAGAGAATAAAAGTACCTTGGAATAAAACTTAATAGTAATACCGGGAAAAAAAAGAAGTAAAGAGTACCTTTGCAAGAATATATCTAGGACGTGTAGTTATCCGTCTAACAATTTCCACCAAGGCAGAGCTAACTTTGAAATTTATTTCTAAGCTTTCTGAAGGCGCTGAAAATGAAAAGGGCAAGTTTTTTAATTATAACTTATTAACAGCGGCAGAGTTGAGGAACCCCTCCATAACTTAGATCAAATTATAATACCTCCCATAAAGCCAAAAGTTAAATATCTATTTCTTTTCTCCTTCAGTTTTAACAATTGCATATTTAAATATTATAGGTACCCATTAACTAGATAATACCAAGAAAATCAATTTAGATGTTTATCTTCCAAACTAGTTTGATGTGCTCATACTGGTAACAGAAAGCCTTTGTAAAATAAAACTTTCATCTAACCATGCTAAAAGAAAGCTGAGTGAAGGAAAAGAAGACTGACAGCTTCCTGTTATGAGCTCTCTACTGGTCATTATTAAAGTGTCTTTACGAGATCTGAGAAACACATCTGCCATTTCAGCTGCCTGACTGATCTCCTGCTCTCGCTCATCTAACGACCTCATTGCAAGTTTAGCAACAGATATCTAATGAACAGAGCAAAGAAAAAATAGAGTTTAGTTTCAGTAGGTAACGATTTTTTCAGTGCCAAATGGTGGAGAAACTACCACCAAAAAACTGATCATTTGTGGACTTCAGCACAAAATTGCCGAATATCTGTAACAAAAAGGGAAATATGAGTGATAGTAGTATCACCTCTATGGTTCTTATTACGTGCCCCAGTTGTGCTTTAAGCTCTTCGACCTGCAGAAATTCTGACAACTTAGCGAACCGGAAAAAAATAGGAAAAAGAGGGATGAAAACAATTTAAATTACAACTTTATACCTGCTTTGTGGTCTTGGGAACATATGACCCTACAACAATGAGACCACCATTCCTTTCTGTATTTGTTCCTAAATCTTTTGGCACGATTGGAGCCTTTGGTCTTATTCCGATACGAGCAGACACAAAACTTGCAGCAGTTCGACATAAGAATCGCTTACCCTTCAGTTCTGCCTGTCAGTTAGATAAAGACTAAAAATTGGATTACCTGTGTCAGAAGAAAACTAATGGCAGAAAAAGGTTAAAATCGTATCATGCCTGAATCATTCCTGCTGCAAATACTGCCATATCCCTTTCGCTGGCTGCATTGACTATACATGTTGATCCCTATTGACCGCACAAAAAAAAAAAAAAAAAAAAAAACTATTAAGACTTCTCTAGTCTTTATACCATCTATTTTATGTTGCAGATAATAATAGTGATGACCAGTACAGAATTTAGAAGTTTGGGACAAATGTCAGCTTTTTTTTTAATATAAAAAAGAACACACCTTTGGCAAACTGCAGAGATGGTCACAAACAGCAGTAGGTCCTCCTTTTCGCAAAAGCTGGATAGAAATGGATGCTACACTACTAGAAGATACCCGACCTTTAGTCTTCTCCTCTATCCACTAAAAATTCAAAGAACATACAGTCAATCAAATCCCCTCTGGAGTGTTGGCCTAAGATAACACCACATCATTCCCATGTTAAAAGACAAACCTCCCGGAGATTCGAAGACTTATATCCGAAGGAAGCATCTTTAGCAAACTCAGTCTCCCCAGCTGGAACAAGCCTAGAAAAAACACCAAGTTTTATAAGTGGAGTGTAACCAACAACTCCGTACTTTGATATCTTAATATCAACTAGTAAGCTACTTCTGCTGTGTAAATATTGGCATGCCTTCAGACAAAGCTATCAAACAAGACGAAACATCAGAAATTTGGATTCAGGTAGAGCCCCAATATGTTGAGCATACCTTAAAACTAAATTTTCGGCAGAAACAGTCTGGAATTAAGCCTAAATAAGTATCTAACAAGATTGTAAGGGACAATACTTTATCTTTGACAAACGACTAATCAAATCCGAGTTTGTGGGGCTAGAACAATTTGACAAATAAATATAGTAAGCTTAGTTTCTCATTGTGGCATTTTTAATCGATGACCTTCTGGAGAAGGTAGGCACATGAATCAGTAGAGCATAAAAAATTATTAAGAATGGACAAACATACTTATCAGAATCCGCAACGTAGTGTATATCTTCAATTGTGTAGCGTCCTCCTTGAAGAAAGAAAGGGCATATGATCCATGCATCCATTTCACCAAGTACTGAAACAGCTGCATCGGCTTCCTAGATAAGTGAAGCACCCGAATTTGAGTCGTGGTCACAAGTCTGGATCTAGTAGGATACGAGAAACTTAACAGTAAACGTCTGGAGGGTTCATATACTTGCCTCTGGAAAGTGGCCGCGTAGTGTTGAATCACCTCTTAGAACAACTGTATAGCCAATGTTCTGAACTGACTTTGCAGCAGTGTCTATGTTTATGCAGATTTCTTTTGTCAACTCAATGGCCTGAATAAAACAAGGTTTTACTTAGGATATGGTTCTCAAACCAGTAGACCATAAGAACGCAATTCTGTTTAATATTGAGCCAGTGTGGAGCTAAGCAGATATGAATTTGGTGTAGATGGCCTGAAAACTGTTTACCTTATCAGAACTCATTGAACGAGAATTAGTCAAAATAAAAAAGCAACTAGGCCTTCTGCTGAACTGGTCAACCAGAGATTCAGCGCTCCTACACAGAGAACATTATGCAATGAGTAATAGGATTATAAAGAAAACTGCAGAGTTCAACCTTGGTTGCATAGGAATTATTTTTAAGATAAACTCTGCCAATCGAAAATATATAAATAGTAACAAATAGCAAAAGGTACAGGATACTGTCTGTAAGTTTTCCTAAAAAAAGTAAAAAAAAAATCAATGCACTGACCATGTGACGTAGAAGTCCAAACAGGAAGCATAAAAAACTCACCACTCTGTTAGCACATCTATGTCATGAACAGTTTGGGTTCCTGTCGGGTCATCATCCAGAACAACCAAGACTTTGGATGCACTCTGACTTAGTCTCTGGATATCTTCAATAGGATCCAATGGCCATTCAGAAGGAAGAGATTTCAAGACATCTTCCTTACTAGGAATTGGAAGTTTCCCTTCAACTTGTACTCCAGCAAGGGTCTCATAAACCTGCAAACCAAACAAGAGTAAATAATTGTTTATTTGACACTAAACAGCTATATGACTGACAAGACCCCGACGATTGAAAGGTAATGTGAACATGCAGACCTAATATAGTTATAAGTGCATCCTTTGCACTTAAACTCAAGGATTCTTCTTCTTATTTGATAAGTGGATGGTGCTTGAAGTCATTAGTAAAATTCAAGTTGAAATGGTATACACGCAGTCGGTCTTAGTAAATAATATCCTACGTGTGGATGACCATATCCTTTCACTGTTAGATGGGAAAATCAATAGGAACTTTTCTGTACATACCTTGACGACGGCAGAGTCATCCAACCTACCCCAACCAGCAGCAGATCCTGCAAAACGACACATGATAAAGCCTTTTATGATATGAAACCAATATCAAAATAACTATACAAAGCTATGAAATCCTTCAGTCAGATCCCAGTAACAAGATGAAGAGTACGACTAAGAGGTATCATGCTACTGCACCTGATAGAAATTGCTGGTGAGCAACTGTAGAAATATGAAGTGGAAGTTTTCTTTCCGAGCACTCATGAGAAACAATACCCTGCAAAGAGTTACAACATGTATTGAAAGACCCAAGTTTTGTTCAATAAATTAAATGGCCCTAAGTCAAAGAAGTGTAACATACCAGATCCTTCACAAATATATCAAGTGCAGAGTATGGTGTGTAATCGTTGTCTAACATGTGTGGTACACGATTTCCAAACATCCTGCAAACAGCGAGTCTCTCTCAAATTATAAGTTATACTTCAAATGACCAATTTGTAGTTTTATGAGATAAATTTTCCTCAACTTCTAATAGATTGCAACTTAAAAAATGTTTCTGAAGCAGGCACTTTCTACACTTTTTTTTTAAGCATCTCTTCATGAAGAAAAATCTTGGAGCTGAGTCAGCTGACAACTGAAACTATCTACCAAATATTAAGTGAATGATATACTGGATATTCAGTCAGCTTCTTAAGTTCAAATTACAAGATTCTACGAGCAGTTAACTTCTTCAAAAGATTAAAGAAAAAATGGGTTGTTATTTGAAAAATGAAAATTTCAAGACCACCGGACAGTGATCAGTAACAAAATTTCTACATTGTAGACTGTAGAAGGATGAACGATATGACAAGATATAGTGATGCGAGACATACCATGATGCTCCTTCACTGTTCACGATGACTTCAAATAACAATCTTGTATTAAGACCCAGTCGAGCCCCAAACGCCATTGCCTCAGCTGCTGAGGCTATGTGAACTCCGGCAAGCAGTTGATTGACCATTTTAACACAACTAGGGAACAAAAAACGCAAAATGCAGTTGAAACGTTTAAGAGTGAGTTGGAGTTCCTGTAAGCCTAATTATACCCTTCACACTCCAAGGAAGAAAACAAAAAACGAAAACTTATTTATATACCTTCCAGCTCCACAGCCGCCTTTTATGATATAAAGCTTCTCACTTAATGCTATGACCATGTAAAGATGAAGCATCAGTCAGCTGATACAAAATTTTGCAAACCAAGAAAAATGATAGCAACTTAGTGTCTTTGTAGTGCATTCATTACCTGAGAGAACTGAACCAGTAGACTTCAATGCATCATTTGTACCTGATGCCATTACCTAGTGTAAAAAATTCAATAGCAAAAAAGTTAGAAGACATTTAACAGTGTGTACCACTAGTAAAGAAGTTAGAAGATCACTAAAAGTCTAAAAGTGAAACTAACAGTTAAAGTATCTGAAAACATCTCTTTAAATGAAAAGAAGTTCAAAGATTAACAATAATGGGAAACAGAGAAACCAAGGGGGGATCAAAGAGTTCACTGCATACTGTAAGTTCTCCAGATGCAGCTCTTTTAACACCACCAGATACAGGGGCATCCACCAACTTCAAATCCTTGTTTTCACCTATGACACAAATACCAAGTCATATGATATGAAGCCATCATGAACAGTTAGCTACATAAATCATAGATTAACACATGAACACGTAAAAAAGCTAGAGTTTTCCAAACAGGTACACAATTATTAAGCAAATAACAATAGTAAGTAAGTGGCACAGTTGACTGTTTCTTGCTTTAGTATCTCCATGGGCCAGACTTTGTGAACTTTGAAATGTTTGATTCACTTATAAAAACAACTAGAGCTAATCCAAAAGAGATTGAAAGTTTTGTGTGTTGTTATGCAGTAATGAATGAGCTGAAATCATATGGCCTAACAAGAGCCATTGAATGTGAAACAAGATTAAGGTCCCAATATGGAGAAAGCTATACGCTGATAGTAAAAAACCTCTTAGATGTATTGCATGACAAGTGGAGATGATATAAGCAATACCTTTTAACCTTCCCTCTAACTGGGTAATAAATCCAGGAGAGACAGTTGCTGAAAGGATAATCGATGCACCAGATGAAAGAGCTACAAGACAAACAGAAAATATAAGTATGAAATTGAGACAGAACAATAATGTGCTGTAATGGAGATATTCAAGGTACCTGAAACTGCACCAAAGTTGCCATATAAAACACTTTCAGCTTGAGCTTCATTTGTAACCATGACAATAAGAACATCTACATCTGTAATCAAGCAAGTTCTAGAAATGATAAATTTTGCGTCTGGGCAGGAACCATTTTGCGTAAAAAATAGATGTTA
Organism: Papaver atlanticum; assembly: GCA_023531105.1. Classification (NCBI taxonomy): domain Eukaryota; kingdom Viridiplantae; phylum Streptophyta; class Magnoliopsida; order Ranunculales; family Papaveraceae; genus Papaver; species Papaver atlanticum. The sequence goes on from JAJJMB010016246.1 coordinate 389,518, forward strand.
AACCTCTAGTCCTATTATCCAGCCCTAGTTTCAGTATTGGAGGAATAAAGTACTGATTTACCATTAGCAACTTCTGCTGGGGAGTTCCCAACCAAGCCACCAGCACTCAAAAATCGTGCTAATGTAGGCTTATAAACCTGCAAGCAAAGAAAATTCACATTCATCACATAGAAAGGTTTTATAAAGCTATAAATTCGACTTCATTTCAAGGTACACTTAAAAATGGATCCTATTTTGAGAACTCCTACTTCCAGTACTAGACGTAAATTATTGGGAAAACAATAATGGTCATTCCTCTTTACTTCAATCCCCGTCTATCCCGTCCTAAAAAAAACACAAGATTCTCAATACCACAAGGACCTTTTTTTTTTTTTAACACATGATGGGTAGTTGATTCCCTTGCACTTTCCACAATGACTAAGTCTTCGAACAAAAGCAGAAACCAGTTCAGCATGAACACATTTTCTATCAGCAGAAGACAGGTGGCCCTTGCCACATAAAAAAGCCATGTTGTAGCTTAGTGCAAACAAGGAAAAGGAAACTAACGAGGAGATTCACTCCAGGACCAAATTAGTGATTAAGCAGTCAAAAAAACAACTCAGTAAGAGACATTTGTACATTATCAGATCTTTCTCTTCTTTTTTCTGCATATATATGTATATCTAGCAATTAGAACAAAGGTGCGTTTTGAAATCTTACATCAAAACCAATAACGCAAAAGTTTGATTTTATAAGATGAGTTGCCATCCCAAATCCCATTGCTCCAAGACCAATAAAACCAATTCGCTTCACACTAGATGATGTAGAAGTAATTTCATCTGCTAACTTCTCAGGACTGTAAATTTTTTCATTACTAGCATCTATTATACGCTTCCCAAGTACAACTTCTGTAATCTATCCAAGATAAACAATTTAAAATGTTAAGAAACATGTGTTTAGTAACATCCATCAAACCCTACTTAAAGGAACTTTCATACAGTATGACAGAACTTCAGACGGAAAATAACCTGTACTAGAGAAGCCTTATCATCATCTCTACGCGAACACCCTGGAACAAATATTGGAATAAAGGGGATAAATATAAGTCAATATGGATCTAGAAACTATATTCCTATAGCTTAGGCAGTAGATTCAGTACCATAAAGAAGCTGTTGATGAGCCACAGCCAAAAGAGGGAGAGGGAATGTAAGCGATTTTGCCACATCCAAAATGTACCTCTTATATTCAAACAAATCAGAGATAAAGAACAAGAAACCATAAGACGCAGGTAGATACAAATTATTTGATACAGATTATATTATATTGTGTTACTATTCCCATGAGGTAACTAGAGAGCTTCGGCGTATGAAGAGAACACATAGTGAAGATGTGTTAATCTATCTGGTTCCAAAATAAAAGGCATAAAATGAAAATTTCTGTTTAAATACAAACGATAAGGATACCATCACATTATAGCTTTAAATTGATATAGGATTAGAAGTCCACAAAGAAATTCTCTTGGACCCATCATTAGTCATTACAACTAAAAAGAAAGATGAAAAGCATTTCATGATCTATTAACTTTCCACTTCACAGACTGACATACCCTTTCCATACAACTCATGAATATGGTTATCATACATGGCAAATAAAACAAAGGAGTATGAGAATACTCCTGGAAAACCATGACGGGTTCAGAACTATTTCAAAATTAACCAAAACACAGGAGTAAAAAACTACTTTGCGATTTTTAGGCAAGGCTCGTTAAGTGAAGGGAATGATTCCTAGCATCAACTCTGACTTGTATTATGGGTGTATTTAGACAGATTATTATGTGGACAAAAAATAAGAAAGTTCAAAGTTTCTTCTTGTGGCTAAACAGGATGAAAAGCATTTCTCACATGAGCAAGCTTAATATAACCAGCTGAAGAAATGGATCAAAAAGGATTGAAGAACTATACAACGAAGAGATGCCATATTAGTAGAAGTTACCAGATTCTGGACAAAACTATCCAGGGAGAGATGTTTGGTTTGACCAGCCTTCAGTATTTGAGGAACATGATTTTTGAACACCCTGCATACATTGCAAATAAAGTAGCTGATACAATAAATTCATTTTAAGTATGACCTAATTTTCCTTTTCTACGAAATCTGTTATGCTAAAAGAATGCTGCGGAGTAGTGGAAGCGAAAGAAGAGTTCTAGAAACATATTAAAGAAGAACTTTACATCAGAAGAGACTCGCAAACTGGTAATTTAACATATATTACCATGAGTTTCCAGCAGCATTGGAGATTATGTCGTACAGTATCTGTGGATGAATCCCAGCTTGAACACCGAGGAGAATAGCCTCCATGGAGGCAACGAGATGAATGCCCTCAAGCAGTTCATTTACAATTTTAACTTTGCTGCAAAATATGCATGTGAAACTAGTAAGTAAATAAATTTAAAAATACAATGACCTTATTACTTGTTGGGAAATAATTAGTTCAAACATTCAGGTAAATAAACTGATTATAACACTTCATCAGTAGCTCATTCATTTCAAGACCTCAATACCAAGCAGAAGCTTCTATTGAATCTATAGAAATATTCTTTTCTTACGCTCATATCATACCATTAAGACCAAAATAAAAATCAATGCAAGAAAAATAAATAAATAAAACAGAACAAAAAAACAGACCTTCCAGCACCAACTTTTCCGTCAAAAATGTAAAGCTTATCGCACATTGCTGTCAGAGAAGCACATCCGTTAGATTGAAAAAGCAAGTAATTTAGTAAAACTAACAGGCCCCCGCAATCATCCATCACGAAAGTTTTCCTATCAGAGAAAATTTAAGTATAGACTTTACCAGAGAGAACAGGTCGTGCCTTTGCAAGTGCCTCGGAACTTCCAGAGGAAGTAATCTAACCAAGTAAAGAAAATCCAAATATTCAACCTTTATTGTAAGTGTTCAAAGAAATTTATGAAGGGTATAGAACATAGTGTTACCATTATTTTTCCTTCTAAATCCTCAAATGTGCCTTTAGAGATATGTGCATCTACTAGAAAAACTGCCTTGTCGTTCTCTGCAACATAAGCATAAAGAATAGACTTCAGTAAATATCCACATTTGAGATTAGTGAATTGTAATGATGAAGTGGTTAAATCTGGGATTTCTAAAACTTTACAAGGCTATTTGAACATTGTAGGAATTTAGGATAATAGGCTATTTTAGTTGGGATTTTAATTCAGCTTTAGACGTCGTTTAAAATGAAGTTATCAAGATATAGTAAGCGTATGGCATATATAGACTAAGCAATGATTTAGACAATATAGTAAGCAAATGGCATATATATTCGTACTCACAACTAGTATAAAGGTTACAAACACGGAAATGCTCCCACACATGTACAGAACAAAAAATTGCATGTCAAGAAAGTTAAGTTACCTGAGAGATGATTGTCTATCTTTTGGACCGTTGCTAGTGGTATAGTTGAGCGAAGTATGACAACTGCACCTTTTCCCAGCCCTGCAAAGAAACACCACATTAATTTTCAACAAAGTGATGCTAGAATCCATTTATCAATTGCCAGAGACATAAAAATGAAGACCTTTCAGAACACCCTCCTCTCCAAGAATTTCGTCTGCATTGGAACTCAACAAAATTGTAGCTGCAGTATCTTCAACCAGGTAGAAAAGCACAATGTTAATGATATTGATACTGAGTATGACCATCACCACTTTCCATAATTCGAGTTTTTAGTAACAAGAGACAATCTCAATCAACAGCAGATTGTTACCTTGTCCGGCCTCCAACAGGTTGGAACATTTAACTCCACCTAATTTCAAAAACTCAACAATCAAAGTCTCGGAAACCTGCAGACATGGTCCAAACAATTGAGCAGAAACATACAAATACAGATAGGCAGAATATCGATTGTCAAAGAATTACATATTATTTTGAAAACCAGTGTACATTTAATCGACACAGGATGCATAAACTGTGAGACAGTGAAGTCATTGCCGAACACTTGTACACTTGTCAAAGAATTATAAATTGATTTCTGAATGAAGTTTGGTTGAAAATACTCAAAACTCTAACCTAAAAACAACTTAATCCTACTGCATAAAAAAAAAAAATCGGATTAATTTTTCTTCGGATTTTAAGAAAGTCAAACATGTATAATTATGTATTTGATCATTAGATTTTTTTTTTTCTTTTCCTATCCATCAGAAAAAGAATGAATTGAAAAAAGCTGATCATGAAGAACTAAAATGAAACATAATGAGGATCAATTGATGAAGAGAAAAAACAATAAGTAAAAACGGAGTAGAAGAAGAAGGAATAAAATATACCTCGAAAGCTTTGACATGAAATCCAGAGGTAATAAGAGAAGCAGCTAATTTCAAGCTCAGTTCATCCAACCCAACAAAACTAACTGTGATCGGAGGAGACGACGACCCCATTGATGAACCTTTTTTTGAGTAATCAATCCCTCACTACCTGAAAGTTTTATTTATTTTTTAAGAGAGAAAGGGAGAGCGATTTCTTCGGAATGGAAAAAGTGGCGGAAATATATACTACTACAGTATGAAATATTTTATCAAACACGCGATACGTGAAATGATCATTTAATATTAAAATTGTCATTAATTTTGTACATATTGGTTGGTACCAGCGGATAAAAAATTTCATTCAGACGGGCAGAAATTGAGCAGCTTCTTCGAACTAACGTGGTGGTGGCCGGGCCGTAGAGAGAGATTAAATGGAGATCTAGTCGGCTTTATTGATTCCGATTACGAAAATTGATAGAACTAGTTTTGGTAACTTTTGTTTAAGTGATATTCTTCTTTGTCTGCAGTACAAGTTGAGGTGTGTTGATTTTGATAGATCCCGCATAAATCAGTACGTTTTAGTAGATAAGTTGGTTAGGTGAGCCATAAACTCTGTGGACGAATAGTTTAGTACACTTTGTAACAAAAAAAAAAGAAAAAAAAGTAAGAATAGTCTAGTACACTTTCATTAGCTCACGGCTCATTATATACAGTTGCTTCCACAATTGTCTTTCTTTAATTGATTCTTATCGAGCCGTTCTTAGTGTTGAAAGTTCCACTATTTTCAGATTTCTACCATGGTAGTTGGTATTTAAGTTTTTCCATCCGCCAAAGCTTCAAACCGAGCACAAAAGAGATGAACGCAAACGATCTCTCCAGCTAAAATATAGCTGCACATCTGTTGACGGAGCTTTGTCATTTGTAAAGATTTTTGAGGGTCAACGGTTGGAATCAACAACATGCGTGGCAATGACGAGGAAACATTGACTGCCAAGCTCATGATAGGTGCTTTTGGCCTTATCCATCTATTTATCGTACTTTTTTATTCTAGTTTTGTCGACTTGTAGTCATCACGATCCGGGAAACAAGTCACTGCTGCACGTTCTCCATTACCATCTAAAGCGGACAGACAATGTGGGTAATTATTTTGTTTTTATATTCTTTTTTAATACGAAAATAATTCATTAATAGCTTAATTAGGTAACATGTCTAATTGGATTCTTTGTAGCACCAGTGGCCTGTAAAAAAAAGAAGGAATGAGGCTTTGGGGCTATTATTAGAGACCACCTTGATACACCTTTTGCTGCTGCTTATGGGAATGTTGTACCTGCCACTGTTGTGGCTGCTGCATGAAGTAGAGGCTGGTCTGAAGTTGGCTAGCCTGAAGAAGCTTAAAAGACGGACTTTAGCGCAGGTTCTGATGTCCGGGAAAACTTTAGAGAGACTAATACGGTTGCTGACTTTTTAGCCAGTAAGCATACCGAGGACAAGCTTGTTATAGTTGGTCCTTGTAGTTTTGAGAGTAGTCCAGGGTTTTTATTTCTAAGGCTAGTAGCCGCAAGGCTTACTATAGGTAGTTGGGGACTTTACTTCATAAGAGAATGGCCAGTTTCTACCACTAGCTCGCCACGCGTATCATGGCCCTGTCCTCCTTTATCCTGGCTTGGATAGGCTGTGCAGAAAGGGAACTACATGGGTAGAGTTCACCATGGTGCTCAGTGCTCTTAAATCTGGAAACTCTTTATATCCCAAACAGATGGTTCCCTATGTTTAAAAAAGATCAGCTGCACTGAAAGTCTGAAACCCTATCACCCTATCATATTTAGACCGCGCCAGGAATTTATATCCTGATATTGCTTTTATGATGCCAAGCTACAGTACACTAGTTAAACAGTAAGAATATAAATTCAAGATAGATCAGTTCTTTTTTCTTTCACAAATGAGATGATTGGGCAATGCCTGTGATGTTTAACTGCAAAGTACACGCCCTAGCCACATTACATGCACTTCATGCTCGTCCAGACAGAATGGGTAAAAGCTATAAGAAAGTAGAACACTTGCTCAGAACTATACGAAGTCAACTACTAAACTTACCACACTGATCCTGCTGGAGCAGAAAGTAAGCCATGGCAAACAAACCAGAAGAACCCATGAACGCGAGGACCCTTACAAAAAGCATAACTGTATAACAGATTGGAGCTTAGTGTTTGGTGACAACATAGAGGTAATAGAGGGAAAGCAGACACTCATATCAATGCCTTGCGAATATAATGAGAAAACTGTTATAATTTAAGGAAATGGAGAACTAATATCTTACTGAACATATAGATGGTAATACGCCTTGAGCAAAAATATTGCAAGTTTCTGAGAAAGCAAGTCACAACAAATAAGTACAAGCAGACCTGTCATGTATAATCACAATGACTGCTATAAACTACATAATAGACCATTGGCCCTACTGACTAAGAAAATTCAGCAGCCAAGAGATATGTATCTCAACCATGGGCGCTGTCACACACCCAAATGGGCTAATACACAGCAAAATCGACACCCCTAGATCTAAACATATCTTTTAAGTTAAAAGCAAGGAACAGCCTTAGTGAGACGTGAAAAATGACTGAGACATTTTCAATTCCCAAGGCTACAAATTAGTTAGTAACTAATGGCATTCCATATATTCCAATCAAGCATATAAACCCCCTGCAATTGTTTTTTATCAGGCTCAAGTTTGAATGACAGGAGTTATACATGAGATCCCAGAAAGTAAAACATTGTGATTCCAAAAAATAACTAATCAATGTGAACAAACCAAAAACCTGTTTAAGCATATTAGCAACTGCAATGTCTATTCAGTAGCAAGTGCAATTTCTATTCAGTCTAAGCATAGATCTTCAAGAAATAAATAAACAGATAAACAACACTCAAATAAAAAATTAGTAGTTTGAAAAGAAAACTGAAATTGGAATAAATAAACTAAGAGAAAGCAGAAAGAGTACGTGTACTTCTTCCCGTAACCAGCCATCCTGCCGCTAGGTTGTTATTGACAATGTGCATCAACTCATCAGCAGAATCAAATTTACTAGTTTTAGCTCCATTAGGAATAAAGGTTTTCAGAGAAACGATGTTCTCCGCTTGAGCGTGCAGCTGATAATCCATGGACGGGCAATAAATATTATCGTCATCACCAATACCACGGTTTAGGTCTTCATTCATCTTAGTTTGAAAAATACTAGGATAGGTGCAGGAGCATTCCACCACCTTGAGATGTTTCTTTTGTAAGTTGAAGTATATAAGATAATCCCCATTAAACCAATACAATAATACCTGATCAGAGAAAGTCAATATGCGTGTAGGAGGTGTAGCAGCAGAAGTGTCGAAGTACCAACAGAGAGGAGTTGGCAGCTTACCTTCCTGATCCTTAATCTGAACATCGAAAGTCTCTTCCCTGGTCCATACTTGCTTGTCCTTGTCCTTCAATATATACATATGAACCTTGTAACAACAACAACAAACACCGGTCTGATAATTACAACGATGGCTGCAATGATCATTGCTGGATCTTGTTATCCTCTCAGAACGTGCAATACAGGGGTACCCTTTAAACTCCAGAAGATGATCAACTGCTAAATACTGAGACTCATACATTGCTGTTGTCCGAGTACATTCAGTCGGGAGTCGAATGAATTGAATCTTCTCATTGTGGAGGTCGAACGAGAGCAACATTTCAATTTTGTCACTATTATTACCAACTTTATTCATCGTTCTCCAAAAAAGACCACCCCCGCAAAGGGTGGCTTGTCTACATATCAGTCTCGAAACACTGGTGACTATTTGACTAGGAAAAGGAGAAGAACCTGGTGGTGGTGAGATATCAAAAGTACTAGTAATTATCTTTCTCCATGACATAGTTCCCAATGTAATAACCATACAAAGAAACTCATCGTTGGCTTTTGAAGTAAAAATAATTACAGCCTTGTATACTTGCGACAATGAATCAAAACCAAAGCCATGACACAAGAAGAAGTATCCCCCAGTGGGAATTAAATAAGCGAGGACAAGTGATTCACATCTGATCGGGTTAACGAAAGTTATTGAACCGTAAGTATCATTAGGCCCAATAGCTAGTTTCATACATGCTAAACCGTTGCAGAAACCTACTAGTTCATATATTTCATTGATATCTAGAGCTGAGAGGCATCTAATTTCCGCCATTTCTCCTTCTAATAAACTGAAAAAGTAAGCGGTTTCCAGGCCACCTCTCAATACATTAAGTAGACTAAAGACTAGAGATAATTTACTTTTGTTCTGATTATAGTGAATCACAGAAAATCTTGAATCGTTAAGGATCGAACTGTACCATAACTTACTGACGCAAGAGAATTTTGCTAGAGCCTTGGCTGGTAATCTCGTCAGAATACTTTCAATCGTCAATTCATCAGGAAGATTTCTACATATCCTTTCCTCTCCGTGCTTCTCTTCTTCTTCTTCTCCTCCTCTAACCATCCGGTGCTCCTCCTCCTCCTCTCCTCCTTGATAAATGCTTTCCAAAATTGCTCTTTTTTCAACAAGTTGCTTCCTTTTTTTCAGCATCACTCTCTATTCTTTTTGAGGCATCAAAATTACCCCTCTTTCCTCCTTTTCTTCTCCTTGATCTCAAAATTTCTCCTTTATCAACAAGTTGTTTCCTTTTTACGCAATTACTCCATTTTCCTCCTTTTCTCGTCTTTGATTAATAATTTTCTTTCGAATTGCTCATCTTTCTTCATCGATCTGTTTTCTTCTTCTTTATTCCCCAAAGATCACTCTTTTTATGCAGTTTAGTTGCTCAGCATCATATAGATCGGGTATATATAGAGAGAGATGAAAAAGGAGGTAACTAATAAAAAGATTGAAACAGTGTTTAGACATGAATTAGGAAACCCTAAGTGTACAGGAATTCGGAAACCTTATTGAACCGCAACACTTTCTCAATTTTTACTAATGCCTGAAGTCGGTTAAACCTAGAGGTACCTGGTGTTCTGGATAAGAAAGAATGCATCACCCAAAATTGGGAGGAGAAGAAGAAGGAAGACGGTGGGATCGAGATCGAGAGATGGATAGAAACGTGAGAGCCCCAGAAACGGATTATATTATGATAAAGAAAGCTCTTTCGGGTCTTTTCCCGTCAAACTCCTTAGCTTTGAGAAACTTTTATTCCTGAGCCCCCGTCATCGATTTTGTTTAAGATGACTCCAATTGTTCCAAGATAATAGCCTGGTTTCATGTACTATTATTTTGAAATGGAGGGAGTAATCGAAAATTAATATTTGTCCATCTCTTAGGGTTCTGGTCCAAAAAATTGTTTTTTCAATAGACGATGGTTACAAGTTCTATGAATGAAAGAAAAATTACATGCCATAAGACTAGAACTAAAAAGGGGAATGTCTTTAAAAAGAGCATCCGTCTTTTGGTTACCTTTAAAGTTTTTTGCTGAAAATTGGTCAACCAAATCCGTTTGTTGGTTGTCTTATTATAGGAATCTCTGATTACACAACCTAGACTGTCAGCCGAAGTGGTATTATCAAAAGCTTCATTCGTGTTGAAAAGAAGAGAGCATCAGGTACACCACCGACTTTTTTGTTCGGCTTATGGACATAACCTAATACAATTGCAAGTATATATAATTAAAGATCCTTGAACAATATGTATATTGATCTTTTATATCTCTTTTTCTTCACAATCAGAAAGTCAAGACAATAAAGTTCGTGAACCTGATTGTATAGAAGGGTACTTTGACGATCTCAAAAAATCAATATAAAAGATCGATATAGTCATATCCAAATAAAGAGGATTCGAACTCTGCCAAGTATGAAACTTGTTATCTATCTTTCAAGATACGAATTATATAAGAACGAATCTTATAAAATTGATCATAATTAATATGAACCTATCTACTAAATTGATTACATACCACTTATATTATTCCTATATTATAAAGATAAAACAATACAATGCGGAAAAGGTAAAAACACAATACACTAGAAGTTTTGTTAACGAGAAAAATTACACCTGCTGAGAAACCCCGGGACATAGTCCATATTTAAACACCAAATTGTATTAAGCCACTACATACACTAGCCTACTATCAAACTTCGGACAGGTATGTAGTTGAGACCGAATTCACCATTCAATCAATTCAGTTGCAGTCATGCTCCTTGCGTCTTGAACATCGCAACGCTCTACACAATTGATTCCCTTGGCTAACATCCTTTACATCCTAAGAGTTGCTTCAACCTAAGTGAAGACTTTTGATACCAATCTTCCTTTAACATATAAGCATATTTGATTTCCCTGTAGATCGAATAGATCAAGGCTTGGAAATCCGTTTGCAATAGACAAAGCTAGCAAACCTCACAAATTCGGAACACTTACACTTAGTTAGCTTATAAACCTGGATTATTGACCACCTTTCAAAAACAATCTTAAACCGATCAATAAAGAAGAGTTTTAGATATCTATCTTGAGAAATCACAAACTCTGAGATGAAGAAAACTTTGCGATTTTCTATCTATCTCGTTCTTAAAGTAGATTGACGAAAACCTCGACAAACAAAAAGAACTAGATCAGGATACACATACTATCAAGGTAAAGATAGTAGGACCTGGCTTTACGAGTCCTTAAGTGAAGTTTTTAAGTCGTAAACATAATTATGTTTCTCAGAGGAAACCTAGGTTAATAGAGGACGCTCTAGCATACAACTAGGACACAGAAGTGTCAGGGATTGAAATTCCCAGTTGTTTGAGTTTCTCTATTTATAGACTTTCAAGACCGAGGGTTGCTTTGAATTCAAGCTAACATAACTTGATATTCAAGCAAACACTTTCTCTATTTAGATGAAACTCTTGTTAGGAGTTCATGTAAGCATGTGAGGAGTTTTTCTTGGAATTACATAAAAGAATATACACTATGGTCCAGGGTACCAGAACCGTGTATAATAAATCAACTGACCCACTTGATTCTAGCCACCTTTCCTAATCACCAGTTCTTGCCTAGACAAGATGACCGAGGTGACTAAGAAGAGATCTGGCAGTACCTCGACCAAACATAATTCAAAATTAGGAGCTTAATAAACCGAAAATTCATAAACCAGGTCGAAATCTTCCACACTTAGTAAAGAGATTATGTTAGAGCATTGCTCGGTTGAACCTACCAAGCGTTGGTATGTCAAGGTTGGTTGTCATATTTTAGTATCAAATCTCATAAGTATTTTGATTAGATTACTAGAGTCAACTTCGTTAGGTTAGACTAGGAAGTCTAAAAAAGTTGAGACATACAAGTATTATGTAAAGACCCTCAAGCTCGTCAACGCTATTAGACTAGTCAAGAGACGATTTAGCCGCTAAGGACTCGATTAGTTTAACACGAACGATAATTAATGGAAATTAATCTAACAACGATTTAGATTCGAAACTAGTATAGTTGGATATATCTCGAAAAGTTAGGCGGAATGGACTACTCGAACGTGTCATTCGGATATCGGAAGAAGAAGATATTATCGGATAAGTATGAAGGGCAAATTAGTAATTCCCTTTAGACCGACCTGGCTTCCCTTATCTTTTGGTCGGGTGCCTTTAACAACTCTGGCTGGCCTTATCTCTACCCGTATCGATAAGAATTCATTTCTCTTCTTTTCTTTTCTTCTTCGTTCTCCTTTCTTCTTCTCTTCCTCTGTTCGATTTCTGCTGAGTCTTTGTGAGTTACCTATCGAAGTAAATCAAATGTTGAGGTTGTATTTTTGATGATGGAGAAGATGGCATGGTCGTTAATTATGGAGCAGAACCATTAGAATTTGAATCACAGGGAATTGAAGAAATTAGGGTTTATAGATTTGTTTGATGTTTTGTATATTAAGAAGATGATATATAGAGCTACTGTTGGATGAGGAAGCATGGGCAGATGTTTAATTGAAGTTTCGAAGATTGATTCAGAGAAGAATCGAAGAATTAGGTTTTCTCAGATATTTGTTAGAAATTCGATTAGTAATGGATAAGATGAAATTATAGATGGGTTTGAAGATTATAATCTGGAGATGAAGATTTTCATGCCGAGTTAGAGGATTTGATTCCAAAGAAGAGTTTAATTCGAGAAATCAGTGAATTTAGGATTAGGGTAAATTCAGAATAAGAGTGTGAAGATGAAATTAAGAGTTTAAGGGGAAGATTTGAGATGGGTATGATTGATATGGAAGTTAGGGTTACGTCTTGAATTCGAATTAGAAAAATAGAGGATTGGGAATTTGTTAGGGTTTTCATATAACAATTGATGGTGTTGAAGATTATTGAATTATTGATGAGCTATGATGAGTTGTTGAATTGAATCCAGGTGAAGAAGAAATTGAATACAGTTGCCAGAGTATTACTGAATCGGGGTAAGTGTTCTTATCAGCAAATTTAGTTTAGTTATTCATTTTAGTTTTGAGCTCTTGATGTTGTGGGTGATATAAGAATTGAGAAAGTGTTTACTGTGGATGTGGAATTATAAATCATTGTTGGTGATGATGTTGAACTAGTAGAAAGATTGTTAAGTTGCAGGGAGGAGCTGAGCCAGTGGTGGATATGAGAGTCTCAAGTAAATAGGTTTGTTGGTGAACTGGAGGTGTTAATTTATGAATTGTAGTTGAACTGGAGGAGGAAGGGAATAGTTGGAAATGGTACAGGATATGGAAAGTGACTAGTAGCGTAGATGTGTATGTGAATGGTGTTGTTTCTTGGAATAAAAGATGTGATTGTTATGGTGGTGATGTTTTACGGTGACAGAGGCGATTCTAGGAGATACAAGTATGAACTAATGTTGATGATGTACGAGGTTTAGCTCTGATCTTGTAGCGAAGCTGTAGAGTTGAGTTCTGACAGTGATGTTAGATAGAGCTGTTTGAGTTGGGATTGAGTTACAGTTGTGGATAATGGTATTACGCTCAAGAACAATGGCTCTGTGGAGCTGTTTAATGAATTAGCTGTTATGGTAATGAAGGAGGCTGAGTCTAATTGAACTGGTAAATGCTGAGATTAGATTGTGTGTTTGAGTTGGTAATATGGAGAAAGGTTAGAGTGGTAAGGTTTGGTTCCAGTTAGGAGTAGCATCAGTGGAGGCTTGCGGTTGCAGGTAAGCTGAGTTTTCGATAGTGATTAAATAATGAAGTTTGTTTAGAAAGAATAATTGAATTGCTTTTGAGTTGTTAAGAAGATGATGCTATGTAACTGAGTTATAGGAATGAAGATTTGATGAGTGAGTATGGAGTTGAATCTCTCTTGTAAAAGCTTAAAGCTGCAACTGCAGGTAATTAAACAGTGATTCTGTTTGTAATTTGATTGTGAAGTTTGTTTAAGAAATTATGAGTTGAAGTTGTAATTGAGTTATGTTTTGTGCAAGAGTCTTAGCTTGAGTTCTTTCAGCTTAGCTGACTTGACCTAGTGTTTCTGACTCAGTTTATCTGACTGAGTCAATTGTGAATCTGACTTACCTGAATCAGTCTTGTTGACTGAATTAACTCTGTAACCAGGTTTTGACCTGTGTTGACTCAGAGACTTGACCATTGACCCTGGACTTTGACTTGGCGTGGACTGTTAGTTGACCCATTTGACTGTTAGTGACCGTTAGTTGACTCAGGTGGACTGGACCTTAGTTAATGGGCCTGTTTAGAGAACTTGGGCTTAGTACCATGTATCCTTAGTTTGATATTTTGGACCTCTTATAGTCCGAATTAGCATTTGGCTTCGTCTACAAAGTTGTAGATATTTATAAGACTTAGCTAATGGATTACAAAATCAATCTAATTCAATTAGTAAACCTTAGATATGCTAAAGATAGAGAATGAAAAGGTGTAAATCCATAAATGGGCTTAAAACCATTAGTTAGACTTGTATGATTTTTGTGTGAGCCATTTTGGCTAGATCCTTAGAGTTTTTGTGTGATTAACAGTTTGTCTATATTAACAACGATCGATTAAAAGGATGAACTAGTGGATCGCGGATCTCGAGGTAGGCGTGGCTTGTCATCAAAAGAGGTGGGAATTTACATTTAGCTCTTTTGTGATTATTATTGTTTTCCTTTACAAAAGTTTATGTTTAATAAATTCATGCATTGCCTAATTATGTATTCCATGCATAGTTTTATTTTAAATTTCGAAAGTACTGTTGAATCTTTTAATCTTTCCATTGCTTGGAAAGGAATTGTAATACTTTGTTGCCTTTATGAATTGTTTGGGAAATGAACATTAACATCTGAGGTATATAGAATACGCTCCTTCATTTGGTGTGTAAGGAATTGGTCGACATCAACATTGGTGTGTAAGGAATTGGTCGACACCAATGCATAATATTGGATGTGTAAGGAATTGGTCGACATCCAATATATTTCATTGTCAATGTATACAATTGGATGTGTAAGGAATTGGTCGACATCCAATAATTCATTGTTTTGAAGAAGGAGTTAGTTCCATATACCATGATTGTTTATTTCTGTGAATTGGTTGTCTTTTAGTGTTTTGGGAAAACATGAATTGTTTTCCAAATAATTCCAATGATTACTTTAAAGTTAAATGTTATTTTCCTACTGGGCACCCCTTTCAGGGATGATGTGCCCACCCTTTCCCACTTTCAGTTTCAGAGACAGTTCAGAGTTGCGCAGCGGAAGCTCCGTGGAGTTGAGTCCGTTAGTTTGGTTAATTTCGGCTATGTTTATTATGTTGTTTATTGTACTTGTAAACCAAATGACTATTGTATATGTATCATTTGAGAGGAGTTCTTGTATATATATTTCAGAGCGGAGCTAGTTTTTGGGTTAAGTGTTGTAGCAGATTTCTTAATTGAATGTTTAAGTATATGATTTAGATTTTTAGTGCCTCTGTGTTTAGTTAATCTCTTGGATTAGTCAGCTGCTAGCTTTGGGGGCGCTACATATTACTCCGAAGACCTGGAGATTCTGAAGACGTGTTGACATCAACGGTAACATCATCCTTCCACTTGAGGTTAGTAATACATGATTTGAGTTGTTTTCATTTCTATATCGTAACCTTTCAAGTCGTTTCTGATTGAAAACTTAACATGTGAAGTTATATATGTGAAACTCTAGTATGTACATAATAGACTTGATCATTATATTGTGATCAAAGTGTCAAGGAACAATATACCAATAGTGATAAGTGTTTTATATTGGTATATTGATTTACGAAGTATAATGCTTATCTTTTGGACTTCGTAATTGCGACATCAACATAATCTTTGTAACTCGTTACTAGATTGTGTAGTGAACATAGCTTTGATTTCATACCTAGAAAACTATGTTTAATTACATGACGTACGAACTTGATTCGTAGTCGAAAGGAAAATTAAAAGAATTAATGGTCTCGGTTTTCATTGAAGATTTTAAGTATGGACCGATCCTAACCTATATAGGGAATCAAAGTAGAACCAATCCTAGCTTATGTTGGGAGTCAAGGTAGAACTGACCCCTACCTATATTGGGAGTCAAGGTATAATTGATCCTAACTTGCTTTAGGTATCATTGTAGAACCGGTCCCAATAGGCAAAACCGATTTCTACAAGTCACGTACACTTTAGGATTTGTGTGATTTGGAAATTGGGCTTGCAAAATAGGAAAGTTCAAGATGTCGACATAGTGAGTGATTTGAACATGTGCTGAAATCTTATTTCTTAATTTTTCAAAGATATTCCCCTCAAGGTGAGATCCCAAACTGAAATTGTAGAAAACTTATAGAGATTTTGAAGTTAATATGTTTTGTTTTACCATCAATCAAAACATATCTCTGGAAATATATATTGGTTAAGTGCCAGCTAATATTGAGTTGTCCATGAAGATTTGGGTTATACAGTTGGATATTGGTTGGAATTTATAGTACCTGAATTTAGGTGCTTTATTGCATATCCTTAGAATATCTTCGGTTATGGAAATTTCTTGGTGTCTGATAAGCACGTAAGTGCGACGCATTTTCACCCATAACTACATTAGTTAGGACTCATTTTTTTCGCTAATAAACTTGTTTTAAGTCTTTTGGAAGGAAATAAGCTCTTGTGGAAAAAGTTGCTCGAAAAGTGGTATTTGGACCCCGGAAAAGTACTAAAGGCACCCCAACTTTGGATAAGGCACCCCCAGAAATGTGTTAAAAACACCCCAGAAAACTTGTTAAAAAGCACCTAAGGAATCTGCTAAAAACACCCTAGAAATTACTAAGGGGGACCCTAAATTGCTAAAGGGACACCAACTTTCGGATTCTTCCCCATTTGAATCTTAAATTTTGGCGGAAAATTTGAATATCAACAAACAAAATTAGGGTTGGAGATTTGAAGGTGTTAGGAAGAGACTCAATCGCTGAATTTTTTTGGGATCTATTGAGCCAAACAGGGCTTGCAAGAGCCTTAGACTTGACCAGATTTTGCTAGATTTTCGGATTGGCAGGAATTTTATTTCTCTTCTGCGTAAATTCTTGATTTGATTTTCAACAAGATATTCAGGGAGATATCCATGGTAATGAGTTGGTCTTGGCCTGTTTTATCGAAACAGGGTTGATAATTGAGTTTGTTTTGGAAAGAAAGAAGATTTCTACATATATCTCGTTAAATCAGGAATGAAGAGTATCACGGGTTATTTTGGTTTAAAAATAGAAGTTACGTGGAGAAGATAAATAGGAAATATCTCCCTGAAGATTGAGTATTATCTTTGCAGATATTTGAATTACTCTGAAGATGCGTGAGAAGGAAAAGGATGTCACGTGGAAGAAAATAGGGGCAGAGAAAATCACGAGATTCTGTGAATTTTATTTGTGGAAGTAACTTGGAGAGATCAGCCTGAAAAAATCTTTGACTCGACTTAAAATGTGTTAACAACGTGTTTGGAGTGTGCAAATCGACAGTTGACGCGTGATAGAGATAAAAAGGAAATAATATTCCTGTGAACTGCAAGAAGATATATGGCATTTAACTCAAGATATTTGGAGGTGCGAAGACTATATAAAGGCTGTAGGAGAATCATAGGAGAGGGGATGGATAGTTTGGAAGAAAGTTTAAAGTAGAATCGAAGAAATTGAGTGGTTCAGAAAGCTTACCTGCTGCTTCTAAGCCAAGAACACGAAGCCGTCGTTCCATAACCACAGAAGAGTTGTATCCTTTATTGAATAATTGAAATAGGTCTTTTGCAACTGAGCTATTGCAACTGCGTAGTGGCTGAACATCTTTAGCAACTGCGTAGTGGCTGAACATCTTTAGCAACTGAAAATCACTGTAAGCTATTTTAATTATTTTGAATACAATGATTAATCAAATTTTCTCCAATTTCCGATTCATGAGTAGCTAAATTAATTCCTAGGATTGATGCGGAAACTATTTTTTGATGTGTAATTTTTAGTATTTAATTTTCTTTAATTATTAGTCTCTAATTAAGTTTTAATTGCTTAAAATTTTTCTCTTCTTCATATGCTTCATAAAAACGGTTTTGGGTAGTTTCCAAGCTACCGATATTTTATTAGTGAATGAAAAATCGGCTTTAAATTAATGACGAAAGTCATAAAAAAGAGTTATAACGATTTATCCTCCGAGGCATGAGACTGGGGTCGAAATTGCCTTGAGTAGTTTTGAGAGTAACTTTGAGAAATTAATTATTGAATTTACAAACATCAAAAGTAGTGGAATCCGAAACCCTGGATTTTTCTTCCATTAATCATCTTAGCAATTTTTCTTTAGTATTTTTCTTAATTAAACTTAAAACCAAATCTTTAAAAAGTCCGGGTGAACGATCCTTTTCTTTACCACTGTTAAAACTGCATCAGTTTTTGGCGCCGCCGGCGCGGACTTGCCTTTAGGTTAGGTTTTAGATTTTTATTATTATTTTCATTTATATTTTGGTTTTTCTTTTTTTTTTAATTTACTTTGATTTTACTTGAGTATTTTTCTTGTTTTTATTATCAGCTAATATACTACATTTTTTGTGGAATTGCCTACCAAAAGAGGTAAGTAATAAAACCAAAATTTTATTTATTCTTTTAGATTTTATTTGTCTTTTGAATATATTTCATTTATATATTTAAAAAAATATATAAAAAAATACATGTGCACACACCAATTGCATTTTCGTCTGACACCGAATACTAGGAAAACTCGTGGAAAAGTACCGCTGAACCCATTGGGCGTTGGAAACGCGTAAAAGATAGACTTGAGGAAAATGACCTTTTTTATTTGAGTCCGACTCGTTACACGGATTTAGGTGGTACTTTTGTTTTGCCGAAATGATTAATGAAAATGATGATGATGTCCCGGTAAAAACCCTTAGAGATAGGATGAACCCATCTAGAGTGGTACGTGACCCAGGGGTAGTTTTACCTTCCACTACTGTCAAATTTGACATTAAACCTGGGACAATTGGCATGTTTCATAAGTTTAGGGGGATAGAGAATGAAAATCCGCATACCCACGTAAGAGACTTTGAAATGATGTGTGACACAACGAGTTATCCAAATGTCTCTAAAGATGTGCTTAGGTTACGTTTGTTTCCTTTTCCCCTCGAAGAGAGATCCAATGAGTGGTACCGTTTCATTCCCTCTAAAAAATCACCACCTGGGATGGCCTTATAGAGGCATTTGTTAAGAAGTTCTATCCACGCCACAAGACTGATGTTGTTCGACAGTCTATTCAAACCTTTAAGCAAAAATTAGGTGAACACCTACACGATTATGTGGAAAGGTTTAATGAATTCTTATACCAATGCCCACATCATGGCTTTGAGAAAGCCCACATGGCCCAAATCTTATATAAGGGCCTAAATTGTGAAACCCGAATGCAAGTATAAACAATGAGTGGTGGATTTACCCATCAGGACCCAAATGCTTGTTTTGACGAGTTTATCGAGTTAGCTGATAAAACCATACAATGGGCTTCAATGAGAGTGCCCGAAATAACTAGGAACCTTATCCATAGGGTCAATAGAGTTGAAAATGGGTCAGATATCCTAAGGTGTCTAGAGGCTTTAGAGATGAACCAAGGTTCAACCCAGGCTATGAGCTGTAACAATGAGCCCAGAACCTACCCATGTACTATATGTGGTGATCAAGGTTGTTAGAGCACTGCTCGGTCGAACTCGCAAGCGTTGCTATCTCAAGCTTTTTTTTCAAGTTTAGTTGCCAAAACTATAAGTCTTGATTTCTAGTCTACTTATAGCTAAGTCTCGGATTAGGATAGAAAGTGTAGTTGAGCTTTAGACTTCACGACGTTCATTAATTAGAGACGAAGAACTACTAAGGGGAGCTTGTGAAACTTCATCAACAAAAGGTATGTGGAGACTTGAACTCATCTATCTCTCAAAAGTTTATCTACTCTATCTCCTATTTGAAACAAAAGTCATATAGCTATATAGACTTCAATTATACACATTTGATATTTCGAGCTGAGTTTAACTCGCTAACATATTTCTCGAAATATGTGTTGGTAAGCTTTCGCTTTAACCAAGTTCATCTTATATTCTTGACGAAAGTCAAAAGATAATCATGTAAAAATCGCCTTGTAACATCTTACATGATTTGTGTGAGACATTCATTTGATGTAGACTCGGAATGTTTCGTATTGATCATTCGATAACTTGAAAATTGCTTTGAAGCTAATAATTTGTGTGAGATAGTTATTGTCGTCTTCTAAAAATGTTTCAATAATTAAAATTGGAGTTTAGAACAAATAACCATGATTTGATATAGCACAGTATGCGTACTTGGTTTTTTGATACCGTCCAAGTTATTTCTTATATTCAATCGGGCTCGCAAATTCCTATTTGTTTGTTTGATTGCAGATTGAATTGAGAAATAGAGATATAACTCTTTGATATACTTTTCTTAAGATTGAGTCTGACTGTCTAGTTGATTCTCTTGAAAGTATATTGGAGTTAGTCCATACAGATTGTTAAGCAAAATATTGGGTGTGGTTGTTAGACCCCCGCTTTTTCAATTGGTATCAGAGCAGGCAAACACGTTTAAGACCTCATGAGTCGGTGTTTGTAGCGATCTGACTCTATGGACAGAAGTGTTATCTCTATAAACGTACTGCCAGTCTTCGATGGCTCGAGTTACTTATGGTGGAAAGGTTCTATGCATGCCTTTTCTTTAAGCGCGTGATTTTCAATCATGGGTTTATGTTGTTAATGGCTATAATCCTTCGGTTGTTACACAAGGCGATGTAACTGTTCGAAAGGATATCGGTGATTATGATGCTGTCGAGATTCTTGCCGCAAAGAAAAATTTTGACGGATTGAATGCAATCATCCATGCCATTACCCCAAATCTTCAGCACCATGTGACTAAGTGCACTCGGTCTAAAGATGCGTGGGATATCTTAGAAACCGTATTTGAAGGGAATACCAGTGAAAAAGAAGTTAGGCTTCAAAACCTAAATTCTTATTGGGAAAACCTTCGTATGGCAGATGAAGATTCAATTGATGAGTTTAATCACAAAGTGTCTGAAATTGTTAATGCATCTTTTGCGTTGGGTAAGACTATTCCTGAAAAGGACATTGTGATGAAAATTCTCAGATAATTGCCATCTAGATACAATTCTAAGAAACATGCCATTGTTGAAGGAAATAACCTTGATACGCTTTCCAAAAATATTCTTATTGGAAAGTAGAAAATACTTGATCTTGATCAGAACACAGTCAGAACATCTGCGTTCAATGTTGTGACCAACACAAGCGAATCTTCTTACTTGTCTTGGGCTGATGAATGTTGTTCCAATCATGTTGATTTTAATAAATCACTGATTATACAAAAGATCAAGGATATTGTAAAAAGAAGCAAAAGATGTGAGAAACGTCTCTCCTTGGTTAATGCTTCAGATTATTCAATACAAGAAAAATCATCCCAGGTTGTCAACATCTTGCATACTTCCGCTGTGTGCAATGAATTTTCGGCTCTCGCAGCAGAAACTTCTTCCTACTCAAATTCTGATTCAGAGTTTGAGTATGACACTGAGATTTTTGAATTCTTGGATAAGTGTGAAGAAATTCACCAAGAAAACCTCCAACTAAAGGCTTCGTTGGATAAAATTGAATCATCACTTCAGGTGAAAAATCTTGAGATAGATTGTCTTAATGATGAATTCACCAGGTGATGCGTGTCGTAGATGCTCAAATTAATTCACTTATCTTCTACTTTACTAATGAATAATATAGCAGTAAATAAGGTTCGTTCCCACAAAGAGCAGGGAGTTTTAGTTGTCAAAAATGTCACAAGGGGGATTTGTTTTAGATTTAAAGTAAAATCAAAGCAGTTAAAAATAATTAAGATTGCAACCAATGGAGAGAAATATGATCAGGGAATCCTTCTTTGTTACTAAACATTCATCAAAGTAGCATATCCATCTATTCTTTGTAAATCACAGATTATTACCAACCGTAGGAAAGCAGCTAGCGCAGTGCTATCCTCAAAATTCCTTAAGTCACTGGACACCGAAGCGCTCGAATGCCAGATTCTATTCTCTAAACCACCTAGAAGTAGCCCACTCTAAGTGTAATTTTGCCGAATGCTTTATATTTTGTGAACTTAGGTCAATCCTAGTAGTTGAACTCTTAACGCAAGGTTCACTTTCTAGTGTTGTTTTTACTTGCTATTTCTCCACAGAATCCCTCTGCAAGGTTTCGCACTTTCTACTTGTGTAGAAAATTATTCAACAATTACGGATATCCTAATTCTCTACTAGCATTAGGTTTACTAATAAACTAGTTCAGTTGGCCACCTAAACAATTTATCAATCAATCATAATATTAGTTATAGTAAAAACAATCAATAACCATGTGAAGAATTAAAATAGATGTATATGCTGAATCAAATCATGTATTAGAACTTAGAATCCATCCCCAATCACTAAGAAGTTTAGCTACTCATGGTACTAACAAAATCCATGAGATTCATATGATAAAAGTAAAAGAAATAGTTACGGTGATGAAGAACGCTCCAAAACCCTAGCTTTTCTTCTATTGTGTTCTTCTCTCCAAAGGCTTGAATAAATATTAAAAGATATCTCAAAAATATTAGAAGAGCCACTTATATAGTACCCAAGTTATAGTTGTGCCCGTGCCTTGAATCCCGTGTCAAATAATTGCCAAAACTCGCCAAAATCCCAAGTTTGGAAATCTGGCTGTGTAAAAATCCTTGTGAAAGCACAAATGGGCCTGCTATAAGAACTGAGAAGTCCAGCCCATTTTCAACTCTCGACTTCATTTGGCTTGTCTGTCTTTTGGAACTGACAGCCTATTATTCTTCTTTTATCATGGCCAGGTAATTCTGTTTGTAAATTCTCCTGTAACTTTTTTGGTTTTCTTCTTCTTTCCGATTACCGCTGGGTTTACTCAACCGTAAATTCTCCTGGATGTTTCTCTTATTTTCTTGTCAATTTTACGGCTGAAACTATCCATCCGTAAACTCTCCTGTAACTTTTCTCTATTTCTTTCCTTGGCAGTTCCATACGAAAACAACTTTCCTATTTTTACACACATCCCTGCATTCCTCTTCTAACTCAGTTTACAGTTCCCTGAGTTTCTCGGTAACTTCTTCTCGTTCTCCATCTTTACTGCTAACAATCCTCTCTATTTCTTACAGACTCGAGCTCTCCATGATCATCTCTTCCATTAATGGAAGAACCCAACAACAACAGCTCTGTCCATTCCTCTCTCGAGCTATCATCACCATCGCTACTTCCAACGAATTGTCGACCACAGTATCGATCAAACTCATACTGCCAGACTTTCTCCCTGTCACTGGCATCAGCAATCATCAGTCCCATTACCGAGCTCCACATTCTCATACACCGGTGGCAACAACACCATTGATAATGCAGCGACCCCATTCTCTGTTTTTTTTCTCGAGCTCAGCTGATAATAGTCATTAATCATCAATGATAACCACAGACTCGAACTAAACCCATATTCCACAGCAACCTCTGATGTGATTTCAATGATGTTGTTGTAGTAAATAAGATTCGAACTCTAAGACTTGTGAAGATTAAATTTAAAGATTTAACGAAAATAATAAACAAAAGCGACAGTTATTGGGACTAGGATTCCACCGAATTCATAACATAAAGTTCAATTATTTATTCTCAACAATTATCGCTCAATAGAATAACATCGACTTTGATTTTGCCAAGGTAGATTCTCAAAATATTAGTTATAAATCGTAAGCATGGGACATCAAACAATTAAGCAAGCATGACCCATCAAATAAAATAATAACTAATTAATCAAAATCACAATTCTATTTAAAATAAGTGCAAAAGTCATATAGAGAATAGAATAATTTTACCCATGTATGAAATTCGGATTCCTCCGTCGACCCAGTGATGGGGTTTAGCTACTCATGATGTAGACACTCTCAATAAAAAAATTTATATAGCTCAAATGGTGTTTACAATGAAGAAAATGAGAAAAATAACATAAACCGGGAATTTTCAACGCTTAATGGGCGTTACAAACTCACCGTTACAATTTGCAAAGCAGCTGTTACAGAAACTATATTAGGAAACTGTCGTAGAAAAACTGTCACTAAGCCGAGAACTGTGACAGTTGTAAAACGACAGACCTGTAACGTCATCTGTGTTCTTCGTCTTCTACCTCTCTGCAGCAGCAGAGAAGTTTATGCAACTTCTCCTCTTCAGCTCTGTAGCCTCCCCAATCACTCGATACCCCTTCAGTGATACTCCAAGAGTCTATTTATACTCCACAGATGCACAAAATCTCCAAAATATCTCGTCATCAATTCAATATTCTTTACGGGTTTTACTTCCAATATTAAATTCTTCACGCGATTTTCTTTCCTTCTATTCCTCTGCACGTGTTAACTATCAGCTACGATCATTCAAACACGTTCCATACACGCTGCCAACACATCAGATATTGAGTTACCTTCACTGCAGCCATGTGAAATCACATACAAGCCCGTGTATTCTATTCTCCATGTGTGCTGCAATTCCCAACGATGTAGCCCAATTCTTTCGAATCCGAAGGACTTAGCAGTCCTGTTTAGATCAACCAGGACCAAACCAATCAGTTCCAGTGATTAAGTCGCATCAAATCCATTCCAGAATCCATACAAAACTTTCCGGAGCAAAGTAAACCCGAGACTGATATTTGTTAAATTGATGATTATCCAGCCCATTTTAAACGAATCTTAGACCATTACCATCCCTGTCTCACCATTAAGAACAACCCAATTAATTTGATCCATCGAGTCTCCCTCTAACACTCCAAATATTGAACCCTAACTTTTCCCCGTGACTGCAACAATTTGTTTTAGATTTTCCAGCCAAAGTTAACTAATTCTGAAGCTCACGTTATCTCTGTCTTGACGAATCAAAGCTTCCCCATGAATTCCAGCGATTTAGTCTCACTCAAACACCTCTACTTCTCAAACCCTAATTCTGACAGTTTTGAAACATGTTTTCCCGCCAAATTCCATATTCAAATTGTTGAAGATGGATGCCCCTTAACCACAGCTCGGTTGCCAATAATAATATGTTGTGCCCCTTATCAAATGGGGTGCCCCTTATCCAAATTGGGGGTCCATTTAGCAAATGTCCTCAGGGGTGCAGAACATCATTTTTCGAGCAACATTCCCCACGAGAGCTTATTTCCTTGAAAGACTTAAAACAAGATTATTAATGATAAAATGAGTCCTAGCTAATGTAGTTATGGGTGAAAATGCGTCGCACTTTCGTGCATATCAAACTCGAGTTCTCATCCCAACAACATCAGAACCACCATTTCAGTCAAATGCCAATGGAAGCAACGTTCTTCCATCGTCTTCTGCATCGCTGCAAGCAGCAACGACCAAAGCTCAACCCCGTCATCTTATCTGCATTTTCATCTCGAGATGAACTCCATCGTCATCTGCAAACCCAGTTCAGGCCATCTCCTTCCTATTCACATACTGGCCAATGGCAATACCTATAGCACCTTCCATGTATTCTCTATCAACAACAACATTGATAACGATCATCACTATGTCATCTAGCAGTCGTCATCACTGATCACCGATAACCAATGCTGCAGCACGATTCTGTCCGTTCGATGAAATGGGTGAAGATGAAGTGCCCTGATCTGCATGGATGGTGCCTTTAACATTTCAGTTCAACTGTCAGCCTTAGAAGACTGACAGTAAAAATTCCATTCCGTGGCTGCCCTGAGTAGAAACTCGGGAGCCATTACCAATTCTGTAGGTTCAGAAATTGTGCAACTTTAACTAGCTTCGAATGCTTGTAATTTCTTCATACGACGTCGGATTGACTCCATTCTTTCGCCGTTGGCTTCGTATTTTCGTCCTCTTCGATATGATATCAAGGACTCCTAGATTCAAATGAGTTCCACTTGGTCTTTGTCCCTTCTCCGATTATAATTAACTTCTTTTATTGCACGATTAAGTGCAAATTCACTTTTTTTTGATGATTCACCTAATAATACACAAATAGAGAAAAACACACGTAATATATAATAATTTACAAGAAAATAGCAATTACTAGCATGGTTTCGACACTAAATATATGCAAAATATTCACTTAACACCAGGACCCTATCTCTGAAGGAAAAAGAGATTAATACTCTTAAGTGTGACCTGCAAAGGTTGTCTGGAAGTTCTGACAAAATCTCAACAATGTTATTCGGTCAGAATACTTTTGGAAACACAAATGGTTTAGGGTTCAAAAGAAAAACTGTGAGCACAATCAACTCCTTTTTTCCAGCCAGTTTTGGAACAATTGATGATGAATGCTGTGATAAACACGAGGCAAATAAGAAAAACAATAAATCTTCCTTGATTTGTTCGTTTTGTGGAAATGCAAATCATGTTCAAAGTAAGTGTTGGAAATTCAAGAGGAACAACAAAGGATTTCCAAACTTCAAAATGACATGCAAAGAATGAATCTGGCCTTGGGTAATCAACAGGGTACTCTTGAAGACAAGAAGAAATCTAAAAGAACCAGATTCAGACGAGGTAAGAAGTCTGTTTATACAACAAACCTTGATAAGTCACTATGTGATAAAAGATGTGAGCATTTGGCTCACTCCGTCACTATCTAATACTAGTAACGTCTGCATCCCCATCTTTAACTTGAGAAAATGAGGATTGCATAAAGGTTGCTCAAGTTTTGTATAATTGTTAATTTCTTATTTTGTTTATGTTAAAAAAATATCTTCTTAGTTAAAATAGATAATGGATCATGAACCGTAAAAGACTTGTCCAAAGTTTTTCTAGGGTTTGGTTGTTCATTGGTCTATTTATATTCATTTGTGATCAAAATGCCCTTCACATCTTTTATCTTTGAAATATATAGTTTTATGGCTCCTGTAACTAGAGGTACCACAAAAAGGGATGCAGTTGAAGCAGTTAATGTGCATCTTTGTGAGGAATCAAATCCTCAAGGAAGAAGAATGAGAGATCTACAAATGATGAAGAAGGTTCTTCCTCTAACTGCCTCTTGTCTGTTTGTCATTTTGATAATAACTTTAGAGGTACGGTGAAGGATTTCATCAACAAAAGAAATAATTCAAAATCTCAAATCATTTTCTCTTTAGAAAATATAGCTCACTATGAACATATGTTGTCTCTAACAAAGAACACCTTTAGTGGACTAAAAAGAGAACTTACTGAGTTAACTGATATTTCTGAAGATTTGGAGGAATTGAACGATCCCATAATCAATGGATTCTTCAATAATGAGAAGGAATTCTCAGTAGATGCTCTGAGAAAACTCTACGATGTCTAGGAAACTTCTTATGAGAATTTATTCTTGTGTTTTAAGAAGGATAACTAGGGTTTGGAATAACAATTATTGTGAGTACATATAGCTATTGTCAACGATTTCATCTTGCAATATTTTTAGATTTATTTATTTAAATTTTAAAGTTTATTTGGAAGATGATTTTGCAATATTAATCTTTATGGTTTTGTATATTGTAACTTGTTATGGGATATGAGTGTTTGCGTCCGTGAACTATGATTGTCCCATATATGTCAAAAGTTAAGCCTATTATGTCATTATGCAAATATTGATGAAGATAGGATGAACTTTTGATTGCAAAGATTAAGTCTATTATATGTATTTATGCAAATATTGATGAAAACAAGAATGAATCTTTGAATATTCTGCAGCATTGATCTTTCCTTGATCCACTTCTTTGTGAAAGTACTGTGCGGCTCCGTAAGTTCTCTTATGTTGAGCATTTCCGATTAAATTAATCATGGGTTCTCTTGTGGTTAATTTAATTGAGTATTCTGGATACAAATTCATGTTTCATGTAATTTGTTAATGTCCAAAGAAATCCTTCTTTTCTTGTAAAAGTAAAGTCGCTCTTGTTGTTCTTTCGGGAATGACATTTTTTGGGGGAGAGTTCTTAATTGAACTTCTGCTTAATTGCCAAATCTTTGTAGGGAGTGCGGATGTGGAATATTGTAGGAGTTTTCTTGTATGTTTATAAACTCCTTGATGAATATACTAAGTTTCGACTATGTGAAATCATTGAAACAAAGTTGATATGTTCTCTTTTAGTCATAAAGTATCTCTATGAGAATTTCATTATGATCCCACTAGTTTTCGTACCTTTGCCAATTTATATTGACAAAAGGGGGGATAATTAATGTGTAGTTCACACTACAAATACATATGGTTTACGGATCATTATGTAAGGGGGAGTGGTTTTCATGTGAGATGAAGTATTGACTAAGGGGGAGTGATACACATCACCATAGTATTGTTGTCAAAGTTGTGATACGATTGGACTTTGATGTTGTGTTATAATACTATGACATTGTATAACAATGATTGAGAACTAATGTTTTCTCATTGTTATAGCTACGGATCTTCAACAACTATGATGCTGAGTTGAACATGTTCAGAATCACTGGAGTACTTGGAAGTGACGAAGATTTCGAGTAATGTTGAAGAACCAAGGAAATCAAGCATTTGTATGAGAATCTACAAAGTTTATTTATTTTGTAATCCATATGTATTGATAGTTTTGTCACTAAAATTGACAAAGGGGGAGATTGTTAGAGTACTGCTCGGTCGAACTTGCAGCGTTGCTATCTCAAGCTTGTTGTCAAGTTTAGTTGCCAAAACTATTAGTCTTGATTTCTAGTCTACTTATAGCTAAGTCTCGGATTAGGATAGAAAGTGTAGTTGAGCATTAGGCTTCACGGCGTTCATCGATTGAAGACGAAGAACTACTAAGGGGAGCTTGTGGAACTTCATCAACAAAAGGTATGTGGAGACTTGAACTCATCTATCTCTCAAAAGTCTATCTACTCTATCTCCTATTTGAGACAAAAGTCGTATAGCTATATAGACTTCAATTATACACATTTGATATTTCGAGCTGAGTTTAACTCGCTTACATATTTCTCGAAATATGTGTTG
Source organism: Papaver atlanticum (assembly GCA_023531105.1). Lineage (NCBI taxonomy): Eukaryota > Viridiplantae > Streptophyta > Magnoliopsida > Ranunculales > Papaveraceae > Papaver > Papaver atlanticum. The sequence goes on from JAJJMB010016246.1 coordinate 418,245, forward strand.
GTAAGCTTTCGCTTTAACCAAGTTCATCTTATATTCTTGACGAAAGTCAAAAGATGATCATGTGAAAATCGCCTTTTAACATCTTACATGATTTGTGTGAGACAGTCATTTGATGTAGACTCGGAATGTTCCGTATTGATCATTCGATCACTTGAAAATTGCTTTGAAGCTAATAGTTTGTGTGAGACATCTATTGTCGTCTTCTACGAATGTTTCAATGATTGAAATGGGAGTTTAGAACACTTAACAATAATTGGATTATGAGCACAATATGTGTACTTGCATATGTGTTGATCTAAGACCGGAATGTAGTATGCATTACCCGTATGCGTACTTGCAAGGTTAGGTAAAGTCCGGTAGCTAGAGTATGCGTACCTATACGCGTACTAGCGAAGTCAGTTGAAGTCTGGTACTATAGTATGCGTACATGTACGCGTACTGGATTCAACTGAAGCTTGAAAGTGTACGACAGTATGCGTACCCATTTGCATACTAGCGAACACATTCCAAGTCTGGCTACTTAGGTATGCGTACCCATTTGCATACTTGAGTAGGTAATGATCTAAAATCGGTTTGTTCATGAACTAATACATTTATATAATAAGTAATGTAATCCTTTGCAAACCGTGGCTATATTGTTCATGAATTGATTCGAGTGATCAAAATCGATTTTTCTTCAATTGTGTCTTGTATACTTGTATGAGAATATAAACGATTGAACAACTCTAGAACTAGTTTCATTTGAGTCATTTGAACTAGTTATGGTTAAGCTGAATAAGGTTGATATGAAATTGTTCATATGGCTAACTTCAGTTAACTATTGTTGAGCCAACAAGGTGTACACGTTTAGGTACGGTTACTCATATCTAAATGAAGCCACTTTTCATTTGTGTGAAACAAGTTAAGTTCGATCTAACGGTTAAAAGATATTAGCTTGAGTCTAATCAGGTTTTCATCTAATGGTGAATATTGAATGCTATGTTACCAAGTTAACATTGATTGCAAAGCCTGATTTGAAGGCTATATAAAGGATAACTCTAGCAACTAGGAAACCTAATCCCCACACCTCATGTGTGATACTAGTTGCGACTAGATTCGATTCTCCTTTAACCTTAGGTTTTTCTAGAACCCAGTAGGTTAACGACTTGAAGACTTCATTGGGATTGTGAAGCCAGGCCCAACTATTTTCTCTGTAGTTGCGTGTTTTGATCTTTCTCTTTTCTATCGTGTTGAGTACTATCTTCTCTAAGATTTGCTCGAGATTTAATCTCCGATAGGCAAGATAAAAAGTAGTCACAAACATCTCCGTCTCATCGTTTGTGATTCCACAATATCTTGTTTCGCTACCATACGATTAGGATTATTGTGAGGTGATTGATATTTCTAGGCTGTTCTTCGGGAATATAAGTCTGGTATATCATTTGGTTCCTGTTCACCTTGATTTATCAAAAGACGAAACAAAACTCATAGGTATATATGTGGGAGACATATTTATATATTCAATATACTTTTCTGTGTGAGACAGATTGGTTTATCAAATTTTCGACTTTGGGTCGTAGCAACTCTTAGTTGTGGGTGAGATCAGTTAAGGGAATCAAGTGCATAGAGTCCTGATGGGATTCAGATACGTAAGGAGCGAAACTGTACCTTGATCAGTGTGAGATTGGTTAGGGCTCAACTACATTCTAGTCCGAAGTTAACTTAGAGTAGGCTAGTGTCTGTAGCGGCTTAATACAATGTCGTGTTCAAATCTGGACTAGGTCCCGGGGTTTTCTGCATTTGCGGTCTCCTCGTTAACAAAACTTCTGGTGTCTGTGTTATTTCTTTTCCGCATTATATTTCTTTATATAATTGAAATATCACAGGTTGTGCGTAAGTTCAACCAATTGTGAATCCAACCTTTGGTTGTCGATTGAATGGATTGACACTTGGATATTTGTTTTTGATACCGTCCAAGTTGTTTCTTATATTAATCAGGCTCACGGATTTCTATCTGTTTTATTTGCTGATTACATTAAGAAACAGAGATATAACTCGTTGTTATACTTTTCTTAAGATTGAGTCTGACTGTCTAGTTGATTCTCTTGAAAGTATATTGGAGTTAGTCCATACAGTTTGCTAAGAGAAATATTGGGTGTGGTTGTTAGACCCTCGCTTTTTCTGAAGGCGCAGGGATACTGAGGGAACTAAGTAGCTAGGGGTAGTCTGCTTGGTCTCAATTGTACGAAGTTGGTATTAGTTTTTGTATAGCAGCTTAATTCTGAGAGTATTCAAAACTGGACTAGGTCCCGGAGTTTTTCTTCATTTGCGGTTTCCTCGTTGTATTGTCTCGACTCTGTCCATAGACATTCACTTTCGGTAGAGGACTTATAGGTTGAAACAAAAAGATTTTGGTGTATTTGGGTACCCTCGTCTTTTCAATTGGTATCTAAGCAGGCAAACACGAAAAGATTTAACACTCTTTGTTTGGTGCGATCCAACCTATAAGATTTGAATCAAAATGGTCACAGTTAAACCTGTAAATAATCCAGTTATCGAAAAACAAGATGAAGAATCAATACCTAATAAAGTCATCTTCTGTAAATCTACTAAACAAGTTGATCTGTATAACGGAGATTCGGATGATTGGCAAACTTGCCTTGAAAAAAAACTTGATTAAATTTCCAAAGATGGTGACTCAAAAATTGATCAAGATGTAGAAGAAGATGTGTATGTATTCTCTTCACTATTAGGTGTTGTTTCTACAAAAAGGCTATCTACCTCAGATGTTGTTGGACTTCTTGCTCCTCTTTGCAGAGAAAATAAAAAACTGAGAAAATTTTCTATGGGTTTTATTATGGATATCAGAATGCTCGATATCTTCTTAAATACTGCAGAGAAAGTCTAAACTCAAAAATTCTTGATTATGAGAATCTCTGCAGGAAACATTATTTGTTGAATAAAAAACTTGTTGAAACTGAAGCAATGATCAAATCTCAACATTTAATGTGTGAAGAAAAAGAAGAGTTTATTCTCTCCAATAAAAACTCACTTAAGGTCGACCTTGTCAATGCACTTGACAAAGTTAAGCTCTTGGAAGAGGAAGTTGCAAAGTTAAAAAGTCCCAATGATAACATAATCAATTTGTCTTCTTTGTTGGAAATAGGAAGAAGTCATGGTGACAAGCGTGGCTTGGGATATAACGGAATCGATACTCCTACAATCAACAAAGAGATAAATTTTGTAAAGGCTGCGAGTTCTTCCACATCAGAGGATCTATCTAAACCAACCAAAGCTCATAATCTATCAAAGCGCTCGATTGATATTTTAGAAGAGAACATATCTGCAATAAATCTTACTGAGTCTCCAAAGATTAAAGATCAGTACGTACAAAAGGCCAGAACATCTCACAAAGGTAATCCTAAAAACTACACTCCTTTTAGTAAGCATTGTTACTACTGTGGAAATAAAGGTCATATGCAAAAGAGTTGTAAGATTCGAAAGATGCAGGATGATTTATCCTTTGTTTCAAAAGAATTGGGTAAATTTACTCGAAAAAACTCAGATCACCATTGTCCCAATGTGAGACAAAAGAACTATTCGTATAGTTCACATTTCCATCCTACAAGGGTTATCCCTAAAAGGAACAATAAAAGGGGAGGTAATACCCTTATCAATGGAAATGTAAGATCTGATGTTCCGACTTGGAAAAGTGCAATGCTGCATGATATGAAAGAATTTTTTCATTCTAAACCCTCCTAAGTGGATGCCCAAGTCTAAGGTAAAAACCAAAAAGGAGTCATCTAAAGAAAAGACTAAGGTAAACAATCAAGTTTTCATCTTAGATAAAGATGATTATGAACGTCTAATCATTAGACTTAAAAAGGATTTAAAGACATTCAGTGATATTGATACACAGGCATCCTTCGACAATCTGCTACAAAGCGCAAACCGAAAAAAGGATGTCTGAAAACATCAAGATAGATCTTGTTCCATGCAAAATATTATTGAGCCATTAAAAGCTCCATTCAACAACTAAGCTTGTTGATCGGAACTTCCTAAAATTTGTGCTCAATTTAAATAAATGGAAAGTTCTTAAAAGAGCACCAGGAACAAGTAAAAGGTATAAAAACTATACTTGATCTATTTGTATCATGAACAGTTTAAGTATTTTTCTAAACTTGGAATCCTTTTTCTATTTAGAAGAATACTTTCGATCTTAGGATAGTTCATGATAAATTGGTACAAGAAATATTCTGATTCCCTTGTCAATAATATTTCGGAAAATCTTTCTTTTATTTCCGAACGTGTTTATTTTCACGCCTGTTTTAATTAAATAAAATACCTTGTTAGGTGTTTTAAAACTTGGAAACCAAGTTTTATTTGATAAAATATCTTAAGAACCGATTCTTTCCTCCACAATCAGACTGCGGTTCAAGATGGGTGAAAATACTAATGATATTGACTCCCAATTACAGAAGCTTGAAACTTGTCTTCTCACTGAGATTAAGTGCTATTTCTCAAAGGAACATAAGAGGAATCAAATATCTTTTGAGCTCATGCTTATGCTAATGCGAGATTTTGAAATTGCTTGTGAACTGGAAGCTTCTGTAAAGAATAAGGAGTGGCTCGAGTCAAATCTTTTGAAGTTGATTATGGAGGTGAATCTTTTGAAGAGGAGACTCAATCATATGAAAGAAAAGAGAAACTCAAGAACTTGAACACTGAAGAAACCGTAGTGAACAATCCGAGCACCTCTAGGGATTAAGTTATATGTTGTAATACTTGATCCAGAAAATAGACATCAATGTTTTGATTTACTTTAAGAATTATATAAGATCTATTTTGAATAAAACTATCATTATTATTTATATATAAAATTATTATTTTATTATTTTTGTGTGATAGTTATCGATTACATAGCCTGTGAATGAATGTTTATATTTTTGATATGCGTATTCGGTTTATGAGATGTCTGATTTTGGTTTTTATTAACCTTAATATTCGATCTCATATGATGTAACCCTTATGATTTGTGTGGCTTTTTTATTTAGCGGGATTAAGTTCTAGCCGATGTTGGTAGGATTTATCAAAGGATCATAAGGTGTTCCGATTGAAAAGTCACAATATGTTGAATTTTTTTTATGTTTACATGAGTTGTGTTTAGCATAACATATATGTTTCGGGTTTTCAATTTTTGCTATTGGCACGCATTGGTTAAAACTGATTCAACCTTTCTCTGGTAAAGGTTGCTTTTGTTGTTGTTCTTTTGTTCTTGCGAGAGGATGACAACACACTGGGGGAGAGTTCTTATCTGAACTTGCGCTTAATGATATATCTTTCTGGGAAGAAGAGGCTGCGGAAATTGAGGTAACGAATTTGTTAGTTAATCGTTTTCCTGTTTAAGAAAAGCCTATTTATATTGCATATATTTTGCTTTTGCTTAACAAAATTTCGGTACAATTGATATGTTCCATTATATTGTGTATGGATGTGTGTGTGATTCAATTGTTTCTGGTTAAGAAAAAATGTGTCAATTTATTTGGCTTATTGTTTGGTGTCTTCTTTATTGTTGGGTATCAAGTGTTTTTGCTTAACAAAATTCGATGCAATTGCGGTGCTATAATGTGTATGTTTGTTTCAATTGCTTCCGGTTAAGAAAATAATTGTACAAGTCAATTTATTTTGGTTTGTATGTATTGTTTAAGGCTTAAAAAAATTGACAAAGGGGGAGATTGTTAGAGCATAGCTTGGTTGAACTCACCAAGCGTTGGTATGTCAAGTTTGGTTGTCATATTTTAGTATCAAAACTCATCTAGAGTCGCTTGATTAAATACTAGAGTCAACTTCGTTTAGGTTAGACTAGAAAGTCTAGGAATGTTAAGACATACAAGTGTTACTCCGAAGGCCTCAAGAATGTGAAGAAGTAACTAACTACAACGACGATATCATCCTTCCACTTGAGGTTAGTAATATTGACTTGAACTGTTTCATTCCTAACGTATCTTTCAAGTCGTGTTATATTCAAAACATGACTGTGAAGCTATATATACTGTACATATTGTATAATACTCTAGTGATGTGACATGATCATAATAGTATGATCATAGTATTAAGTAATTAGACTACGAAGTATAACGCTTATCTTATGAACTTCGTAGATATGACATCGACATAATCTTGTATATAGTGTCATGATTATGTGAATGGGTTACGGTGAAGATTTCATCCCAGGAAACAATGTTTTACATTTATTTAAAGGAAGTACATTCATGAACTTGTTTCGTGAATCGAAAGGGAAAACTTCTAATAAACGTGATTGACCCAATTCTGAATCATCTTCTGGAATCATATAGCTGTCAAAAGTGAGTGACTGCTCATCCGAACTGTTATAGTCCGAATACTCATAAGTCCGATACCATTGATGTCCAATAGCTTTGATAGTAATGGCTGGATCTACCACGACCTCGTCCATTGAGTCATTAGGCTTATTGGTCCGGGTATTCAATGCAAATCTTTGGATGACCAATATGTGTGAGATGGTAAAACCGATCTTAACTTAGGTTATTTATCTTGGTATAACTAATCACAATGCCTGACTTATGATTTGGTATGACCGGATTTGTTAGTGTAACCGATCCTAAGTAATCACCATGTAATGGTATGATCGATCCTTGTAATTGGTGTGACTGATCCTAGAAATTGGTGTGACCGATCATAAGTGTTGTGGAACCGATCCTTGTAACTGGTGTAACCGATCCTAGTAATTGGTGTGACCGATCACAAGTATTTCCATATTTAGGTATAATCGATCCTAGTGATTGGTAGAACCGATTGAACCCATGTATGTGATTTGATCAATCACATAATAGTCTTGGAATACAGGAAAACCAATTCTAAACTTGTTTGGAAGTGTGGTATAACCGATTCCAAGAATGCAAATCCATGTAAATATGAAATAAGGATTTGCAGTAAAAAGATGTCAACATACTTTGAACACGAGCAATAACTCTTATCATTTATTTTTCAAAGATATTCCTTGGTACTCAAGGTGATCCTGTGCCGAAATAAATTAAGAATCTTTTAATTAAGGTTTTTGGTTTTATATGCTTTAATTACCAGCAATTAATGCATATCTTTAGAGAATAAAAATTAGTAATGTGCATTTACTAATTGGAGATTTTCTATTGAGAGATTTCGGAAATATTGGACAAACATTTATTAGAATTAGGAAAACCGAATTTCGCCATTCATTGCATATCTTTAGAATATCTTCGGTTTTGGAAATTCCTTGGTGTCCAAACATCCTTGGTATATAAATACTTAAGTTTGCATTTCTATCAAACTATCCTAAGAGCCAAACAAACTTAATTTCTTGTTGTTTCTGGTGGAGTCGTCTATTCGGAGAGGAGAGTATCATAATTAGGTGAAATCACTTACGACCCCTCGTTTAAAGACTTATGTGGGATCAAGAAGCTCTACGAGTACCGTTGGTAGGAAACTAGATAATTGCAGTGTTATTAGTTTTCGATTGAATTGATTGACTAACGGTTGTTGAAACTTTGATTGCGGATAGTTTGTTTATGCTTGAGAATCTTCTCTTCTAATATAAGATTCACTCAAACTAGATCAGAGTATCGACTGGATCTTTAAAACTGTTGTTAGATCTAAAGACATCTTATGCTAATCCATTGTTAAAAGACTCCGTTATGTGTGTGATTGATCACAAGAGATTCAAGTGGTGTTGTGCAGGCTATTGAAGATTAATGAAGATTTGAAGACGAAGAAAATTCCTTATTAGTTTTCGTATCTTGTGAATTGTGTGCACAAACTTTGATCAACTTGGATCCAACTAGAATCAGATTTATTCGATTGATTAGTTGCGTGAGATCGGCATTCTCTATATTTCTCTTTGAGATTTATATTGATTCAGTGCCAATCTATACTTGACTATTTCGGTAGTTAAAGTTAGATTGATCTAACCAGACAAAGGAGTTTATTAGATCAAACGGAAGATCCTTTGTCAACGAATTATCCAAATCTTTAGCAAGATTGATTAGAGTTGTTACCAAATAAATTCTTCCTTTGTTGTTTGGAATACGATCCAAAGGACTTGCTATTCACGTGCATGACTCTAGAAGTCGAAGGCGCAGGGATACTGAGAGAACTAAGTAGCTAGGGGTAGTTTGCTTGGTCTCAACTATACGAAGTTGGTATTAGATTGTGTATATCGGCTTAATTCTGAGAGTATTCAAAACTGGACTAGGTCCCAGGGTTTTTATGCATTTGCAGTTTCCTCGTTAACAAAATCTTGTTGTGTCTTTTACTTTGATTTCCGCATTATAATTGTTTTATTATAATAAAGTAAAATACACATATACGTTAACTCCACAATACTTGATAGTGATCCTATAGAGTTTGGTTATCATCGAACATATTATCAAGTATCACACTTTGTTGTTGTATTGTCTCGATCTTGTATCCATAGTCAATCACACAAGTTATCTTGTTGTTGTATTGTCTCGATCTCGTATCCTTAGACAATCACACGTAGTGTGAACCGAATCGTCGTATTGTCTCGACTCTGTCTATAGAGGATCACATTCAGTAGAGGACTTATAGGTTGAAACAAAAAGATTATGGTGTACTTGGGTACCCTCGTCTTTTCATAGACATCAACAGACAACTTTTGTGGAAGCCATGACATGTTTGGCAATTAGATCTATAATAGACTTTAGAAGAGGTTCTTGCATGCCAGGTTCAAAACATTGCATTACCACCTCTGAACTCTTTCGGATACCCCTTCAAGCAAATTTTGGAAATTATTTTTATAAATCCCATCCTACTACATAGGCATACTATGCAACTACCTAGATCGGTTCCATACTTCATCCCAAGGGTATTTGCTGGTTGTTTGCCAACTTTTTATCCAAATTGATTGAAGTTGTGAAAATGGATTTTTCTTTGTTCCACTTCTTCCCATACCAATCACAAAAATTTTCCAAGATAAAATTCAGATTCCAAAAGTTAATATAAGTAGCATTAAAAAATTTCATACTATCATCAGCAAAAATAATAATAAGACACTGAAGGATCCTCTAGCTACTCTAAAATATTTAAGCTTATTATCAACTATGGTTTTGTCTATCATTATGGACAGACCTTCTAAAACCATAATGAATAGATATGGAGATAAACGATCTCGTTGTCTTGGGCCTCCAAAAAGTAAAATTTTCATACTAGATGAGTCATTTATGTGCACTTTAAAAGTGAAAGCATATATGTAAGCATAACCATAATTAATCTTAATCTAATAATTATTAAGATCAAGATATTCCATAGTTTTAGAAAGAAAAGTCCACATGACTCCGTGATAAGCTTTATGAAAGTTAAGCTTCAAAGCCATCCAACCTTTGAACCAGTCTTATTCTTAAAGGAGTCGAACACTTTATTCTTTATAGTAATTTCATCAAATATAGACCTACTAGCCACAAAAGCATGTTGAAGCTCAGACACAACCAAACCAAGCACAAGCTTTAACCTATTAGCTAACACTTTAGCAATAATTCTAAAAATCAAATTGCAAAACTATTAGGCATTAATTCCTTCGAAATTCTTGTAAATCTAACCTTTGGAATAAGTATAATGTAATTTTATTTAAGTCTCTAATCATTTTCTCAGAGGCATAAAATACTCTTTAACCGTAGTAAGTACACTAGGACCGACAATGTATCAATACTTAGTGTAAAACCCTGAAACCCATCGGAACCTGGAAATTTCAAAGGAGCCATCTCTTTAATCTCAATCCCAGTAATCATCTTCGTAAGGCCCCTATTCATCTCCCCAAAAATATAAGCAGGAAGCAACTCCTTTAAATAACAGTCATTCCAACTAGTATCATTGAATAATTCCTCAAAATAGCTCAAATATGCGGTTTTTAATATCATCCTCCTTCTTAGGTCATTCTCCATCTACATTTTGAAGTATATTGATCCAATTTATAATTCTTCTACTAAAGCAGACAAATAAGAAAAAATAATACTATTAAGATTACCTTCAATGAGCCATTGGACCATAGATTTATACTTCCAATTTATTTCTTCCAACTAAAGTAAGTTAAGATAATCATGCAAACACTTTATCAAAATTCTTTTATTCTCAACAGAAGGAAAACTATCAAACACATTTTGAGCCTTGTACAACTCTTTCTAGCGTCAACATTTTGGCGCTGTTAGTGGTCAAAAGCTTTTATTCCATTTAAGAGCAGCACATTTCATATTAGAAGCATTTAAAATAAAATTATCAGATTTACTTACACTACTTCTAATTTACCAATTATCAGATGTACTTACACTACTTCTAATTTACCGATTTTCTTATTTATAGGTAACAAATCCACAAGAATAACACGATGACCAGAAGGAAAAAAGAAATGTTTTGCCTAAGCCTCGGGATTTTCCAGTTTTCATTAACTAATATTCTGCCTATTATTTCGGCGATATTTGATGTGGAAATTCTCTTATTATTCCAAGTAAAAGCAAGTTCATCAACACCATCATCTGTTTAAATATATTTGTTAATCACTTCAACAAATTCCTTCATTTTCACAAGGAATTCTCCCTTCTCTTCTCTCTCCAAAACTTGGAAACGAAAAATTCCTTTGCCAAAATCCTTTATGCTCAGATCGACTCCTTAAAGATCTGATCTGAGAAGGTCAAACAACAACCCAAGCTCTTTACCCTAGATTTACTAGCCAGTTACTTTTTAATCTAGTTTTCTTTTAGATCAGTTTTTATTTCGTTGTTGTTCTTGAGATTTTATGGGTTTGTTTTCCAGACCTATGGATATTCATGCAAGTATGGTTTGTGATCTATTGTTGAGATGAAATCATAACATATGTTCATCTTTGGTCTGATTTATGAAGAACTTGAAGCAACAACATCATCTCCATCCATTAAAAGCAGATATGCATCCTCTGACGTTGGTGATGATCGTATTTTAGCATTTCTTGTTTTAGATTTAAGTTTAGGGTGCTTCACCAATACAGTTTTTCGGATATAGCTTTGTTTCAGCTAGTAGTTCTAGTTTTAGGTTTTCAGCAACAGGTTTTTAAAAGCCACCAGCGGCAGCAACCGGTTCTAAGACACCGAAAAATGTTCCAGAGACACAAAAGACACCAACAACAAATATTTCCAGACCGATTCAAATTGGTTTTATCCAATGATGATGACCGATTTAGGTTATCTTTCCTATTGTTTCTTTGAAAGAACCCTTGACAAATGTGTGGATCTTCAGATCCTTTTATATCTTTGTCATCTATTTCACATTGTTCTTAGAAAAAAACCTTGAGAAATGATTAGAACCTTGGATCAGTAACATCTGTACCGATTGCAGGGTTGTTATATGGTTTGAATGAGTTCACTGAAATCCAAACTAAGCCATTTAAACTTGTTTCGCTACTTAGAAAATTTTCTGAAATGGTTAGGATTTTGATTCGGGATATGACTTATAACTATGTTACCAAGTATTATGATTGTATTGGCATTTGTCGTCAGTTTAAAATACCTGTAATTGTCTGAAATCACCTGAGTCTTATAATCAATCCGGATTTTGAATCTATGGAAATATCCGAAACTTGTCTCGTTTTTGAAAATAAATAAAGAAATATCACACCTCGCTACAAACAGACTTCATTATATTTTGAGAGGATGGTTTCACGAAATCCCATTAGGGTCAGGAGAGGGAAAACGTTATTAAAAGATAGGAACTCAATTATGAAGTTCCTATCATTTCCAACAACTTGTAAATATATAGTCCTCTCTTTTTCGTTTTTCTATTTTATTGTTATTACTTTCAAATATTTATAAAAGCCAACACCATGTTTTAAAAAACAAATATTAAGAACATATTTATGAAATTTGTGATTAAATATATCTGAGAATATAATCAAATGAACCTAACCCATCTTTGGAAATGCTGATCAATGAATGAGAGGACACGACGGGAGATACAATGTGGTCCATGGCATATACTATACATGTGCAAAGTCATCAAGTGGCTATGGAACAGTTCATGTGAGCAGTTTATACGTGATCCGTGGCATAAATTCACATTTCCTGTATCACACTTGCTTAGTTCGGCCTTTTAGAAACGGCTTTAAAGTATACAAAGCACCTGCAATGACCGAATACAAATCTATGTCATAATAATATGTTTAATACCAGATCAGGTAGTGGATTACACTTGTTTAACGACTTATCAGTACCCAAACCAATAATACCAAGCTCGTTTAACCATAGAACTAAATTCGAAGCAACCCTAAAATTTATGGCCAAAGCCTCACTGGCATGAAATAAAGTATACTAGAAAAAGTTGTTTTTGGAGCCTCATTATAAGCTAGGTTTGTGCAAGTAGCCAACAAGTGTTCTCTTCACATCGTGATGTACATCACCCATCTCTTAATATTATGTGCATGTTTTCACGGTTAGTAGTGTCGTTCACTCATATGTTCCCAACGAATGAAGCATAAAATCAACATTGCTAATAGGGGTACCAAATTGTTTTGGGGTGTACCAATGCAAGGCTTGAGGATGTTTTGTCTTATACCAATATTGGTACACCCACAAGCAATTTGGTACCCCTATTAGCAGCCATGCATAAAATGTAATACGAGTCTAATACCTCCGGGTCAGAAATATGAGCTATATAAGACTTCCTCTTAGACATTCAGAAAATAATAAAACAAACGATTGATATCGAATGCGGAAGAATAAACAAGGTGTAGATAAAACCATGTGCCAAGAAGAGACATAGATTCCTGCAATAGGCAAAGTGAGCTTCCGATGAACAAAAACTTCACCTTTTAGTTTGTTTTACTCTTTCTTTCTTTCTTTTCTTTTCCTGTTTGGTAAAACATGACATATTCCTCCACCACAGCAACATTACAGTAGTGGAATAGGGAATATAAACTTTAGATTCTCACATCAGCTATAAAATCACTGGTCCCTCTTTGCTAGGTCTCCAGTCCAGCAGATCCATCCCAGTTAAACTACTCATGTCATGACCTACCTTCTCCAAAGAGATTGATTTGTTTCATTCATTTGTACATACTTTCATTATCCATTTGATCAATAAATACAAATTCAAATTCAAATGGGTCAGTCTACTTCTTCCTGAAAGCATTCAATTCAACATCAACAAGATAACATACCCACCTAAAATTGACAACTTCATAATGTTAACTGAATAAAAATCACAAATCATGATTCCTACTGAATCTATTACCTAAGAAAAAAATATCCATTCAAAAAACAGAAGAAGAATTATCCACAATTTCAAAGGAATCAAAGCTAAAATTGTTTCTTTGTCACCTCAAATTTCACTATTTGCCAAAGATTAAACATGGGTCTTCTATCCACATCAAACATTCAAAACCCTTTTTGTTGCTGTCTCTCTGTCTCAAGCAACAGAGACCCAAAGTAATAACAAACAATCTCAAAAAGTACATTCTTCGTCACAAACTGCAACTGAATATCTGTGTAGCAAATGAAAAATACCCACTCAAAAACAAGTACTAATGAAATTAGCAACAAAATCATCTATTGATTCCATTGAAATTGAGTTGAACAAACACAAAGTAAATTAGAAACCCCCCATCCTAGATCAACAAACTTGAAAAAACAAAAAGAGTCATTCATTCATTCTCCATTCTTCTCCTGTTTCTTCTGCATCAAATGTACATGCAATTACAGATAACAAAAGGCAGCAGCAACACACAAACTTACAGCTAAATTTAAAAAGGACTACACCCAACAGAAGTAAGAATTAAACCCATTTCTCACAAAAGATCAGAGAGCCCCATCCATAAACTACCCTAAAAATCAGTCACAATCTACCACATCACCTTCTCCTTGTTGAGATCAGAAACCCACAGTACCAAAAGGAGTCTTAACCTTTGGAGGTCTACCACGAGGTTTAGGAGAACCAGTGATGTTAAGTCCAGCACCACCACCACCAGGAACACCAGCTGGAACAACTTCATCATCATCACCATCTTCATCATCACCACCCTCACCTTCACCATCAGCCTTGACCTTTTTAGGTCTACCTCTTGGTCTTCCAGAAGGTTCAGAAACCTTTCTTTTCTCAGCAACAGAAGCACCAGACTCATCTTTATTCTTTGGTGGTCTACCTCTACCTCTTGGTGGACCAACATGAGCAGCTTTAGCAGCAGCTAAAGCCATTGCTGCTGCAGATTTAGGTTTAGGTGGACGACCTCTACCTCTTTTTGCTGGTGCATCTGGGTTTGGACGCATGTAGTTATTCTTCACAAAAACAAGCTCCCCACTCTCTTTAAGTTTATCCAAGTTCTGAGTCAGTAGCTCTGTATGTCCTGCTGGTAGATCTCCATATGTTGATTCTATGTAGTTGGAAATACTTGATTTGTTTGAACCTGCTGCTTCATTTAGAGCTGAAATTGCTCTAAATATCATCTGCAAATCACCAAAACAACAACAAAATTAGTACAAATCTATGACTGAAATTGATATATAAAATGAGGGGTTAGTGTTTTACATACCTCTGGGTACTGTGGGAGTGATCGAGGAACTTCCATCGCCATTAAAGAAAAGGATGAGACAAACACAGCAGAAGAAAGGGGAGTGTTTGTTTGGGGAGAAGATGAGAATGAAAGGTTAAAGAAGGATATAAAAAGAGGGGTCTTTGTGTTTGTGTTTTGGTTTTTGGTTCTGGATCGAATCTGATGGAGAAAAACAAGAGGGTTTTGAAGTGAGGATCGACGGTTGGGAATTGATTATTGGGTATAGATCGGTGGGTTTTGATTGGAGAGTTTGGAGATCATGCGGATTGATGACGTGGATTAGGATAACAGTTAAAAGAGAAGGGCTGGTTTCTAAATTGTTTTTTTTTTTTTGATTTCATCCTTACTGCTACAGTCTCTGATAAGGTTTAGTACTTGATGGGTTGCAGCAGTTATTAGCTGGAGTTGATTTGACCTAAGTCTGACTCCGGATCATGGTTTGGTGGATTATTTTTCATAACTAGTCATAAAAACCCATGGTAATCAAACTTGTGGTACAAAAATCCCATTTAAATGTTGGGATCCATAAAACACCGTTTTAAATAAAATTGATATAAAAACCCAATTTTTTAAAAATGGATACAAAAACCCCAAATTTCAAAATTGGTTTCATCAAATTCTTTGAGGTTTTTGTGTTACTTTTGTTTTGATGGGTTTTTTGTGGATGTATAATGACACCTTTGGGGTTATAACTCGCGGACCGTTATTTTTTTGTGTTAACGTTTGACTGTGATGAGTCAGACTGGATATTTTGATGTGAATCAAATTCATCTAACGCGGCGAGTTATTGGATCGTCACTTACTCGTTGAAGTTTGTAACATTGTCATGGATAATAAAGAAGGCACAATTGGGGGATACCTCCACAAATTGGGGGATACTAAAAAAAAAAAACATTATGAAGTAATTGAAATACCCCTTATCCAAGAGTGTTTTTTTATACGAAAATAATGAAAAAGAACACACCACTTCTAACCAGAAGTGTGGTGCTTATACAGTTCAGTGATTATATCATCTCTCATGTTGAGATGGTTAATCAATTGATCTAATTGTTCATTTTTCCAGTTACTTAGAGTGATAGATTTATTACAAAAAACTGAAATATTTGCGGTTGTGGCATTTTGAAGTCTTCTCACTAAAGTAAAAGACATAGCTTTGAAATTTAGAAGTTTTATATTTGGAGATCCAAAAAAAATAATGTTCTTGAATCTTTCTGTTCTTGCTTTGGCATACATTCCAATTAGCACCAGCAGGACTTGAATCGCACATGAATTCAATGTTGTGTCCATTTAACTCCGTTGCCCACTTAAAAGCTGCCTCTGCTCCATTCTGTTCTAGCAAGTCTCTATATTTCCAGCCTGATGATTCTCCTCTGGATAATATATCCAAGAGTGTTTGGGGGATACTTCAAATAATATATGTTGATTAGATGAAAAAGAAGAAGGATTCTGGAAGATTTGTGTGATATGAGAAGGTGCTTAAATTGATTTTAATGACTCCTAATTGCAACCTTTTTTAGACAATCAAACTTTCATTTATGAAAAAACTCCAAACCAAATCCCAATTCAAACACTAAGTCGATAAAAATTTGCATTTACAGAGCCATTTTCGATATTGTATTCATCTGAAAAAAAAAACAATACCGAAAGTTAACCTGCTACTGAAATTCAAACTCGGTTTTTTTTTTATTTAAATACAATTTAGACTTTCTTTTTGATAACATAGATGGTTTTGATTCAAATCATTTTGATTATCATAATGATTTTTTTGATAACCTAAATAAAAAATCATTCATAATGATTTGTGTGATTTTTTTGATGGAGAAGAAAAGTGAAGGGGGGATACTAAAAAAAAAAGGTTTTCAGTCTTTCTTTTTAATTTTTATTTGGGTAAGGCTAATATGGTTATTTTACACCTAAAAAAAGGACCCCTTAACCAAAATACAACCCCATTTAACTTTAAGTATCCCCCAATTTGTGGAGGTATCCCCCAATTGCGCCTTCATAATAAACTGTTGAGATTATTAGTCCCACATTGTCTGAGTTATCAAAGATACTGCAATTTATAATTCTAGGGCCTCTCCACTCATTTCCAATTGTTTTTGAGTTGGATGTCCATATTCCAACATAAACGAGTCAAGAAAGAGCCCTTTATGACTGGGTTTTTTAATCTCGGCGAGGTAAGATTTGGGTGAAAACAACTCATTTAGACGGTCAAAGTCTCGCTGAAACATGGAATTTATACATGGAAATCTAAGTAAACACTATAAAACTCGAAATCTTTTTATTTTTCTTAAAATTCGGTGTTGATTCGTTATATCTATACATGCTTAATAAAAGTGTGCAAATGCTTGGCATACATGTTACGGCTATAAAATTTGAAAATAAAGACTCCGAAATTTTACCGAGATAAAGTTGTTGAGTTACCCTGAACCTGGCATAGACGAAATACGAGATGCAGTTTTCGTTTTAGGTCATTAGGAAGCTCAGTTATTATCTTAATATCTTCTTTGCATTTGGTGTCCAAGTCCGCCCTTTCTTTGCGAGTGGATACCCGATTCGTGCAATGATAGACCGGATATGGATACAATTCTATGAATCCAATAGGTTTTCGTTTAGGTGTTATCGCAAAAATCTAACGGCTCATAATTGTTATGAATGATGTCTTTCTTGGATGCTACAAGAATATCTTGTTATAAATGGTATCTTTCCTTAGTTGTCAGGTTGTATATTTGTCATTCTTTTGCACGTTAGATTGCTTGGATAGAGTAGTTTTGTTAGCATCGTGTATTACTTTTTGGTTGATCTATCTAAGTAACATATTTGCTGGTTGATCTATCTAACTAACATAATTGGTACCAACAAAAAAAAATGTTGGTAGAAAAACCCTTTGTGTTGTACCAGAGTGGCGCGTGCTTAAAGTGTAATCATACTGTGGGAAAAAAAAAAGATATGAATTTTTATCAGTTTACTTAATTACATGTTGGCATGTTTCTTGGATAATGTATGGGTTTTTTGGATTAACAAATGGTGTTGGTTTCATTTTTGAGACAAGAATTCGTGGTTGCATTGGCGCAAAGCTTGGTGCGATTTTGTGCTTGCGATGATAAAAAAGACTTAAGTGTCCACTTGTGAGGTGAGGTTGTGGATGCCTGCATGATAGAAGGCTTTCTGATCATATTATGGTAGCGTTATAGTTTTACTGTTTGGAAAAAAACGGCATATTACATCCATGAAGTATAGATCCTTGTGCTTACATAGTATAATGATATATGAATATACTTTGTTTGATGTTCCGGTGATGATGGCGATGTCGAGATGTGATCCACGCCTTTTGGATGCATGGTGGTGAAATAACACAAGTACTGATACATTTAGAGCTTGATATGTCACATTTTTCATTGCTTTTTCGAGTGATGCTTCATTATAACTCAAACCCAATGACTGGAGCATTAAGTTAAGTATAAAAAACTTTTTCGTTTGATATCTTCGTATTATATAGTTGATTTTTTTTACTTTTGTATATCACTTTTTTTTTCACCCTCGCTGCTTGCGATTTTTTTTCTTTCTCCTCGATCTTTTCTTCTATTTCCAACAAAACCTCTTCATGGAGATGGTTTATTAATTTGCCCTTTTTGCTCCCGGTTCCAACAAAGCTTCTTCGTGCAATTCTTTTCTTTCGCTCCATCAAAGTTTCCTCACTAAATGATTATTGTTCGCTCTAGCTATGATAAATCTTATGTATAAACTTTTTATGAAACGTTGTTTTTACTCGTATAACGAACTCTCATTGTCCTGAGAATAGGATCCCACCGTCTTGGAACAAGGGCCTTGATATCGTGTATAACTCAGTTTTTTCACACTTTTCTGGGATGGGATATTATTGCCCTGGAACTAGGTCCTTGTTATTTTTGATCTCCTGCTAATACTGGTTTAGGTTGCCATCAGTTTGTGCAAGAATTGACTAAGACCATGCAAGAGATGTTTTTCAGCAACTCTTCTAATAAAACCAAGTTTGGTTTGCTCTCATTGCCCTAATGGGGTTCCACTATCCGTGAAACCGGGTCTTTGCTATTTTGAACATGTGTTAATACAAGCTTAGCTTGCCCGTAAATTTGCGCAAGAATTGACTAAGACCCTGGGAGGAATTTTTTTGAACAACTCCTCTAACCACAAGTTTGGGACCGATCCTAGTCATGCGAAAGTTACTGTTTAACAGCTCTGGCTAATATGCTTGAAGTTTGTGATCGATCCTAGATATCTGAGAGTTATTGCTAAACAGCTCTGGGTGGTATCAAATTGTGTGGTTCATGTATTTGTTTGTGAATCGTGCATTTGTCTTTGAATTGTGCATTTATTTTAGGACTAGAAAATACGAACAATGTAAACAAATTGAACAATCGTTTACGCTTACCAACGAATCCAACATAAGAAATATGGATCTCGTAGTTTCCATGCTAGTATATAGTTTTATTCATCAACTAAAAACACTACATTTCCGGCCATCTACAAGATAAAATATACGAAGAATGGATATAATTATTACTTACCAAGAATTATTTCCAAGTTAATGGAGTTCAAAGTTTCAGACTCCATTATGTTGCTTCTCTATTAATATAACTTCCCTCATGCTAGCTTATTTATCAGGTACGGTACTTTCCCATGTTTACATAGATTTAAACAAGACGTCCCCAGCTGTTCGATTATTGTGAGTAAAACACACATAAGTGTAGGTTCAAACTTTTTTAAACTCGTGCAGGTTTGGACTTGTCTCAATCCAACAACAAAAAAACTTGTAATAGGATATCCTTGAACCTTGATTCAGTTAAGAATTTGACCAGAGATATACTAGTTTTCAGTGAGGGGCATTTTTCTTTAGCGTTGTTACACTAACAGGGAGTAAGAAGTCATTCTTGTTGCTGGGTTTTAAAAAAAAAAAAAATTGGGTGTATTGTCAAGGCACTAAAGAGTTAAGACTAAACAAGGTTCACCATACTTGGACTGTCTTGGGTGGTAGGCAGAATAAATCTTGTCAGTAATAGGCCCGGTGATTTCAAAAACATAGATTATTGATTGGATCTGCAAGCTGGATCACTACTTGGATCAATGAGCTAAATTGTTGATTGAACCGACGAGTTGGAATTCTGGATCTAGTAATTTAGATTATTGGAGGAGTGGTGAGTTTTATTGATTAATCAAGGGAGCGTGTAAGGAACACTCGGTTGTGGGGCCAGAAAGTAAAGCTGGAATGGGCATACATAAAGATTTGTTTATGCTTTTTGTTGTGAGTATACAATTTAATATCGCTAAATATTTGTGAGGATAGGATACGAGAACATATGAATACGTAGATTATACTACAACTGACATCGATAGTTGATGTTCATACCGCATAGGTTTCCTATTGTTGACGACCACTGTCCCTACACTTTCAGAGTACTACCCAGTTGCGGTCTTTTATCTAGTGAGGACTTCAGTAGTCTGTTTTCTTTTCTCACTCTTCCAATATTTCGCGCAGACTCAAATCTACTGGTATTTGTCCGGTCATATCCACTAGCGTAATAAGCGAGATTATACAAAATCCTCCTCTATTAGAGAGGGATTTTGGATGTCAGTTTGACATGTTAATCTCGCAATCTCTTGGGAATCTATTCATATTAGCACCTTCACTTCGGGGTGGGGGTGGGGGGGGGGGGGGGGAAATACATACCGATCGATTTCCTCTAATTATCCCGCGAGGATACGTTCTCGTTGAAGTACATCCTGACGCCGTCGTTACTAGTGACTTTTTAACTCATTCTCGAAGTGGGTGATCGCTTCGAATTTTTTGTACTTTTGCATTCGTATTGTCGTCCCCCTCACTTGATGTATCCATGTATCTTGATTTGTTTTTCTAAATATCCCTTCTCTCTACCCCACGGTGGCCACTAAAAGATGTTGTAGATATCTTTTTACAACATTCCTTGAGATTGACAGCTGATCATGAGATTTTAGTCGCTTGATCCTTCAACAATTTCCTCGTGATGCATTCTTGAAGTTTTGATTTCTGCTACTTGATTTATAGGCTGTCATACAGCTTTGGCTCTCCAAGAATTGTTGATAAATGAAAGTGAGGGGGCATCTGGAAATACACTCTGATGCATCAATGAGTAAGAGTTTACTGCAGATTTTATAGAGAGAGAGGATTAAAAAGATGTACTTTTCCAGTTGAAATTTCTATTCTATCTATCAGTTTCAGAGGATATGTACCCAGTCAAGTATCTGTCTAAATTCATCTTGACTATTTACCTGAACTAAATACTTTATAGATTCATCCTTATCTTTTGGATGATCTAATTAACATTATTTACAAGGATAATAGCAATGTACGTGGACTGGTTGATGACCAGGTTTATCCATATTTTAATGATAAATTAATTAATTTTATTTGTCGGGATAATAACAATGAACCTGGTCTGGTTATTGACCAGGTCCATCCCTATTGTATGAATAATTGGGGTTTGACCAAGAATCTGGAGTAAATACATCCAAATTCAAGTTTGAACGTGCACCTGCCCATCTTAACATCCAAACTCATCTTACCCATTAAATACATTGTATCTGGTCTATTTTTGTAATGAGACCAGCGGTCTTGGCTACTAACCCTTCATGGACTTAGGCTCCACCCCAAGGCCCAATTAAACTAAGATTACTAGGCTAGGGAGATAATGGGGCCACTTGATATATTTGGTCCAAACACCTATTAGGAAAATGACGTTGGAGATATAAAGATGAGAAGATAGCTATTTGGAGAAGGATGGTGCGGGCTAAGGTGAAAGGTGAGTCTCAAGACTTTTGGATTATGGACTCCTCTCATAATCATGGAAGAGATTTCTAGAAGAGCATTCAAAAGGAAAATCATATAGTTGAGTCAAATTCCTCAAGAATTATTGAAAATGGTGAAGTTGTTGGATTCTGATTGGATATGCGGAAGGAATCAGATTCTTTAAAAAATGTTTTTTCCCGATGGTGTTTGGAATATCAAGTTCAGAAAATTACTAGACATAGAAGAGATATAAGATATCATGATATTAATTACTTTAACTGGTGGGACATTGTTAAAGCATTGCTCAGTTGAACCTACCAAGCGTTGGTATGTGAAGTTTAGTTCTGAAAATCAGAGTTGTTTGATTTGATTACTATAGTCAACTCAGTTAGGTTAGACTAGGAACATAAAAATGTTGAGACTTGCTCTTGTTACTCATGAACAACGTGAAGACGTATCGGCAAAAACGAATACATCATCCTTCAGTTAGATGTCAGTAACTACAGACTTGACTTGTTATATTTATATTTATATCATTTGTTATTTTAAGTCAATATTTATTGAAAACATAACATACAAAGTAAAGTTGTTTACAATGACTTTAGTATTAGTGAAAAAGCGGGGGTCTAACAAGTTCCCGGACTTGAACTGTTATGCCAGTACGCATACGGGTATGCATACTAAGTTCCTGGACTTCAACTGTTAAACCAGTACGCATACGGGTATGCATACTATGGTTCCCGAACTTGGAATATCTTGCAACAGTTAGCATACAAGTACGCATACTGTGTTATATCCAATCAATGGTTAATTGTTCTAAACTCCATCTTAATCATTGAAACATTCTTAGAAGATGGGATAGCTGTCTCACACAAACTATTAGCTTCAAAGCAATTTTCAAGTGATCAATAGATCAATACAAAACATTCTGAGTCTACATTAAATGACTGTCTCACACAAATCATGTAAGATGTTACCAGGCGATTTTCACATAATCATCTTTTGACTTTCGTCAAGAATAAATATGAACTTGGTTAAAGAGAAAGCTTACCAACACATATTTCGAGAAATATGTAAGCGAGTTAAACTCAGCTCGAAATATCAAATGTGTAAAAAGTGAAGTCTATATAGCTATACGACTTTTGTCTCAATAGGAGATAGAATAGAAATAGACTTCTGAGTGATAGATGAGTTCAAGTCTCCACATACCTTTTGTTGATGAAGTTCCACAAGCTCCCCTTAGTAGTTCTTCGTCTTCAATCGATGAATGCCATGAAGTCTAAAGCTCAACTACACATTCTATCCTAATCCGAGACATAGCTATAAGTAGACTAGAAATCAAGACTTATAGTTTTGACAACTAAACTTGACAAACAAGCTTGAGATAGCAATGCTTGCGAGTTCGACCGAGCAGTGCTCTAACAATCTCCCCCTTTGTCAATTTTAGTGACAAAACTATCAATACATATGGATTACAAAATAAATAAACTTTGTAGCTTCTCATCCAAATGCTTGATTTCCTTGGTTCTTCAACATTCCTTGAATCTTCGTCACTCCAAGTAGTCCAGTGATTCTGAACGTGTTCAACTCAGCATCATAGTTCTTGAAGATCTGTAGCCATACCAATAAGAAAACAGATTTTCTAAATTATTGTTATACAGTGTCATAGTATTATAACACAACATCAAAGTTCAATTGTATCACAACTTTGACAATAATACTACGGTGATATGTATCACTCCCCCTTAGTCAATACTTCATCTCACAATGAAAAGCACCCCCCCTTACATAATGAGATGTAAACCATATGTATATGTAGTGTGAAGTACAAATAATTCTCCCCCTTTTTATCAATATAAATTGGCAAAGGTACGAAAACTAGCGGGATCATAATGAAATTCTCAAAGATATACTTCATGACTAAAATAAAACATATCAACTTTGTTTCGATGATTTCACATAGTCGAAACTTAGTGTATTCATCAAGGAGTTTATAAAGATACAATAAAACTCCTACAACATTCCACAGCCGCACTCCCCACAAAGATTTGGCAATTAAGCACAAGTTCAATCAAGAACTCTCCCCCATTAAATGTCATTCCCGAAAGAACAACAAGAGCGACCTTACTTTCACAAGAAAGAAGGATTTCTTTGGACATTAACAAACCACATGAAACATAAATTTGTATCCAGAAAAATCAATTAAATTATCCACAAGAGAACTCATGATTAATTTAATCGGAAATGCTCAACATAAGAGAACTTACGGAGCCATACAGTACTTTCACATAGAAGTGGATCAGGGAAAGATCAATACTGCGGAATATTCAAAGATTCATTCTATTTTTCATCAATATTTGCATAATGACACAATAGACTTAATCTTTGACATCAAAAGTTCATTCTATTTTCCATCAATATTTGTACAATGACATAATAAACTTTAACTTTTGACATTTATAGGACAACCATAGTTCACGGACGCAAACACACATATCCCATTACATTATTTGCAATATATAAAACCAATAAAGATTAATAATGCAAAATCATCTTCCAAATAAACTTTAGAATATAAATAAATAAATCTAAAAACATTGCAAGATGAAAATCGTTGGCAATAACAATGTGAAATCACAATATAGGCTATTCCAAACCCTAGTTATCCTTCTTAAAACACAAGAATAAATTCTCATAAGAAGTTTCTCAGACATCATCTAAGCAAGAAACAAAAAAAATCATTTCACTTTCTTTGAAGACTCTTCTCATGTTCCCTTTAATCATCAAGCTCGTCTTCGATTAGATCAATCCTGGATTCAAGATTATCCATCTTGTCTTCAAGTCTTTTGGTTGAAGATTCGAGTTCACTCTTCAAAGCACATACTTGTTCTAAGACAAGA
Source organism: Papaver atlanticum (assembly GCA_023531105.1). Taxonomy (NCBI): domain Eukaryota; kingdom Viridiplantae; phylum Streptophyta; class Magnoliopsida; order Ranunculales; family Papaveraceae; genus Papaver; species Papaver atlanticum. The sequence continues at coordinate 442,525 of JAJJMB010016246.1, forward strand.
TTCATAGTTAATGAGAGTTTTTCAAAATGAGAGACAGTGGGATTCACATCATACGAGGAATCACATTTGTCTTGACACATCTCATTATCGGAGGAACCAAAACGAACTTTCTTAGAGGGAAAAATAACAGTCCAGACATCATCTTCTTTACTGGAAAGACTTGATGATGACATTATATAAAAAATGAAATGCTTGCTTAGAGGAAAGATATCTTCCAACTTAAAAAGAAGGAGATATAAAACAAATTCCTAAAAAGACCTTTGACCAAAACCCTAACAGAATTTTGGATATCCAAAAGAGCTTTATTAGGAAAACCGTTTAAGCACAGAAACGGTTCTTGACTTCAGTCATTACAGTACCAGAGAAAGGAAGAAGGAATAGAGACAAGACAGAAAATAACAGAAATCTATTCACACCCTTCGTTAAGATTATAGTCCTTGTTCAAGGGAAAAATAAGAACAATCTTAGAACCTGTTATATATTGTAATTTCTCCCATCCAATAAAGGATCGGGTGGATTCTTATGAGAAGAGGCCGATTTCATTATTCCTTGTTTCTGATGTCTTTTTATAAGACGACGATCACGAGTAGACGTCTTCTTTTCCTGCAATGTTCCGAAAGCCCTGTTTATCGATTTTCGTAAACTATGAATGGTTCTGACAATCTCTTTCGAAAGTGATGTAGATTTATTATGAGATTTTCTTTTCTCCTTCTGATAACATGATTTTTTGGAAGGAGAATTTTCAAGAACCCTTGTGCACACCATCTCTGGGTGATCCTGGATTTTATACAAGGGACACAATTGATATGTAGTTCCATTGTATTGAATGTCTTCCTCACTACAAGAGAGATTTGAGTAAGACATGATTCCAGGAGTAATATGCTGATTTAGTTTAAGAGAATTTATCGAAGTTGATCGATTCTTCTTCTTGAAATCACAATTACGAGAAGTCGCTTTCTCTTGTCTTAATTTTTTCAGTTGATTTTCCATATTTTAAATCCTTTTAATCCATGCTTCCTTCTTCAGTTGAAATATACTCTTCATTGAGTACACATCTTTGGTTAAAAGATCAATTTTGTTTTCTGGGGAAGATAGATTGTTTATCATGGAACAATCAGAGCTGTTCGAGGGACAAGTGTGACAATCAGCAAAGTAAGTGAGAGAACATTCACAGGTTTCTTCCCCAGGACAGTAGTCAAGAGTTGTCATCCATGCTTTGGTTAACTCACTAACCTCCTTATTAGAATGACCAGAGCACGTGGAACAAGTTCCATTATCATAGTTTTTGTGAACTTTTCTATCCTTTTTATTGATTGAAGACAAATTCCTTTGAGACTTTTTTTTTTCTTTGTCTTAGAGTTTTATTTAATTATTGTACAAACAGTGAAAGAGTTGAATTAAAGAAATTCTCATCCTTTGTATCAATCAACTCAGGACAATGAGACTTTACTTCAGATGTAGCAACAGGATTGCATGACATGCGAAGTATTTCTTTTTTACTCAGTTCAAGATCAAAAATCTTTAGCTTTCCAACAAGAGTATTTCTGGAAAGAGTGTCAAGGTTATTTCCTTTAACGATGGCATGCTTCTTAGAATTGTATTTGGATGGAAACGATCTGAGAATTTTCAACACAATGCCCTTTTTAGGAATAGTCTTACCCAACGCAAAAGACGCATTAACAATTTCAGAAACTTTGTGATTAAACTCATCAAATGAATCTTCATCAGCCAAACGAAGGTTTTCCCAATCATAATTTTGGTTTTGAAGCCTAGCTTCTTTCTCAAAGGAATTTCCTTCGAATACAGTTTCTAAGATATCCCAGGCTTTTTTAGACTTAGTGCATGTAGTCACATGGTACTGAAGATCTAGGGTAATGGCATAGATGATAGCATTTAATCCATCGGAATTTTGCTTTGCAGCAAGAATCTCAGCAGGATCATAAGCACCAATATCCTTCGGAACAGTTACATCGCCTTCTGCAATAACCGGAGGATCATAGCCATTAACTACACGAACCCATGATTGAAAATCACGCGCTTGAAGAAAGGCACGCATAGCAATTTTCCACCATAGATAATTCGAGCCATCGAAAACTAGTTGTACGATTATAGAGATAGCGTTTCTGTCCATAGAGTCATATTTCTACAAACACAGACTTATGAGGTCTTAAACGTGTTTGCCTGCTCTGATACCAATTAAAAAAGCGGGGGTCTAACAACAACACCCAATATTTTGTTTAGGTAATCAGTATGGACTAACTCCAATATACTTCCAAGAGAATCAACAAGACAGTCAGACTCAATCAAGGAAAATACATCCAAGAGTTATATGTCTGTTTCTCAATGTAATTAGCAAATCAAACAGATAGAAATCCGCGAGCCTGATTATTATGAGAAACAACTTGAATGGTACCAAAGACCAATGTTCAAGTGTCAATCAATTTATATCAATAACCACATGTTGGATTATCTAATTGATTGAACTACGCACAACATGTGATATTTCAATTATATAAACAAATATAACGCGGAAAAGAAATAACACAGACACCAGAAATTTTGTTAACGAGGAAACCGCAAATGCAGAAAAACCTCGGGACCTAGTCCAGATTTGAACACCACACTGTATTAAGCCGCTACAGACTCTAGCCTACTACAAGTTAACTTCGGACTGGAATGTAGTTGAGCCCTAACCAATCTCACAGTGATTAAGGTACAGTCGCGTTCCTTACACCTCTGAATCCCAACAGGACTCTACGCTCTTGATTCCCTTAGTTGATCTCACACACAACTAAGAGTTGCTACGACCCAAAGTCGAAGACTTTATAAACAAATCTATCTCTCACAGAAAAGTCTATTGAATAGATAAATCTGTCTCCCACAGAAATACCTACGAGTTTTTGTTATGTCTTTTGATAAATCAAGGTGAACAGGAACCAATTGATACATCGGACTTATATTCCCGAAGAACAGCCTAGTAATATCAATCACCTCACAATGATCTTAACTGAATGGAAGCAGAACAAGATATTATGAAATAACAAACGATGAGACGAAGATGTTTGTAACTACTTTTTATCTTACCTATCGGAGATTGAATCTCAAGCAAATCTTAGAGAAGATAGTACTCAATACGATTGAACAAAGTAAGATCAGAACACGCAACTACATAGAAAATAGCTGGGTCTGGCTTCAGAATCCCAATGAAATCTTTAAGTCGTTAACCTATAATGGTTTTATAAAAACCTAGGTTAAAGGAGAATCGACTCTAGTCGCAACTAGTATCACACAAGAGGTGTGGGGATTAGGTTTCCCAGTTGCTAGAGTTATCCCTTATATAGTCTTCAAATCAGGGTTTGCAATCAATGCTACCTTGGTAACAAAGCATTCAATATTCACCGTTAGATGAAAACCTGATTAGATTCAAGCTAATATCTTTCAACCGTTAGATCGAACTTAGCTTGTTCCACACAAATGAAATGTGCCTTCATTTAGATATGGGTAACCGTACCTAAACATGTACACTTGGTTGGCTCAATAATAGTTAACTGGAGTTAGCCATATGAATACTTTCATATCAACCTTGTTCATCTTAATCACAACTAGTTCAAATGACTCAAATGAAACTGGTTATAGATTTGTTCAATTGTTTATATTCTCATAGAAGTATACAAGACACAATTGAAGCAAAATCGATTTTGATTCACTCGAATCAATTCATGAACATTATAGCCACGGTTTGCAAAAGATTGCATTCCTTATTATATGAATGTATTTGTTCATGAATAACTCGATTTTACAACTTAACCCACTCAAGTATGCAAACGGGTACGCATACTTAGAGTTCTGGTCTTGGTTTGTCCGCTAGTATGTGAACGGGTACGCATACTGTCATTCACAACCAACCTCAGTTGAATTCCCTGACTTGAATTATTACGCCAGTACGCATACGGGTATGCATACTAAGTTCCTAGACTTCAACTGTTAAACCAGTACGCATACGGGTATGCATACTATGGTTCCCGGACTTGGAATATCTTGTAATAGTTAGCATACAAGTACGCATACTGTGCTATATCCAATCAATGGTTAATTGTTCTAAACTCCATCTTAATCATTGAAACATTCTTAGAAGACGGGAATTCAAGGATCTATTTTTCGATCTAAACTAGGATTAATAAAGATTTAAACTAGGAACGACTCTAAAGATCTATATATGGACCGATCCTTAGCAAGGATCTAAGTGAGGACCGATCCTAATATGTCATACCAAATTAACTTTGCACTTTCGACGTGTCTATTATCTTCGATTTTCTGCAGACATCGAGGTGTACATGATTTTGACTTAGAATATCCATAAATGTCGACATAGTGATTCGAACATGTGCTAAACTCTAATATCATAATGTTCAAATATTTTCCTTTGATACTCAAGGCATGATTCTAAAACCGCTTTTTCAATATCTTTTAGATATCGAAATTATATGATTACCATCTCCCAGAGGTTTCATATCTTTAGTTACCATATTAGTAAAGTATAAGGATGTGTGCTACATTATATTAGTTGTTATATACGAGAGATATCGGTTTAATAGTTGGAGTGCAATTGGTATTTGTTAATTTAAACATTTATTGCATATCTTAAGGATTTTCGGAAGTGGCAATAACTTGTCTTCCAATCAATCCCTGGTTATAAAATTATAAATAGTGGAGTCTTGTACTCTTACAAACTCATGCCTTGACACACATCTTGATTGATCGTGTGAGAAGCCAACTTATTAAGAGATATGAGTAATCTAATTAGGTGAAACATCTTGCTTTGCCTTCGGTTAGAGTCTTCTTTGGGATCATGAAGCTTTTAGTAATACCAGTGGTGGGAAACTAAATCTTATTGTTACTTTAGTTTTTTGATTCATTGATTTTATAAAAAAATTAACATTATAGTTATCCTTGATAGATCAAACTTGCTTATTCTACGACCATTCACTTCTGATATAAGACCACTATTTGAATATTTTCCTATTACAAATCTCGTGATTAAAGATCTTTAGATAGAACTGTTAATTAATAAATATTCACAAACTCGGTTCCGTGTAAGTTGATCAAAAGTGGAATCAAGTTGTTTGTAGCGGTTACTTTGAAACTTGAAGACTGTAGACTTTTATTTTTGGTTTTTGATCTTTGTGAATCTTCTTGCACACTTGATTCTATGGATCCAATAAACAGTTTATCTTGATAGACATAAAGCTTGTGTAAAGACTGAACAAACTGTTTAGTTGCTTCTTCTTGTTAAGTTGCTTGGATATTGTTAGAGCACTGCACGGTCGAACTCGCAAGCGTTGCTATCTCAAGCTTGTTGTCAAGTTTAGTTGCCAAAACTATAAGTCTTGATTTCTAGTCTACTTATAGCTAAGTCTCGGACTAGGATAGAAAGTGTAGTTGAGCTCTAGACTCCACGGCGTTCATCATAAAAAGACAAAGAACTACTCAAGGAACTGGTGGAACTTCATCGACTAAAAGGTATGTGGAGACTTGAACTTATCTATCACTCAAAAAGTCTATCTACTCTATCTCCTATCTTGAGACAAAAGTCATACTGCTATATAGACTTCGATTATACACATTTGCTATATCGAGCCGAGTTTATCTCGCTTGTCTTTTTTTCGAAATATGTGTTGGTAAGCTTTCGCTTTGGCCAAGTTCATCTTTACAAGTGACGAAAGTCATGTTGATTATTTCAATATCTTGAAAATTGCTTTGATAAAAAATAATGTGTGAATAACCTCTATTTAACATCCTCTAAGAATGTTTCAATGATTGAAATAAAGAGTTTAGAACATATAACCATCTTTGGATATAAGCATATAATGTGCTCGCGCATTAGTGTATAAGTCCAAAACCGGGAACCAAATGTATGCATACTTGTGTGTGTACTAAATGGTTGATGGAGACTGGGTAAGTATGCTTACCCGTACGCATACTGGCGGAAGTTCACGTCCGTGAATTTCTGCTGAGTTTGGAAATCAAAACCAACTCAATCCGGTTACCTAAGTATGCGTACCCGTACGCATACTGGCGGAAAGTTCATGTCCGTGAATTTCTGCCTAGTTTGGAAACCGAAACAAACTCAAATCCGGTTACTTAAGTATGCATACCCGTACGCACACTTAAGTGTGTTACTTTCTAAAATTGGTTTATTCGTGAACTTAAATATATATAAACTAAGGAATGCATATTTTCAAACCGTGGCTATAAAGTTCATGAATCGATTCGAGTGAATCAAAACCGATTTTGCTTCGATTGTGTCTTATATACTTCTATGAGATCTAAGCAATTGAACAACTCTTGAACTAGTTCATTTGAGTCATTTGGACTAGTTATGGTGAAGATGAATAAGGTTGATATGAAAGTGCTCATATGGTTAACCATTTGGTTAACTACTATTGAACCAACTAAGTGTACACGTTTAGGTACGGTTACACAAATCTAAATGACGTATATTTCATTTGTGTATAACAAGATAAGTTCGATCTAACGGTTGAAATATATTAGCTTGAATCTAATCAGGTTTTCATATAACGGTGAATATTGAATGCTTTGTTACCAAGGTAACTTAGATTGCAAACCCTTATTTTCTCTATAGTTGTGTGATCTGATCTTGCTGTTTCTATCGTGATTGAGTGCAATCGTAAGATTGGCTTGAGATTAATTTCTCCAATAGGCAAGATAGAAAAGTAATCACAAACATCTTCGTCTCATCGTTTGTGATTCCACAATATCTTGTTTCGCTAGTCGATTAAGATTATTGTGAGGTGATTGATAATTCTAGGTTGTTCTTCGGGAATATAAGTCCGGGTTATCGATTGGTTCCTGTTCACCTTGATTTATCAAAAGACGGAACAAAACTTGTTGGTATTTCTGTGGGAGACAGATTTATCTATTCTTGTAGAATTTTCTGTGTGATACAGATTTGTTTGTTAAAGTCTTCGACTTTGGGTCGTAGCAACTCTTAGTTGTGGGTGAGATCAGCTAAGGGAATCAAGTGTGTAGTATCCTATTGGGATCAGAGACGTAAGGAGCGCAACTGTACCTTGGATCAGTGTGAGATTGATTGGGGTTCAACTACAGTCCAGACCGAAGTTAGTTTGTAGTAGGCTAGTGTCTGCAGCGGCTTAATACAGTGTGTGTTTAATCTGGACTAGGTTCCGGGGTTTTACTGCATTTGCGGTTTCCTCGTTAACAAAACTTCTGGTGTCTGTGTTATTTCTTTTCCGCATTATATTTTGTTATATAATTGAAATATCACAGGTTGTGCGTTGAATCAATCAATTGGGAAATCCGACCTTTGGTTGTTGATTGAAATTGATTGATACTTGAACATTGGTCTTTGGTACCATTCAAGTTAATTTCTCTTGTATTCAATTAGACTCACATATTTCTATTTGCTTGAGTAAGGATTGAATCGAGAAATTAAGATATAACTCTTTGATATATTTTTTATTAAGATTGAGTCTGACTGTCTAGTTGATTCTCTTAAAAGTATATTGGAGTTAGTCCAAACAGATTGCTAAGCAAATTATTGGGTGAGGTTGTTGTACCCCCATTTTTTCAAATGGTATCAGAGTAGGCAAACACGTTTAAGACCTCTTAAGTCTGTGTTTATAGCGATCTGACTATATTGACAGTAATATCTCTGATAAACGCGTCACCAGAAACAAAAGTTCTGTTTCAACAATATATATTAAAGAGAAAGATTCGTCAATCTCAAATATAGATGAACCTAGTGTTCTGACGAAACAGACTGACACTGACATATGTTATCCTGATTACCCTTCAAAAGAGTCTATCTCCAACGAAAGGGAAACAGCTGAAGAGAGTGAACTGATTCTAAAACTTGTTAGAATCCAAGATGATAGATTTAATCGTTTGAAAAACAATGTCAATGTTCTTCTCGGTGTAGTAAGAGACTATGATTCCAAAAACGTTGAAGTTCAGTCTTCACGTATCTTACTTGAGGCAAGCCTCAAAAAGGATGCTTTGGAAATTGAACATCGCTTGAGTAAACTCTCAATTCAAGGATGTTCCAAAAAGTCTTCAATACCATCTACTTCTATTGCAACTTAGAGAGTTCCAGTTCCAGAAGTAAAATCGGAATTCCCTTCTATTGTAAAAGATGTGCCTATAGCCTCTTCTAATCAAGGATGTTGCACATCACATGGAAGGAAGAAATCTCCAAACGATGATGTTAAGACGATACCTTCTAATCACTGTCATGATCAGAAAGTATGTCTCTTTTGTGATTCAAATGGGCCTGTTAAGCAAAAGAGAAACTCTAGGTTGAATGACAGTTCCATTGTAAGAATTCAACATACCTTAGATTTAGTTCTCAAAGGTGTAACTGACATTCGTATGTCTAAACCAATTGGTTTCAGTACTCACCCTGTGTATTCTACCAGGAAAGTCAGTTATATGAGTTCCTCAAATGCTCAGAAGCATAACAGACGTCTCAACAAAAATCGCCTAAGAAGAGATCAAGTTTTTTATTCTGTAAAAAAGGGAGATAATGTTACCTTTGATGTGAACAAAGTATCAGGAGAAGGAAGCAAAAATGATGATATGAAAAATAACCTAAAGGTGATAATTGAAGGTTATAAAGAAATCGTCAACAAGCTGTCAACCGCCTCTAGTAAAAAATTCTTATGGTAAGAACTCAAACTATGTCTCATATTTTGATGACAGTAAGTTTTATGATAATTTCTCACATCAAAAGAAGTTCTTCCCTAGATTTGAAAGGAAAAAGAGACGCAACCATGAACATCGTTCATTTAATGAGCTTAGGGCTCATTCTTGTGCTAATTAATCACAAGGGTTGAGAACTTACTCATAAAAATCCTGTTGAGTAAGTTGTGGTAATAATCAGGTATACTTTTGGCAAAATTGCTTTCTGTTTAGTTAAGCTATTTTCTTATCATTTATAGCTAAACTATTGTCTACAGACAACTTTGCTTAAGTATTTGCTGTGTCTGAAGATGTTCTTCGTTTTGCTTTCTTTTTTCCTTGTTTTCGAAGAAGTTTTTATTGCAATTATGGTTCTTGCTACTCTTGTGCTCTAAATTGTTTCTCCACAGAGATATATAATTTATTGAGCCAAAATTTTGTGAAGATATTCACGTAGAATTTTTTTTGTTGTGTCGTAAAATACTACCCTTTGTGTTTTTATTTTATGGGTAAAGTTGTGTTCGTACAGGTACCCATGTTACCGTCACGAATCAATTTTGGAAACCCTAAAAGTTACCTTCCCTAAGAAACCTTTTAAATACCAAACCTTTGAGTCACGTACACATACTCTGGGTTATTTTGTGTTATGTCAAGAATGTCTTCATCTTCACACTCTGGTGATTTTGCAAGAGGTTTTCTTGATAAAGGTATTGGTTTCGAGTCCAAAGGGAGGAAGAAAAGAGCCCTAGTAGAAGATGATCATCCTAATGCCTCATGTTACTATGCCTATATACATCAGGATGTTGATAATGAGGATATGGTTTATGCTGAAGTAGTTCATGATTTTCTTAAATACTTTGAGGAACCAAAACTGCAGCTCGTTGATACTTTGAAGAGTCTTGATGTGTTGAGAACTGAGTTGAAAAAGGTTATGTCTGACATTGGTCTCATAAAGACACATGTTAAAGAGCTCCTCAATGAGGATATCTTCTCTGAAGATGCAGTGGATGCTGTCAATCACAAGCTCAAAGACCTCAAGGCTCGTGAGGATTCCGAAACGTCTATGTGATTTCAGTTCGTGTTCGATTTTGATGGTTTGGGAGACTGTCTTTGTTTTTAGCTTGTTGATCTTATTTTGTCTAGGAAAACTTCTTATGAGAATTTATTCTTGTGTCTAGAGTTTGAAATGGCCATTATTGTGACTACACATAGCTATGTCCAACGTTTTCATCTTCAATGTTTTTAGATTTATTTGTTTAAATTCTAAAGTTTGTTTGGAAGATGATTTTTGCAGTATTAATCTTTATGGTTTTATATATTGCAATTTGTTATGGGATATGTGTGTTTGCGTCCATGAACTATGATTGTCCCATACGTTGTCAAAAGTTAAGTCTTTCGTATGTCGATATGCAAGTATTGATAAAAGAATGAATGAACTTTTGACAAAAACAAAAGTTAAGCCTTTTATGTCATTATGCAAATATTGATGGAAGAAAGGATGAACTTTTGTTTACAAAGATTAAGTTTATTATATGTCATTGTGCAAATAGTGATGAAAGACATAATGAATCTTTGTTTATTCCGCAGTATTGCTCTTCCCTGATCCATATTTTTATGTATATACTGTGCGGCTCTCCGTAAGTTTTCTTATGTTGAGCATTTTCCAATTAGATTAATCATGGGTTCTCTTGTGGTTAATTTAGTTGAGTATTCCGGTTGAATTAATCATGGTTTCACTTGTGGTTAATTCAATTGAGTATTTTGGATATAAATTCATATTCTTATGTGATTTATTGTTGTCCGAAGAAATCCTCATTTTCTTGTGAAAGTAAGGTCGCTCTTGTTGTTCTTTCGGGAATGACATTTTATGGGGGAGAGTTCTTAATTGAACTTGTGCTTTATTGCCAAATCTTTGTGGGGAGTGCGGCTGTGGAATATTATAGGGGTTATCTTGTATCTTTATAAACTCCTTGATGAATGCATTTAGTTTCGACTATATGATTGCATCTAAAAAGTTGATATGTGCTATCTTTTGGTCATTAAATGTCTCTATGGAAATTTCATTAGGATCCCACTAGTTTTTGTACCTTTGCCAATTTTATTGAAAAAAAGGGGGAGAATTAATGTGTAGTTCACACTACAAATACATATGGTTTTCGGATCATTATGTAAGGGGGAGTGGTTTCCATATGAGATGGAGTATTGACTAAGGGGGAGTGATACATATCACCATAGTATTATTGTCGAAGTTGTGATACAATTGAACTTTGATGCTGTGTAATAATACTATGACACTGTGTAATAATGATCGAGAGCTTTTGTTTTCTCATTGTTATGGCTACGGATTTTCAACAACGATGATGCTGAACTTACAACCTTTGGAATCATTGGAGTACTTGGAAGTTACGAATATTTCGAGTAATGTTGAAAAACCAAGGAGATCATGCATGTGGAAGAGAAGCTGCAAAGCTTATTTTTTGTATTCCATATGTATTGATAGTTTTGTCACTAAAATTGACAAAGAGGGAGATTATTAGAGCACTGCTCGGCCGAACTCGCAAGCGTTGCTATCTCAAGCTTATTATCAAGTTTAGTTGCCAAAACTATAAGTCTTGATTTCTAGTTTACTTATAGATAAGTCTCGGACTAGGATAGAAAGTGTAGTTGAGCTCTAGACTCCACGGCGTTCATCATAAAAAGACAAAGAACTACTCAAGGAACTGGTGGAACTTCATCGACTAAAAGGTATGTGGAGACTTGAACTTATCTATCACTCAAAAAGTCTATCTACTCTATCTCCTATCTTGAGACAAAAGTCATACTGCTATATAGACTTCGATTATACACATTTGCTATATCGAGCCGAGTTTATCTCGCTTGTCTTTTTCTCGAAATATGTGTTGGTAAGCTTTCGCTTTGGCCAAGTTCATCTTTACAAGTGACGAAAGTCATGCTGATTATTTAAATATCTTGAAAATTGCTTTGATAAAAAATAATGTGTGAATAACCTCTATTTAGCATCCTCTAAGAATGTTTCAATGATTGAAATAAAGAGTTTAGAACATGTAACCATCTTTGGATATAAGCATATAATGTGCTCGCGCATTAGTGTATAAGTCCAAAACCGGGAACCAAATGTATGCATACTTGTGTGTGTACTAAATGGTTGATGGAGACTGGGTAAGTATGCGTACCCGTACGCATACTAGCGGAAGTTCATGTCCGTGAATTTCTACAGAGTTTGGAAATCAAAACCAACTCAATCCGGTTACCTAAGTATGCGTACCCGTACGCATACTGGCGGAAAGTTCACGTCCGTGAATTTCTGCTGAGTTTGGAAACCAAAACAAACTCAAATCCGGTTACTTAAGTATGCATACCCGTACGCACACTTAATACCCGTACGCACACTTAAGTGTGTTACTTTCTAAAATTGGTTTATTCGTGAACGTAAATATATATAAACTAAGGAATGCATATTTTCAAACCGTGGCTATAAAGTTCATGAATCGATTCGAGTGAATCAAAACCGATTTTGCTTCGATTGTATCTTGTATACTTCTATGAGATCTAAGCAATTAAACAACTCTTGAACTAGTTCTTTTGAGTCATTTGGACTAGTTATGGTGAAGATGAATAAGGTTGATATGAAAGTGCTCATATGGTTAACCATTTGGTTAACTACTGTTGAGCAACCTAAGTGTACACGTTTAGGTACGGTTACACAAACCTAAATGACGTATATTTCATTTGTGTATAACAAGTTAAGTTCGATCTAACGGTTGAAAGATATTAGCTTGAATCTAATCAGGTTTTCATCTAACGGTGAATATTGAATGCTTTGTTACCAAGGTAACTTAGATTGCAAACCCTGATTTGGAGACTATATAAAGGAGAACTCTAGCAACTGGGAAAGTTAATCCCCACACCTCCCGTGTGATACTAGTTGTATAAGCTAGAGTCTATTCTCCTTTAACCTTAGGTTTCTACCGAGACCCTGTAGGTTAACGACTTGAAGACTTCATTGGGATTATGAAGCCAGACCCAACTATTTTATCTGTAGTTGCGTGATTTTATCTTGCTGTTTCTATCGTGATTGAGTGCAATCGTAAGATTGGCTTGAGATTAATTTCTCCAATAGGCAATATAGAAAAGTAATCACAAACATCTTCGTCTCATCGTTTGTGATTCCACAATATCTTGTTTCGCTAGTCGATTAAGATTATTGTGAGGTGATTGATAATTTTATGCTGTTCTTCGGGAATATAAGTCCGGTTTATCGATTGGTTCCTGTTCACCTTGATTTATGAAAAGACGGAACAAAATTTGTAGGTATTTCTGTGGGAGACATATTTATCTATTCTTGTAGACTTTTCTGTGTGATACATATTTGTTTATTAAAGTCTTCGACTTTGGGTCGTAGCAACTCTTAGTTGTGGGTGAGATCAGCTAAGGGAATTAAGTGCGTAGTATCCTGCTGGGATCAGAGACGTAAGGAGCGCAACTGTACCTTGGATCAGTGTGAGATTGATTGGGGTTCAACTACATTCCAGATCGAAGTTAGTTTGTAGTAGGCTAGTGTCTGTAGCGGCTTAATACAATGTGTGTTCAATCTGGACTAGGTCCCAGGGTTTTTCTGCATTTGCGGTTTCCTCGTTAACAAAACTTCTGGTGTCTGTGTTATTTATTTTCCGCATTATATTTTGTTATATAATTGAAATATCACAGGTTGTGCGTTGAATCAATCAATTGGGAAATCTGACCTTTGGTTGTTGATTGAAATTTATTGATACTTGAACATTGGTTTTTGGAACCGTTCAAGTTAATTTCTCTTGTATTCAATTAGACTCACAGATTTCTATTTGCTTGAGTAAGGATTGAATCGAGAAATCGAGATATAACTCTTTGATATATTTTTTATTAAGATTGAGTTTGACTGTCTAGTTAAAACAAGGTGTTTTTGTGTAGGTTGATATCGAAAATATTATGGTGTATGTAAGGGTAAAATACCCGATGGCCACGTGTCAACATCCCAAGGGATGATCTCAAGATAAGATGATAAGGTGGAAACATCGAATCATACTCTATAAAGCTGATTTTGTCTGAATCGAGACACCTGCTACAAACGTTACATGAATGACGCGTGTAAGGAGTGGTCTAATCGATTCAGACGGTCAAGTCTAAAAAGAAGGGTTGCATTTAATGAAGGATCAGAAGAGACGTGGGCGAATCTACATCGTATTAGAAGGCTCGGGCAATCTATACTATGACCCAGAGGTGATACAACACGAGGTTCTCCAAGGAAGAGCTACACGATGACAAAAAGGGCGAGATAACTCGGAGGGAGAACCAAGGAGACCATCACGAGGGATAGTATGGAGATCGTCCGAAGTATCGAGGAGGTGTACGATAGCTCCACCAGCTTGGAGAGACCAGGCCTTCACGAGTCTAATTTTCCTATAGATACCAGTCCATGTATAAGGAAATGGACAACTTATGTAATACTAGATGGTCTTTCTACAGAGAATTCCTGAGAGAGATCTAGATAAAGAGAGAGTGAGAAATCTAAGTGATATTTGTAGCTCTTTCAAGGGTAAGACCCTAATCAATAAAGAAAACATCTTCTTTCCCGTGGACGTAGGTCTTCATGGCCGAACCACGTTATATGATTGTGTTAATCTTTACTTTCATGTTTTTTACATTATGTTTGTCTTTGAATCGTGAATGTTAGTAGTTTTATAGCCTTTAGATCTACTTGGGTGTAGTCATCAGAAAAGATGCAACTACATTTTGGCGCTAGAAACAGGGAGGTATGAAGATCTAATCTACCTCCCCAGTAACAACTCTATATTACTTTCATAATCTCTTTGAGAGAAGTGGCTTTCATACCACTGTGTAGAACTCTGTTAGAATTTATGAGTAGAGCTCGGACTCGACACAGTCTACACGATCTGTGAAGTCTTGAAGACCCTCAAAATCAACAGATCTACATCCTTTTCACTGATTTTCTTCAAAATTTTCATTCTTTTAAGATTTCCTATATCTTCCTCAAGATGCTCAGGAGAGTTGAAGATCGGAGTGAAATTGGAGTTTTATACACTTCGGCACTCAAACGATCTCCTCTATGAAAGGGCTGGGAAGAAGTTTAAGTCAGTAAACTTCATAAGGGAAAATATTGTCCTATGAAAGTCGAAAAGACAAATTGTTCATGATGTTCTTCATCTTCTAAGAAACTCAAGATAATCCACAAATCTTCTTCTTAGAAATCTAACTCTAAATCAAGGGGAAGGGTTAATGAGTACATAATTATTCATCAAACTCAAAGTTTGTTCAAAATCAAAAGTTTAAAGATGATGAGAAGTATTTCCTAAAATGGGAAGATATGCTCAATAATCATAAACTTGGTTTTTTCATAGTAAAGGTATGACGTGTAGAAGGAGGTATTTTTCTCGAAAAAAGAGACAAACAAAACACCTTTGTCCCATCACCAAAACTTTATGCAAGTAGGGAATGTTTTGACATCTTCACATGTCTCCAAAATCTACTGCAAAGTCTTCCTGTACTAAACTGTCCAGTCTGAACTATGACTTAGTAATTGCACATGACCTGCAAATCTAGGGTCCCACTTTTCATTAAGAAAAGACAAATTAAGCATTATTGCATATATCGCAGGTAAGGCGATGGTTACGAGACGATCCTCTCGCACGAGCCAAGGTGAAACTGGTGGAGCCATGTCTGGAGGCCTAGACGAGATGGAGCCCGGTGAAACTATGCACAACGGTGTACTCCCAGGAGAGGGACAACCCAATAACCAATATCGGGAGGGGTTAACTGATAACTCTAGCTCTGACGAAGAGGTAAATCCCTTCGAAAGACAGAATGATATCCATTTAACTCAACCAGGAGGGTTGAATCGTTTGCCAAAGCAAACAGTAAACAATGAGGAGAAGGAAGGAAAACCTTCTAACCTCGGCGATACCGCTGTTACTATCGCAGCCATCCTTAAAGCTCAAGAGGCGTAGGATGAGAGAATGAAAAAGTTAGAGAGACGTAACAGGAGGCTAGAACAGAGAAACCGCAGGCTGAAACGCAAAACAAAGAAAAAGGTGCCACTCACTATCATAGAGGAGACCCCCGAGGAGGAGAATCCTTTTGAGAACTTACAGGATGATGAGCGAGTGCATATCCCTGACACCTCGGACGAGGAAAAAGGAGAGCGCTTTCCGAAAGGAAGCCGAGAAGTCCTAATCGAGGAATAAATCCCGTCCGAAGGATCATCCGATGTCGATCCAAAGCATAAACGAGAAAATAAAAAGGAGGACGAAGTCAAAACCAACTGCACGGCCGAGAGGGGAGACTTCAAAGTCAACTCGTTCTAAAATAGTGACGTACGCCGAGCAATCGGACGAGGATTCAGGGAGATCAAGATATCGCCGCCCAGAAGTTTCCTACTCGCCCGAAAGAGTGTAAGGACGAATGAAGAAGGCCGAAACGATGCACAATGACGACCAATTACAAGCCCGACTCTGTCAACTCGAAGCGATGTGCAGAGAGTCTACAGGAAAACAAGAAGGAAAAAAGTTGAAGGAAATACTGCAAGAGGCTGGACAGTGACCGGCGATGCAATCGAACATCTCAGATCCTACCGCATGACACTGACACAGTGGATTCACTATGAGGTAGTGATGTGTAGGTTCTTTCCAGCCAGTCTAAAAGACGAGGCCCTAATGTGGTTCGATAACCTGCCAAAGGAATCGCTTAAATCGTTTGACCATCTATCCGAGTTGTTCTTAGAAACATACATACATAATAGTCGATTCAAACCCGAAATTGACATGTTGTTCCAGTTAGCCAGGGGACCGAACGAGTCACTCCGCTATCTGGTAACTCGTTGGAGAAAATTATGTGCCGAGATCGGAAGAGTCCCAGAGGCCTACGCGATCTTGGGCTTTAAAAATAGTCTAAGAAAGACAGACCCCATATTTGTCTGCATGTACGATACCATGCCACCCAATCTAGGGAAACTGAGAGAGATTCAAGAGGATTACTTAGCCCTTGAAGAACTCCAAGACGGTACTTATGACAAATTGGTAAAAGGAACCAATAAAGGAGCAAATGTGGTAGAACCACAGAACCCCCAAACATCAACCCAAGGAGCAGGGCGATCCAACAACGGATCTACCCAGTTCGATAAACATCGAAGTGGATGATGGAAAGGGAGAGACCAAGCCCAACAAAAGAAGGGAAAGTTCGTAGACCCAGTCTACACGAAACTAAACACATTTATATCTGAGATCTTTAAGAAGATCGATGGGAAATGTAAGATCACATACCCATGGAATTGAGGATAGCAACCCAAGCGCGCTAAGAATAGAACTGACTTCTGCGAGTTTCACCAGTTCTATAGCCACACGACGGACTTGTGCAGAGATTTGAAGAAGATGGTGCAAGACATGATTGATGAAGGAAAACTCGAGGAGTACATTGCACAGCCAGCGATCCAACCAACGGTGGGAACATCCGTACATCGCGTAGAAATACCACGCGAGGCACAATACTTGGGATGCAACACGATATCGCACTCAGCTATTACTGCTCCTACACCTGAAGGAAGTATTACATGAAGAATCCACAAGTGAAACTTCGAAGGTGACGAAGTCTTCAGTGTGGCAAAAGAACCTCCTATGCAGGAGTGGATGAAAATACCTATCAGTTTTTCAGCCTCGGAGGCATCAGATGAAGGACGAAACCACAACGATCCATTAGTGGTTACAATGGCTCGCACTGCCTGAGCAGGAGGGCGAGGAAGAAAATCCTAAGGTATTGCCATGGGCCATGCCTAAAATACTAATAGACGGAGGAAGTTCTATCGAAATCTTGTTTTATGAAACATTCAAGCAAATGGGTCTTAGAGATGAATGCCTGATCCCTTCTACCTATAACATATTTGGCTTCAATGGCTCATCGACCCACCCAAGATGCGAGGTCACCTTAGAAATTCGAGTAGGAAAAATCCTCACTCTAACCACTTTCTGTGTAGTAGATGTACTTTTACCCTACACATCCATTGTCAGGCGATCCTGGGTCCATAGGATCAAAGGAGTTGCCTCGACCTACCATCAGAGACTAAGGTTTCCAACACCCGATGGGATCGTAGAGATCGTTAGAGACTCAGGCAAAGCTAAGTACTGTTACAAGGTGGACGTACAGAATGACGAGAACAGGGTAAAATCCCCAAAAGCAAAGGAGAAAAGGGCCAAGAATGCTAAAAGTCAGGCTGATATCAATGCTTACGTAGCAGTGACAAGCAAAGCGAGACACTCCAACAATGTCCCAACCTCGGACTTATCCAAGGAGCTATTATAGCAACTACAGGACCTCTCTGATGATGGAGAGCTCAAGATAAACTTCTCGTCCTCAGGACCCACGAAGGAAATAAATATCAGAACAACCGAAAATCTGGGAATGTCTAAGATTGGAACTCTTCTCGACAGAGAGGAAGAAGAAAAGCTCGTACGAGCATCAAAAGAATACTCCAATGCCTCTGCCAGACACATGGGAAATATGCCTGGGATAGATCCAGAAGTCTGTCAAGACCACTTGAAAAATGATCCAAAGCACAAGCCTATAAGGCAAAAGATACGAAAGGTGACATCGGAGTATCACAAGGCGATTCAAAATGAACTAAAGAAAACGGAGGCATCAGAAGTCGTCCGAGGAGAACAAATACCCAACATGGTGATAATACCGAAGAAAAATGAAGGAGTACGACTTTGCATTAATAGGGCTTGTCAAAAGGACAGCTTTCCGATTCCCGATATCGATCAACTTGTGGAAGCCACATCTGAATACGGACTACTGTCCCTAATGGACGGATACTTGGGTTATAACCGAATCTCACTCGGCGATAAAAATCAGGAGCATAATGCCTTCTCTACTCCCCGAAGTCTATACGGTTACCCTAATGAATCTATCGCTGACATGCTCAGGATGAAGCTAGACGGACACGGGACTAGCCGATATGAACAATTACGTAATGTACTACGGGCCTATCGGACCACATGAGGAGGAGCAACAAGGACGGCCCCCTTCGTTCTCACATATGGCACGGAAGCGATCATACCAACTGAAGCGATGATCCCAACGATAAAGACCGAGGCTTGGGAAAAGAACCTCACCTCGGACATGATACTCGCCAAGCTAGACGATCTCGAGGAAAACCGAGAAATAGCTCTACAGAGAATGGAAAATTACCATCGGAAGTTAGCCCGAGAATACAACAAATGTGTTCATCAGAGGCAATTTAGCCCAGGCGACATAGTCTGGCGCGAGATCCCTCCATACCAGCGCGAGTCAGGAAAATTTGCTCCCATCTGGGAAGGACCACTAACAGTCATCGCCAAGGCAGGCGATGGAGCATACTTATTGCTCAAACCCAATGGGGAAGAACTAGAACGCCCCCGGAACATCAAATACCTCAATCCATACAATGCTTAAACAGCTTATCGCTTAGGAAGACAAATTATGAAAATGGGACTCGAATCCCTACATGTAAAAGGTCATGAAACCTTACTTGAATGTACTAAGGTCTTACGGACCCTCTTTTGAGAATAATAAAATTACTCCTTTTGTGTACTTATTTCTTGCAATTTTCTGCACCCCTTTTTCTATTCACTTTGATTTATTTATTTTTCTTGCAATTTTTTGCTTTTTGTTTTATTTGTTCTTGCATAATCATACCATATTTGCATTATCACAAAAACCTATCGAGATTATGGCACGGTGCTAGCCACACCTTCCATTCTACAATGAATTATGCGGGTAAAATACCTAAGCTGCCCGAGACGGACACAGACCTAAGGCAATGCCATCTAGCCGAGTGAAGCAAGATGAAGCGGGGGACACCCTAAGCTACCTAAGACGGGAACAGACCTAAGGTAATGCCATCACGATCACGAAATCGGATGATGTCCTGCCATAACAGGAGATATCCAGAATCAAGGTACTTACCTCTGGCTAAGGAAAGAATCACTTGACCGAGATATTGCCCTCCAAACAATGGTTAATAAACAAATGACTCACACAACTGATCTCTTAACCCTGGGGAAAGTGTAACCTAAACAGGACATTATTAAAAAACCAAGCCCATAAAGGCACCAGACCAAGGCGAGAAGGGGAATGTGCTACGCCTAAAGCCCAACACCATAAGAGATGCCCTATCCAATTAAGGAACTGATCACTACTTGGCTTTGTCACCCATGGTTGGACCATTAGCATGCAAAAAAAACCCCGGGAGCCACAAAAATACACACATCATGTGATGTAATTCAACTAAGGAAATTATCATCCATATAAACAGCTACTTCAAAAGAAAGTATCATTGCCTCCCACATATGAGGACTTATCAAAGTATGTGTAGCAAAATAATGCCTCCAACACAGAAGAGGACTCGGTTAGCGTACTGACCAGTCAAACCAATCACACGTTGCCTCGCAAGGAGCACGAGGACTTACCAAATAATGTCTTCCCAAACATTACCTCAAAAACAACACGAGGTTTAAACAGAAAAGGGAGAAAACAAGAAGTTCTTAGAAAAACAAAGCTTATATGAGCAAAAGAACTGACGGACTTAAACCTGCCCATCGCCAGGCGCACCTTGCTCAATATTCACCTGATCCTCGCCCTCGGAAGTTTCAGGAGCATCTTGCTCGGACTCGGGCTCGACAGGCGGAGGTGGAACCACAACATTGGCAGCAACAACGACCCTTTGACGCTCATGAAGGACGACAGTTCTGCAGGCATTCGTTATCATAAGCTTATACTCAGCATGAAGATTTCTCAACTTCTGATTCTTGTAAAAACGCTCAGCCTCCAGCTCTTCCTCATGGTTTCTCACGAATTCATTAAGCTCTTCGTGGAGACTTTTTTTTGCCACCTTCACTTCCTCCAATTGCCTCTCCAACTCCGCATTACGCTTACGAGCCTCTGCAAGAGAAGTAAAAGGAGAAAGTCAATATAACAGAAATAACTCATAAAAGCATAAGGTGAATGACAATCAAAAGCCGTTAATAGGAAACCTTCATGTTCAATTAAAACATAAGCTAAGGTCTGTTCCACTTGGGCCTTTTGATTATCTAAAGCACTAATCTGCGCTTCAACAGGAGTTATGACAGCATCGCTAGCTGGGCACGATAACATGTGTCTATCACGCTCCTTTTCAAGCTGGATAAAATCTCGCTTGAGACGTGCTAACTCTTATCTGTTATCCTCTGCATGCGCAAGCAGGGGCATGTGGTCCAATTGCCACTCAATCCCATCCTTTTTAGTTCGGAGGAGCTTGATCTCATCTAAGCAAGCTACAACCACCTGCTTAGCTATATCTAGCATCGCACGAAGCTCAACGATGTGATCTCGATGAACGTCCACATCCTTCTGAAGTTGTGCATTCTCATGTTCTAAGGAATCAATCTTGCACTGGCGAGAGCTCACATCAAGCCTCAGGTTGCACAGTTCCCTAGCATGCCTATGACCAGTATTATCTACCTTCTCCTCCAAACGTTTGATGGTGGCTACCAATAGAGGGGACTAATTCAAAACTCTAAAACCTACTATGGAGATGAAAACTTAGACAAAGGAAACAATAAATACCTTTCAGCTCTTTTTTATCTTGGCGAAAGAACAAAGCCTCTTGCTTGGCCATCTCCACAACAAGACGCAGATTCTGATTCTCGTGCTCAGCATCTCTAGCTCGCCTCCTAGCAACACGAGTCTCGGACAGCATACCAACCCTCAGATTGTTGCTCTAGTAAATCAGACAACATCACCAGTTAGAAACACTTTAACTAAGGTAACAATAAATGGAATGCTATTGAAAGTATAGTCAAATACATACCGCCTGCACAAGCTGATGCTGAGCAGATTTAGGCAAAGAAGTTAAGATACGAGCTTGCTCGTCCTCGCTCAGCCGAGCATACTGATCCGAGCATAACATCTTTATCGCCTCGGATCCACCACCAAAGACGGTGGAAGACGAACTAGAAGGAGCAGCTGGAGCAGAAGGAAAACCACCAGAAAAAGTACTTGGTACGCCAGTATCAACACCGCTACCAACCCGAGCACCTATATCGGGAAGAAAACCCGCATCAGCGAGATTACTCGCCTGGGGCATCCCCACCTCCGATATAATGGTAGTGCCATCAAGATTGGCAGCCTCATCCAACAATGCGTGATCCATATCACCAAAAAATCCTTCACCAAGGTCCATAATCTCATTCTCGCCAAACAACGCACCAATATCAACTTCCAATGTATGTTCTGCAACCTCCATGGGAGCAGTAGACGGCCTAGAACCATCATCGACTCTTCTCCTCTGCTCAAATAATACAACAACATCATATGCTAAGGCATAAAATAGGGGCAAGGTATATATACGTTAAAACATTAAGACAGTATTTTCTACCTTAACATCCTCAGCAGCTTGAGCAGTTTGTGATGAACGCCTACGGGAAGGGGCCCATCTAAGCTCCCATGGCCTATAAGGTGGCAGATGATTATGCATCTCAGGAATCCCAGAAAGGACATTGCCAATCTCATCCCATCCAAAAATATAAGGCCCTACAATACGAAGAGGAGCCAGAAACCACTTGGAATCATGAGTCTTGCGAAGTGTAAGATTGCTGGGATTGGGAGGATCCAAATCGGACATAAGAGGAAGACCTCGGATAGGTTTACGAGACCTAGAAAGTCCAACTCCAAATCCCTCAAAGGTATCGGACTGTTGGCACCAATAGTTCTCCACGAAGGTCGCAGGCATATACAACTCCTTTTGCTCGGGGATGAACTCGTACAACTCATGCTCAGTGACTTTGCCTTGGATTTACTGAGAACATTCTCGCGCGATCCTATAGAAATTACCATTGGGATGAAATATAGATCGCTGAGGATGAAGCATAGTAAGTACCTCGTACTGAAAAGAATCTAGTGGACAATACAAAGGAAGGCGAAGTCCAGCATCGAGCTGACCCGCCGCCACGATAATCTCGTTGGGACCACAGGGATTATCCTCAAAGAGTTTCTTTTTCAAGACGCCGGCTTGACCCTCCGGGGTAGCGAAAGTAACTTAAAATATTTAAAGACGGTGCTTAGTCTTTATCATCTCCAAGAAATCGACATCAGACATGCCGGAAGAACGGTCGGTGCTCGAAGCCCTCATCGGTCTCTTTTCAGCACTACAAAGGATAAACAAAAGGGGGGGGGGGGGAATCAGAACTTACGCTGGAGAAAACCGACGGAAAATAATAAAAGGCGGAGATGATAATGGCGATCCCCGAAGAAACTTCACAGTTGAAAAGCAATGGCAAGAACCATTGACTAGAGCAATCATGATAACTATGAAGGAACTTCACAGTTAAAAATAATGGCGTAAACCACCAACGAAAACAAAAAGAAGAACAAATAAAAGAGGTCATACCGTCTTGAAGGTCGAGATGGAGAACTTCTCCTAGACATAATGAACTTCTTTATAGGAGAAAGAACAGCAAAAGACAGAGGAGAGAAAGAATGAAAAAGTTCTGAATTCTGAAAATAGAAAATAAAGACATCATTCTCTTCTCCCAAAAGATTTTATAAGAAACCAATGGACCATCAACCGGCGCCTCAAGTCCAACAGGTAAAAGCGCACTAAAAGTGCAGACGTGGCGGAAATCTCGGACGTGGCGATAAAGACGGGACGGTTACGAAGTTTTCTTCCCATCATGCCCTTGGCAAGTTGCAAAGAAAAAGAGCAAAATGTGAGGGTAAAATACCCGATGGCCACGTGTCAACATCCCAAGGAATGATCTCATGATAAGATGATAAGGTGGAAACATCGAATCATACTCTATAAAGCTGATTTCATCTGAATCGAGACACCTGCTACAAACGTTACATGAATGACGCGTGTAAGAAGTGGTCTAATCGATTCATACGGTCAATTCTAAAAAGACTGGCTGCATTTAATGAAGGATCAGAAGATACGTGGGCGAATCTACATCGTATTAGAAGGCTCGGGCAATTTATAATATGACCCAGAGGTGATATAGCACGAGGTTCTCCAAGGAATAGCTACACGATGACAAACAGGGCGAGATAACTCGAAGGGAGAACCAAGGAGACCATCACGAGGGATAGTATAGAGATCGTCCGAAGTATCGAGGAGGTGTACGATAGCTCCACCAGCTTGGCAAGACCAGGCCTTCACGAGTCTAATTTGCCTATAAATACCAGTCCATGTATAAGGAAATGAACAACTTATGTAATACTAGATGGTCTTTCTACAGAGAATTCCTGAGAGAGATCTAGATAAAGAGAGAGTGAGAAATTTAAGTGATATTTGTAGCTAATCAATAAAGAAAACATCTTCTTTCCCGTGGACGTAGGTCTTCATGGACGAACCACGTTATATGCTTGTGTTAATCTTTAATTTCATGTTTTTTACATTATGTTTGTCTTTGAATCGTGAAAGTTAGTAGTTTTATAGCCTTTAGATCTACTTGGGTGTTGTCATCAGAAAAGATGCAACTACAGTGTACTCAGTACCCTCGTCATTTTAACTGCTAACTCAATAGGTGCCAAAATTTTGATATGTGTCATGAGCATAACAGATTAATTCACTTAGTTTCCACTCAGTTAAATAGTAATCTAGTGGAAATAAGGTTCATTCCCACAAAGAACATTGAGATTTTGATTGTTATAAGTTACCAAGTGAATTTTGTATTAGGTTCTAAAATAAAGGAAATAACAGTGAAATTGAAGGTGATTAAGTTGTAAGAAATGAGAAAAGAGTCGATCGAGGAGACCTTCTTGGTTACTAACAATTAATGAGTTAGTATATTCATTTATTCACTACTAATCACAAATAAAAACAACAGAAGGATAATATGTACGCTTAGTTATCCCTAAGATTCCTTGCATTAGTGAATAACAAATACACTTAGTGACCCGATTTTATCCGTCTGAGCTACTATGAAGTATGCTCTCGAAGTGTAACTCAGTCGGATGTTTTAGGGTTGCTGAATTAGGTTTAATCCTAATAGTTGAACTCCGTATGCTCGGGTCACTTTCTAGTGTTTGTCTATACATCCGATTTCTCCACATAATTCTTATGCAAGGTCCCACGTTCTCTACACATATATGAATTATTAAATAATTACAAATATCCTAATTCTTTGATAGCTTAGATTAGTTAATAAATCAATTTCGTTTTCTACCTAAACAACTAATCAATTAGTCATACACGTTCTTAATGGTAAAAAAACGATAATCATGTGAAGAACTTAAAATATACTCATATACTAAATTAAATCATGTTTAGAACTTAGAATTAATCCTCTATCAAACAAGTGTTTAGCTACTCATGGATTTAGTAAAACCTATGATATACATATGAGAAAACCAATGAGAAATTGAAAAGACGAGGGTACCCAAATACACCACAATCTTTTGTTTATCAACATATAAGTCATCTACCGAATGTGATCGTCTATGTACAGAGTCGAGGCAATACGACAATTCGGTTCACACTTCGGATGATCGTCTATAGATTAGGAATTCGTCGTTCTTTTCCAAAATTGGTTGGATAATTAAGGAGTTATCATCCCCAACTATTTTTAAGCGCCATGAAATTGATCGAGACTTGAATTGATTATCGGTTATTACGGCCTAAAAATCATGAAAAAACCGTTGCCTATTAGAACTTGCAACAGTTTTGTTCAATTTTTTTCAATTTGATCAAATTCGGTCGGAATTTATCATAGTTTTCCAAAATTGATTCGATAATCGAACAATTGGGGTCCCTACTTATATTTAAACTCCATCAAATCAAATCGATTCGATCAATTTCACCCTCAATTGCTTCAAATTAAACCAAAATTGAAAAAGTGTTGCATAAAAATAAAACCGTGGTATAAAGTTAGAACAAATATATATGTTGCAAAAAATATTTTCCGTCACCAAATATAAACTATTAGTAACGGATGATCTCCTTCTTTTCGTTCGTCCCGCACTGCTGCAGCAGTAATCTAGACTATAAAATAACAAGATCACTTGTGTGATTGACTATGGATACAAGATCGAAACGATACGACAACAAAGTGTGTACTTGATAATAGGTTCAGAAGTAACCGAATACAAAAAAAAGATCACTTGTGTGATTGACTATGGATACAAGATCGAGACGATATGACAACAAAGTGTGTACTTGATAATAGGTTCGGAAATAACCGAAACTTTATAGGATCAATATCAAGTATCACATAGTTAACGTACTTGTATATTTTACTTAATTATAATAACAATTATAATGCGGAAAACAAAGTAAAAGACACAACAACAAAAATTTAACGAGGAAAATGAAAATGCAGAAAAACCCCGGGACCTAGTCCAGTTTTGAATACTCTCAGAATTAAGACGTTATACAAAATCTAATACCAACTTCGTATAGTCGAGACCAAACAGACTCCCCTAACTACTTAGTTCCCTCAGTATCCCTGTGCCTTCGACTTCTAGAGTCACGCACGTGAATAGCAAGTCCTTTGGATCGTATTCCAAACAGCAAAGGAAGAATCTGTTTGGTAACCACTCTAATCAATCTTGCTAAAGATCAGATGAGTTGTTGACAAAGGCTCTTATGTTTAATCTAATAAACTCCTTTGTCTGGTTAAATCAATCTATCCAATAACTACCTCAATAGTAAAGTATAGATTCGCAATCAATCGATGTAGATTTCAAAGAGAAACTATAGAGAGTTGTCGATCTCACGCAATTAATCCATCGATTCTATCAAAGATAAACTGATTCTAGTTGGATCCCAGCCGATCAAGGTTTATGCACTAAAAATTCTTTTTCGTCTTCAAATCTTCTATTGCCTTTAAATACCTGAACAACAATACTTGAATCTTTTTGTGATCAATCACACACAATACGGAATCTGTTAACAATGGATTATCACAAGATGTCTTTAGATCTAACAACATTTATAAAGGTCTTGTCGATACTTTGATCTAGTCTAAGTGAATCTTATATCATAAGAGGTGATTCTCAAGAATAAACAAACTAGGTGCAATCAAAGTTTCAACAACTATTAGTCAACCAAATCAATAATCGAAAACTAATAACACTGCAATTATCTAGTTTCCCACCAACGGTACTCGTAGAGCTTCTTGATCCCACGGAAGTCTTTAAATGAGCGGTCATAAGATATTTCACCTAATTAGGATACTTTCCTCTCCGAATAGACGGCTCCACCAGAAACAACAAGTAATAAAGTTTTCCTGGCTCTTAGGATAGTTTGCTAGAAATACAAACTCAGGTATTTATAGACCAAGGTTGTTTGGACACCAAGGAATTTCCAAAACCGAAAATATTCTTAAAATATGCAATAAATGCCCAAATTCGGTTTCCCTAATTCCAATAAATATTGTCCAATATTTTTCGAAATCTCTCATAAAAAGTCTCCAATTAGTAAATGCACATTACTAATTTTTACTCCATAGAGCGACGCATTAATTGTTGGTAATTAAAGCATATAAAACCAAGAACCTTAATTAAAAGATTCTCGATTTATTTCGGTACAGGATCACCTTGAGTACCAAGGAATATATTTGAACAATAAATGATAAGAGTTAATGCTCATGTTCAAAGTATGTTGACATCTTTACGCAGCAAATCCTAATTCCGAATTTACACAAGTTCATGAAGAAAATATGTAATTCATGGAAAAATGGATTTGTATCTTGTAATCGGTTCTACCACACTTCCAAACAAGTTTAGAATTGGTTCTACCAAAATTCCAAGACTACTATGTGATCAGTCATACCAAGTCACAATGGTTAGTTGTGATCGGTCCTACCAAGTCACATACATGGGTTCGGATCAGTTATACCAATCATATGGATCGGTTCTACAAAAACATGGTACCTACTTGTGGTCGGTCATACCAGTCACCAGGATCGGTCATACCAATTACAAGGATCGGTCACACAACTCTTATGATCGGTCACACCAATTACCAGAATCGGTCACACTAATTACAAGGATCGATCAAATCATCTCATGGTGATTACTTAGGATCGGTTACACCAATTACCAGGACCGGTCATACCAAATCATAAGTCTAGGTATTCTGATCGGTTATACCAAGACACATAACCTGAGTTAAGATCAGTTCTACCAACTCACACATATTGGTTATCCAAAGAATATGCAATGAATAGCCGGACCAATATACCTATTGATTTCCCTTTCAATTCATGAAACAAGTTCATGAACCTACTTCCTTTAAACAAATGTAAAACATCATTTTCTAGGATGAAATCTTCACCATAAACCCATACACATACTCATAAAACTATATACAAGATTATGTCGATGTCATATCTACGAAGTTCAAAAGATAAGCGTTATACTTCGTAATGTAATTCCTTAATACTATGACCATACAATTATGACCATGTCTATCAACTAGAGTATTATTTATATACAAGCTTCTGAATATTATGTTTTCAATATAGCACGACTTGAAAGTTACGTTAGGAATGGAAACAAGTTCAAGTCAATATTACCAACCTCAAGTGGAAGGATGATGTCGTCATTGTAGTCGTTACTTCTTCTCATTCTTCAGGTCTTCAGAGTAATACTTCTATGTCTCAACACTCCTAGACTTTCTAGTCTAACCAAAACGAAGTTAACTCTAGTATTTAATCAAGCGACTCTAGATGAGTTTTGATACTAAAATATGACAACCAAACTTGACATACCAACGCTTGGTGGGTTCAACCGAGCTATGCTCTAACAATCCCCCCCTTTGTCAATTTTAGTGAAAAAACTCTATTTACATATGGAGCTAAACGAATTACAAAAATAACTCATTCTTCATACGCTTGATTCCATGTTTCAGCACAATAACCTGCATATATTCAATCAATAAATGCCGCTGTTGACATTTGAATAACAAAAGCTTTTACTCCCCCCAAAGGAAAGCTAGGTAAATATTCAATCCGAACATCTTTGTTATTCCGCTTTTGTAGTATGAAATACTACACACAACATTATGATATGTTTCTCCCCCTTAGTCAATGCTTTACTCTTTCGTAAGATTTAACGTTTAAGCACAATTGTCCTTTCCTAGTGATTAAAAATCACTTGTTTACTCCATATATTTCTCCCACTTTTTGTCACAAAATGACAAAGGTTCGAGCAAATAAAAGACAAACCGAAAGGATCTTACGAATCTATAAGACTTGTACAACTTATAAGAGTAAGCATGAAGGTTTCACATACCATTTTAGATAACCAATATTAATACTGAAACTACAAAAATAATTTAGTTTCAATATGTTATCAAGGAAACAATTGCCCGAAGCAATTTTCCATATGGTCCAACAAATCAACTAAGATACTTAATTCCATTGTTGAACCGATTGCGTATGTACAATCGCTTGTTTCGATAAGACCAAAATAAAGATTAGAATTGACTTTATTTTTCTCACCAGGCTCTAATTATTAAGACAATAACTTAGACCTTTACCTTTAGACAAGATAAACACTAGGTTAGTTAATTAGTTTTTCTTATCAAGGCATTCGATTATACTTGAATAACCAAATTCTCCAATTGATAAGTCTAACTAAGATCAGAATTGACTTAGTTTCTCTTATCCGGAATCAATTAGACTAAACAATGGACCCCGTATTTTTGTTAAGCCAAAAACAATAGGTACAAACCAAAATAAATTGACTTGCAATCATTTTTCTTAACCGAAAGAAATTAAAACAAATATATACATTACAACACCACAATTGCACCGAATTTCGTTAAGCAAAAACATTTGATACTCAACAATAAAGAAAATACGAAACCATAAGTCAAATAAATTGACACAATTTTTCTTAACCGGAAACAATTGAATCAAATAAACCAATCCGTACATAATAATGGAACATATCAATAGTACCGAAAAAATTTAAATCAAAAGAAAAATATATACAATATAAACAGGCTTTTCTTAAACATGAAAAACGATTAACTAACAAATAAAATCGTTACCTCAATTTCCGCAGCCACTTCTCCCCAGAAAGATATATCATTAAGCGCAAGTTCAAATAAGAACTCTCCCCCAGTGTGTTGTCATCCTATCGCAAGAACAAAAGAAAAACAAGAAAAACAACCTTTACCAGAGAAAGGTTGAATTGGTTTTAACTAATGCGTGCCAATAGCAAAAGTTGAGAACCTGAAACACATATGTTATGCTAATTAAACACAACTTATGTAAACATAAATTGATTCAACATATTGTGACTTTTCACATATGAGTTTCAATCGGAACACCTTATGATCCTTCGATAAAGCCTACCAACATGGGCTAGAACTTAATCCCGCTAAATCAAAAAGCCACACAAATCATAAGGGATACACCATATGAGATCGAATATTAAGGTTAATAAAAACCGAAATCAGACATCTCATAAAACCAAAATCACATAGCAAAAATATAAACATTCATATACAGGCTATGCAATCAGAAACTATCACATGAAACAAAAATTATAAAATAATAATTTTATTCATAATAATATTGATAGTTTTATTCAAAATATACCTTTACAAAAATATCGAGATAAATCAATATATTGATGTCTATTTTCTGATTAGATCTTTGAACAGTTTTTCTCAAAGATCATCCTCAATGTCCTCAAATTTCTCGGGATCTTAATTTATAGCATCACGACTGATTTCCCGGATTCTACACACAGTACCTTGATTATGTTCACAGGCTAAAGCATTAACCTTTCGATTAATATTCCGAGCATACTCCCTATTACCGATTCCAAGTATAATCAGCTTTCTTTGGTTACGGATAATGGTTCTTAGTAATGCTGCCTGTCTATGATGAGTTTCAACAGTACTGATCAGGACTTGACGAAGATTGAGAAAATCAATCTTAGCATCCAAACTGTTTTGGACAAGAAGATTAGTAACTATTGCTTGAGATGTATACCTTCATTCTCTTTCCGTTTATCCTCATAACCAGATTTCTTGAAGGAATCAACAAGATTGATAGTTTCACTAGAAACCTTTTCACTAAAGGCTTTCAGAATCTTGGCTTGAGATCTGGTTTGAGGATACATCTTTTTAGTATAAGTTCTCAAAAGATGAGTACATATACCAAAGGATTTCAACACATACCAAACATAGGTATCAGCCTTAAATAAATAATTCTGACCAGATTCGAAAATAATTTCGCATCTTATGTGTCTCCAAATCCTCAAGATTTTTTCGAAAAGAATCAATCTTCAAAATCATGTAGTAAAAATACATTAGACGAGAAAACCCATCCTGTTTCCACAAGTTGTTGTAAGACAACTTTTATACACATAAAGAACTATTAAATATCTTCGAGTAGATTGTGTATTCTCTCTATGTTGAATAAGAGACATTAACAGGATACCAGGTGCCCAGATACTTTTGCTTCCTTACATCAAAATATTGGGCATGGTAAGGATGCACTTTCCAACATTGTTAAGTGTTGGGGTGAGAGGAATTTTCCTCACCAAGTACCATTGGAGCAGCATCTTCCTTCTTATCTTTAGGAACATGATCTTGTGTCCTTGTATTCGAAGGTGTTAGATACATCCTTTTCATCATAATTATTGCGTGATGCTATATTCTTGATTACTCTTTGAGCCCAGGATGGTATTTCCTTTTTTATTCGAACCCATGTAGTCTTGATCAGACATCCTATAGAGTGCAGAGATCTTTGTTTCAAGACTTTCGATATGTCTTTTTAAGGTATCCATAGCTTGTTGAAAATGTCTTTCTAAAGATTTGTCAAAGCATACCTTTTGACATGATTCTGTAAGAATTTCCTTTTCCAGGATTTTATTCCAACTGGTGAATGTTCCAGCGATTGTGTAAGATATTCACATTCTGAAGTTTTTTGATTCACTTCATTACACAAAGCCAGTTTTTGTTCTGAATAATATGCCAGATTATTTTGGAGGCTAAGTGTTTCTCACTTTGTTTCACAAACTCTTACATTCAGTTGAACAATAAGTTCTAAGACATCTTCCAGACTATCAATGGATTTTCCTGCTTCTGAAAAAGTTTTGACTTTATTGAAAAACCTTTGCAATCCAATCAGAAACTCATAATTAGGGCAGTACAATGGGTTTAAATCTTTCTTACTGTCTGGAATAGAAACTTAAGATTTTCCACCAGTAATTGGAATCGGATCCAAAACAGACTTTGAATCAGGTATTTGTACCTTTTGTTTTGGTTACATTCTTTTCTTATCATGAACATGATTCCCAATCAAGTGTTTATCAGTCATAGACTTTGTACTTAATTTCAGGAAAGAATTACGAGACCAATTTCCATTGACCCTTTTTGAGAGATTATTCTCAACATCTTGATGTACGCTAACTGAGTCCTATATAAGTTTAGCTTTACTTTTCTTATTTCGACTCATGTCTTATAGTTGGATCGCACCAAACACAGAACGTTAGATCTTTTCGTGTTTTCCTGCTCTAATACCAATTGAAAAGACGAGGGTACCAAAATACACCACAATCTTTTGTTTATTAACCTATAAGTCCTCTGCCGAATGTGATTGTCTTTGGACAGAGTCGAGATAATACGACAATTCGGTCCACACTTTGTGTGATCGTCTATGGATACGAGATCGAGACAATACAATAACAAGATCACTTGTGTGATTGACTATAGATACAAGATCGAGACGATATGAAAACAAAGTGTGTACTTGATAATAGGTTCGGAAATAACCAAAACTCTATAGGATCAATATCAAGTATTAAGGATTAACGTACTTGTGTATTTTACTTAATTATAATAAAAATTATAATGCGGAAAACAAAGTAAAAGACACAACAAGATTTTGTTAACGAGGAAACTACAAATGCAGAAAATCCCAGGACCTAGTCCAGTTTTGAATACTCTTAGAATTAAGCCGTTATACAAAATCGAATACAAACTTTGTATAGTTGAGACCAAGCAGACTACCCCTAGCTACTTAGTTCCCTTAGTATTCCTACGCCTTCGACTTCTAGAGTCACGCACGTGAATAGCAAGTCCTTTGGATCATATTCCAAACAACAAAAGAAGAATCTATTTGGTAATCACTCTAATCAATCTTGCTAAAGATAAGATGAGTTGTTGACAAAGGCTCTTATGTTTAATCTAATAAACTCCTTTGTCTGGTTAAATCAATCTATCTAATAACTACCTCAATAGTAAAGTATAGATTCGCAATCAATCGATGTAGATATCAAAGAGAAACTATAGAGAGTTGTCGATCTCACGCAACTAATCAATCAAGTCTATCAAAGATAAAACGATTCTAGTTGGATCCCATCCGATCAAGTTTTGTGCACTAAATCCACAAGATACGAAAACTAATTAGGATTCTTCTTCGTCTTCAAATCTTCTATTTCCTTCAAATACCTGCACAACAACACTTGAATCTTCTTGTGATCAATCACATACAAAATGGAGTCTGTTAACCATGGATTATCATAAGATGTCTTTAGATCTAATAACATTTCTAAAGATCCCATCGATTCTTTGATCTAGTCTAAGTGAATCTTATATCAGAAGAGAAGATTCTCAAGAATAAACAAACTAGGTGCAATCAAAGTTTCAACAACCGTTAGTCAATCAAATTAATAATCGAAAACTAATAACACTGTAATTATCTAGTTTCCCACCAGCGGTACTCGTAGAGCTTCTTGATCCCACCGAAGTCTTTAAACGAGCGGTCATAAGAAATTTCACCTAATTAGGACACTTTCCTCTCCGAATAGAAGGCTCCACCAGAAACAATAATCAATGAAGTTTGTCTAGCTCTTAGGATAGTTTGCTAGAAATGCAAACTTAGGTATTTATATACCAAGGTTGTTTGGACACCAAGGAATTTTCGAAACCGAAAATATTCTTAAGATATGCAATGAATGGCAAAATTCGGTTTTCCTAATTCCAATATAAATGTTGTCTAATATTTTCCGAAATCTCTCATATAAAATCTCTCTTATAAGTCTAGGTATTGTGATTGGTTATACCAAGATACATAACCTGAGTTAAGATCGGTTCTACCAACTCACACATATTGGTCATCCAAAGAATATGCAATGAATAGCCGGACCAATATACCTATTGATTTCCCTTTCAATTCATGAAACAAGTTCACGAACCTACTTCCTTTAAACAATTGTAAAACATTGTTTCCTAGGATGAAATCTTCACCATAAACCCATACACATAATCATAAAACTATATTCAAGATTATGTCGATGTCATATCTACGAAGTTCAAAAGATAAGCGTTATACTTCGTAATAACATGGGGGCTGCTAATAAGGTATTTCTTATCCTTGATTTAATTTCCCTTAAATTTACAAACCCTAATTTCGTTTATTTTTGCACTTTCTTACGGCTTGCAAACAATATTCCCCACCAAGAACTGCTTTCTTGTCCCCATAATAATCATTAACCATTTTTATTTTATTTTTGTTTCAATCCGTTACTGTTAGCAACAAGCATCTCTATTGTGTCCGTGTGTTTTTTGCTCTTGAACTCTACTTGGTTAATACTTTGATTAGATTAATAAATTTGGGCGATTTGGTCATTGTTAACTATAATCAATTTGGTTATCCTTTTGATATATATTGGGTTAACTCTACTCACTTCTGTGATATATATGCTTGTTTAGACTGCATTGTTGAATGCAGTTCCATTCATTCCTCAGTGTACTTTGATAGTCTTGCTTGGCTTGGTTGCTTTGTAATACTGAATTTTGTTGGGTTTACTGTTCACATAAAGTTAGTCGTTAAGTTGAGTTGTCAACTTTGGTTTTTTTGCATCTATTTGTCTAGTATGTTTTTCCTAATTTGCAGTCCTAGTCATCTTATTATTTCTCTCACTATGAGAATTTTGTCATGGAATTGTCAGGTCTTCGACAACCCTACAACTATAACTGCATTAGGTAATCTTATTAAGAGTCAAAACCCTGATGTGATTTTCTTGTGTGAAACCAAAAATGACTCCACTAAAATGAGCCAATATGTGAGAAGATTCAGCTATCCTAATAATTGGATATATTCCTCGGCTGGTCTCTCTGGTGGCTTAACCTTAATGTGGAAGAGCGGTTTCAATTTAGAAATAGTAGATTACTCTGATAAAATGATTAATGCTTTCATTTCTTATGATCCTAGCAAACCAGAATTCCTTGTAACCTTTCTCTAT
Organism: Papaver atlanticum; assembly: GCA_023531105.1. Taxonomy (NCBI): domain Eukaryota; kingdom Viridiplantae; phylum Streptophyta; class Magnoliopsida; order Ranunculales; family Papaveraceae; genus Papaver; species Papaver atlanticum. The sequence goes on from JAJJMB010016246.1 coordinate 477,535, forward strand.
GGTTCTGTATACCAAGATGAAAGGTTACAACAATGGGATTATATTAGTAGGATTGGTGAACAGGCTAACCTGCCATAGGTCCTCGTTCGTGATCTCAACATTACCATGTTTACACATGAAAGGTCTTCTTTTACCCATCCCACTACTGTAGAATTCCCTATTATACAACAAATTATTGACAAATCTTATTTAGGCTTTGTGGGTTCTCGTTTCACTTGGTCTAATAGGCAGTCTGGCGATGACAATATTCAAGCCAGACTGGATATGGCATTGGTAAATGGTCTTTGGCTGAGTCACTATGTTAATTCCAAAGTTTATCATATTGACTCAATAGAGTCAAATCATCTACCAATTATCTTGGTAACCAACACTCTTTCTCACCAAGGTAAAAGACCCTACAGATACTATAAATGTTGGTTTAATGATCCTTCTTCACAGAGTGTGGTTAAGAGTGCTTTTTCTATCCTGTTAGATGATCCCATGCTTTTCAATTTGTCAACAGACTTCAGAATGTTAAAACAGATTTGAAAAATGGAACATTTTTCATTTTGGTAATGTTGATCAGAAAGTCAAATCTCTTAGATCTCAACTTCAAGCTCTGAATAATCAAACTAATACTATACAGAACCTTGAGGCTATTAAGCAAGTTGAGACACAGTTGGAGCACTGGAAAAAATCCAAGAGGACTTTTATGCGCAAAAGTCTAAAGTCGAGTACATAAAGGGCCATGATAGAAACACCAACTTCTATCACACTCAGGTGAATAGAAGAAGGCATTTTAATCATAGTAGCTCCCTAAAATTGAACAATGGCCAATGGTCTGAGGATAGGAATCAACTTGAAGATCTATTGGTCAATCATTTTAGTTCAATAGGTACTACGTCTAATCCTTTTCGAAATAAAATTTTGCTGAATTGCATAAATCCTTGTATAACTAATGAGGACAATGACAAATTATTGAGTCACATTACTTTACAAGAGGTGAGAGATACAATTAAGCAAATGGCTTCATGGTCTGCCCCAGGACCTGATGGATTTCCACCAGGTTTCTACAAACAAAACATGGAACTGTTGGAAAATGATGTTCTCAAAACAGTTCAAAGTTTTTTCCATTCTAAATATTTGCTGAAAGAAATGAATCATATATTTTTATCCCTCATACCTAAAGTCAACAACCCGGTTACGCCAGCTGATTTTAGGCCAATCTCTTTATGCAACACTAGTTACAAAATAGTTTCAAAGAATATTGTTAACAGAATGAAACCACTTTTAGGCAAACTAATATCACCTTTTCAATCTGCCTATGTTCCGAATAGAAGCATACAAAATAATGTGATTATTTCCCATGAGTTAGTGCATTCTATGAAAAGGAAAAGGAAGAAAGTCAAATGTGGTATCATGGGTCTAAATTGGATATGTCGAACGCCTTTGATATAGTAGAACGTGTTAGACCACTTCTCGGTCGAACTCGCATGCGTTGCTATCTCAAGCATGTTTGTAAATATTAGTGATCAAAACAATAAGTCTTGATTTCTAGCCTATTTATAGATGTCTCAGACTAGGACAAAGATAGTGTAGTTGAGCTTAGATTTCTCGACGTTCATCATTTGAAGACGAAGAACTACTAAGGGGCGCTTGTGGAACTTCATCGACAAAAGGTACGTGGAGACTTAAACTCATCTATCACTTGGAAAGTCTATTTCTACTCTATCTCCTATATTGAGACATAAGTCTTGTTACGATATAGTTTTCTACTATACACATTTGAGATTTCGAGCCGAGTATATCTCGCTTACATATTTCTCGAAATATGTGTTGGTAAGCTTTCGCTTTTACCAAGTTCATCTTATATCATGAGAAAATTTCCGAGTAACATCTTACATGGTTTGTGTGATACAATCATTTGGTGTAAGACTTAGAATGTTTCGATAATGATTATTTCAATATCTTGAAAATTGCTTTGATGCTAATAGTGTGTGAAAACGGCTATTGTCATTATAGAAGAATGTTTCAATGATTGAAATAAAGAGTTTAGAATCTTGTAACCTTCTTTGGATATAAGCATACTGTGTGTTCGCACATTTGTGTATAAGTCCAAAACCGGGAAACTAAAGTATGCATACTCGTGTGTATACAAAATGGTTGAAGGAGACTGGATAAGTATGCGTACCCGTACGCATACTGGCGGAAGTTCACGTCCGTGAATTTCTGTTGATATTGGATTTCAAAAACCAACTCATTAAGTTACCTAAGTGCGCGTACCCGTACGCGTACTGGCGGAAAGTTCATGTCCGTGAATTTCTGCTGAGTTTGAAAAACCAAACTCACAAAACCGGTTACTTAAGTATGTGTACTTAAGTGGTTACTTTCTAAAATCGGTAGTGTACATGAACTTAAACATTTATCAATAAGGAATGCAATCTTTGCAAATCGTGGCTATAATGTTCATGTATTGATTCGAGTGAATCAAACCGATTTTGCTTCAATTGTGTTTTTGTGTAAATCTATGAGAATATAGCAATTGAACAACTCTTTAACTAGTTTCATTTGACTCATTTGAACTAGTTATGGTTAAGATGAATAAGGTTGATATTAGAGTAATCATATGGCTAACCTCGGTTAACTATTTGTGAACCAACATGGTGTACACGTTTGCGTACGGTTATGTAAACCTAAATGAGGGTACATTTCATTTGTGTGTAACAAGCTAAGTTCGATCTAACGGTTGAAAGATATTATCTTGGTTGAATCAGGTTTTTCATCTAACGGTGATTATGAATGCTTTGTTACCAAGGTAACTTGGATTGCAAACCCTGATTTGAAAACTATATAAAGGAGAACTCTAGCAACTGGGAAACCTAATCGCCACACCTCATGTGTGTTACTAGTTGCATAACTAGAGTCGATTCTCCTTTAACCTTAGGTTTCTTCTCGAGACCCTGTAGGTTAACGACTTCATTGGGATTGTGAAGCCATACCCAACTATTTTCTTTGTAGTTGTGTGTTCTGATCTTGCCCGATTCTATCGTATTGAGTACAATTGAAATAATTGACTCGAGATTAATTTCTCCGATAGGCAAGATAAAAGTAATCACAAACAATCTTCGTCTCATCGTTTGTGATTCCACAATAACTTGTTTCGCTAGTTGATTAAGTTTATTGTGAAGTGATTGATAATACTAGGCTGTTCTTCGGGAATATAAGTCCGGTTTATCAATTGGTTCCTGTTCATCTTGATTTATCAAAAGACGGAACAAAACTCGTAGGTATTTCTGTGGGAGACAGATTTATTTATTCCTACAGATTTTTCTGTGTGATACAGATTTGTATATCAAGTCTTCGACTTTGGGTCGTAGCAATTCTTGGTTGTGGGTGAGATCAGCTAAGGGAATCAAGTGCGTAGTATCCTACTGGGATCAGAGACGTAAGGAGCGCAACTGTACCTTGAATCAGTGTGATATTGATTAGGGTTCAATTACAGTCCAGTCCGAAGTTAATTGGTAGTATGCTAGAGTCTGTAGCGGCTTAATACAGTATGGTGTTCAATCTGGACTAGGTCCCGGGGTTTTTCTGCATTTGCGGTTTCCTCGTTAACAAAATTCTGGTGTCTGTGTTATTTCTGTTCAGTATTATATTTTGTTATATAATTGAAATATCACAGGTTGTGCGTTAAGATCAATCGATTAGAATATCCAACCTTTGGTTGTTGATTTACATTGATTGACACTTGAACATTGGTCTTTGGTACCGTTCAAGTTGTTTCACATAATAATCAGGCTCACGGATTTCTATCTATTTGATTTGCTGATTACATTGTGAAACAGAGATATTAAAACTCTTTGATATACTTTACTCTAGATTGAGTCTGACTGTCTAGTTGATTCTCTAGAAAGTGTATTGGAGTAAGTCCTCTCAGATTGCCAAACGAATTGTTGGGTGTGGTTGTTAGACCCCCGCATTTTCAATTTGTATCAGAGCAGGCAAACACGTTAAAGACCTCATAAGTCCGCGTTTGTAGCGATCTGATATGGACAGAAGTGGTATCTCTATAAATGTACCACTAGTCTTCGATGGATCAAATTAGTTATGGTGGAAAATTTGTATGCGTGCCTTTCTTCAAGCGCGTGATTTTCAATCATGGGTTTATGTAGTTAATGTCTATGATGCTCCCGTTGTGGCAGTAGGGAATGCGACCGTACCTAAGGATATTGGTGCATATGACGCTGCTGAGATAGTTGTTGCAAAGCAAAACTCTGACGGTTTGAATGCCATCATACATGCCATTACCCCAGATTTTTAGCACCATGTGACTACGTGCACTCGGTCTAAAGATGCTTGGGATATCTTAGAAACCGTATCCGAAGGAAATACCAGTGTAAAGGAAGCCAGGCTTCAAAACCTAAATTCCGATTGGGAAAACCTTCGTATGGAAAATGAAGATTCATTTGATGAGTTTAATCACAAAGTGTCTGAAATTGTTAATGCATCTTTTGCATTGGGTAAGACTATTCCTGAAAAGGACATTGTGATGAAAATTCTCAGATCGCTACCATCTAGATACGATTCTAAGAAGCATGCCATCGTTGAAGGAAATAACCTTGATGCTCTTTCCAGAAACATGTTGGTTGGAAAGCTAAATATCTTTGATCATGAGCATACATCCAAAATCGGAAAGGATGTTGCCTTCAAAGCACAAAAGAACACTAAATTACTTGACAAAAGTAAAAGTGTTTATGTTTCTGAGGATGATCTTTCTGAGACTGATTCATCAGATGAAGATATTGACAAATCAGTCTCTATGATCACAAGACAGTTTAGGGATCTTCTATTGAAGAGAAGTAAACGGTTTTCCATAGACAAACCTAGGTCGTCAGTTAAACCTCATAATCGCATTCCTCCTAAAAACAGGGATGCTGACGAGGCTGATGACGAGGATATGCCACAGTGATTTAAGTGTAAAGGTTTTGGTCATTTTGCAAATGAGTGTTCGAACCGTAGAAAATACACTGGAAACAAAGGTCTTGCTACAACTCTTAATGAAATGTTTGATCACTACGATTCCAATGAAGACGAGAAATCGAGTGTTGCACTTCTTTGTGAAGGTATTGATTTTAATAATTGTAGCAATACATACATCAATCTTGATATTCTTTCAGAATGAGACTCAACCAATCTGGAAGAAGAAATTAACCTTTCTGTTGGAAACTCTCTGTCTAATTTTTCAGGTTCCACTATGTGCCTAGCAGATTGCACATCTCGGGCGTCTGAATCATCTTATCCATTGACATGCTCTTATTGTTCACTCAAGGGTCATGAACTTTCAAAGTGTTTCAAGTATAAACACAAGATGAGACATGTCAAGAGACTTCAACTAAGAGCGAATCGCCTAGCAAACAAGCTCAAACTTGTTCAAAAAATCGCCGAGGTATGTTAGATCTTATCCTCTTCAAAGAAGTTGGTTTCCAAAGATAGGTCAAGACCACTATATATAAAAAATATGGTATGAACATTTTGATAGACAGGGTTCTACGAAGTCTTTTCAAAAAGGTTATGGTGGACAAATTGTTGTTCACCACAGCACAACTTGATTATGTTGTTTTGGTGCATCTTGTCTCATGTGCCTGATCAAAAGAGACAAGACTGTGCACACCTTAGGCTTTAAGAAAAGAAAAGTTTTTTTTTTCTTTTGCTTTGGTCTGCAAATTTGGAATTCTTTCATATCTAATTGATATTGGAAGAGGCTTCCCTGTCTTATCAATAAAAAGAAGGTTATTCTCGATAATTCTACTCTCTTTAGGGTCGTGAATTGTGCATGCGTGAACCTGTGTGGTTTAAAGGTTCCGTAACCCTACATTCCTTTTTTCCTTCTCTGAAACTCTTTTCATCTTGAGACTGCCTGTTGAATATAAATTGTGATTTCCACTCACAAACCCATACGCGTATGGATACTCCAAGCACCATGTGCTCTGATGAAAAAGATGTTAATATGATTTTTAAGCCATCAATCATGAAGGAAAAAGAAAAATCTTTGTTACCTCCAACTTTTAAAAGAAAAAGAAAGAATGTGAGGAAACCAAGAGCTGTTCCTTCAAATTCTCAGAAGTTTTCTGATGTTCTTGAAGAGTTAAGGAAGCAAGGAAGGAGATTCAGCAAATAAAGGCTATTGTTATGAGAACTCTCGAAATTCAGAAGGCCCTGGTTCGACATCATCAGCCAAGAAGGTTTGTTGGAATTGACTCCTTTATCCATGAGCCTTATGTTCCCATGGCTGTTGACGACATGGAGTTCGTGGACGATAAAGAATTCTTTAGAGGTCTCAATGTCTAGTAAATCTTCTTTTTATGTTTTTAGAAGAATAATTAGGGTTTGGAATAGCCATTATTGTGAGTACACATAGCTATGTCCAATGTTTTCATCTTCATTGTGTTTAGATTTATTTATTTAAATTCTAAGTCTTTTGGAGGATGATTTTTGCAATTTTAATCTTTATGATTTGATATATTGCACATTGTTATGGGATATGTTGTTTACATCCGTGAACCTTGACTGTCCCATACTTGTTCAAAAGTTATCTCTATTATGTCGATATGAATGTGTTAATAAAAGATAGAATGAACTTTTGACATACAAAAGTTAAAGCCTTTATGTCATTATTTTGATAAAAGAAAGGATAAAACTTTTGTTTACAAGGATTAAGTCTATTATATGTCATTGTGCAAATAGTGATAGAAAATAGAATGAATCCTTGTATATTCCGCAGTATTTGGTCAATCTCCGATCCACATTCGTGTGCATATACTGTGTTGCTCCATAAGTTTTCTTATGTTTGAGCATGACCAATTGAATTGATCATTCTCTTGTGGTCAGTTTAGTTGTTGCTCTGTAAGTTCTCTTATGACGAGCATGACCAATGAAATTGATCACTTTCTTGTGGTTAATTTAGTTGTATATTCCGATTGAATCAATCATAGGTTCTCTTGTGGTTAATTTAGTTGTGCATTTCGATTGGATTAATCATGGATTTTGCTTTGTGGTTAATTCAATTGAATACTTTGGATTCAAATTCATGTTTTCATGTGATTTGATTATGTCCAAATAAATCCTTATTTTCTTGTGAAAGTAAGGTCGCCTTTGTTGTTCTTTCGAGAATGACATTTTATGGGGGAGAGTTCTTTTGAACTTGTGCTTAATTGCCAAATCTTTGTGGGGAGTGCGGCTGTGGAATATTATAGGGGTTATCTTGTATCTTTAAACTCCTTGATGAATGCATTTAGCTTCGGCTTTATGATGGCATCTAAATAAGTTGATATGGTATTCTCTTTTGGTCATGAAATATCTCTATGGGAATTTCATTAGGATCCCACTAGTTTTCGTACCTTTGCCAATTTATATTGACAAAAAGGGGGAGAATTAATTTGTAGTGTGATACTACAAATACATATGGTTTACGGATCATTATGTAAGGGGGAGTGGTTTTCATGTCGAGATGAAGTATTGACTAAGGGGGAGTGATACATATCACCATAGTGTTATTGTCAAAGTTGTGATACAATTGAACTTTGATGCTGTGTAATAATACTATGACACCGTATAACAATGATTGAGAGCATTTGTTTTCTCATTGTTATCGCTACGGATCTTCAACTAATGATGGTGCTAAACTTACAACCTTTGGAATCATTGGAGTACTTGGAAGTGACGAAGATTTCGAGTCATGTTGAAGATGCCAAGGAGATCAAGCATGTGGATGAGAAGCTACAATTTTTATTTATTTTGTAATCCATATGTATTGATAGTTTTGTCACTAAAATTGACAAAGGGGGAGATTGTTAGAGCACTGCTCGGTCGAACTCGCATGCGTTACTATCTCAAGCATGTTTGTCAATATTAGTGATCAAAACTATAAGTCTTGATTTCTAGCCTATTTATAGATGTCTCGGACTAGGATATAGTTGGTGTAGTTGAGCTTAAACTTCACGGCGTTTATCACTTGAAGACGAAGAACTACTAAGGAGAGCTTGTGGAACTTCATCGACAGAAACGTATGTGAAGACTTAAACTCATCTATCACTTGGAAAGTCTATTTCTTCTCTATCTCCTAAGTATGTGTTGGAAAGCTTTCGCTTCGACCAAGTTCATCTTATATCATGAGAAATTTTCCGAGTAACATCTTACATGGTTTGTGTGATACAATCATTTGGTGTAAGACCTGGAATGTTTCGATAATGATTATTTCAATATCTTGAAAATTCCGTTGATGCTAATAGTGTGTGGAAACGGCTATTGTCATTATAGAAGAATGTTTCAATGATTGAAATAAAGAGTTTAGAATCTTGTAACCTTCTTTGGATATAAGCATATTGTGTGTTCGCACATTTGTGTATAAGTCCAAAACAGGGAACCTAAAGTATGCATACTTGTGTGTATACAAAATGGTTGAAGGAGACTGGATAAGTATGCGTACCCGTACGCATACTGGCGGAAGTTCACGTCCGTTAATTTCTGCTGATGTTGGATTTCAAAAACCAACTGATTCAGTTACCTAAGTGCGCGTACCCGTACGCGTACTGGCGGAAAGTTCACGTCCGTGAATTTCTGCTGAGTTTGAAAAACCAAACTCACAAAACCGGTTACTTAAGTATGCGTACTTAAGTGGTTACTTTCTAAAATCGGTAGTGTACATGAACTTAAAAATTTATCAATAAGGAATGCAATCTTTGCAAACCGTGGCTATAATGTTCATGTATTGATTCGAGTGAATCAAACCAATTTTGCTTCAATTGTGTTCTTGTGTAAATCTATGAGAATATAGCAATTGAACAACTCTTTAACTAGTTTTATTTGAGTCATTTGAACTAGTTATGGTTAGATGAATAAGGTTGATATGAGAGTAATCATATGGCTAACCTCGGTTAACTATTTTTGAACCAACATGGTGTACACGTTTGGGTACGGTTATGTAAACCTAAATGAGAGTACATTTGATTTGTGTGTAACAAGCTAAGTTCGATCTAACGGTTGAAAGATATTAGCTTGGTTGAATCAGGTTTTTCATCTAACGGTGATTATTGAATGCTTTGTTACCAAGGTAACTTGGATTGCAAACCTTGATTTGAAAACTATATAAACTCTAGCAACTGGGAAACCTAATCCCCACACCTCCTGTGTGTTACTAGTTGCATAACTAGAGTCGATTCTCCTTTAACCTTAGGTTTCTTCTCGAGACCTTGTAGGTTAACGACTTGAAGACTTCATTGGGATTATGAAGCCAGACCCAACTATTTTCTTTGTAGTTTCGTGTTCATGATCTTGCCCGATTCTATCGTATTGAGTACAATTGAAATAATTGATTCGAGATTAATTTCTCCGATAGGCAAGATAAAAGTAATCACAAACAATCTTCGTCTCATCGTTTGTGATTCCACAATAACTTGTTTCACTAGTCGATTCAGTTTATTGTGAGGTGATTGATAGTACCAGGCTGTTCTTCGGGAATATAAGTCCGGTTTATCAATTGGTTCCTGTTCATCTTGATTTATCAAAAGACGGAACTAAACTCGTAGGTATTTCTGTGGGAGACAGATTTATCTATTCCTATAGACTTTTCTGTGTGATACAGATTTGTTTATCAAGTCTTCGACTTTGGGTCGTAGCAACTCTTGGTTGTGGGTGAGATCAGCTAAGGGAATCAAGTGCGTAGTATCCTACTGGGATCAGAGACGTAAGGAGCGCAAATGTACCTTGAATCAGTATGAGATTGATTAGGGTTCAACTATAGTCCAGTCCGAAGTTAATTGGTAGTAGGCTAGAGTCTATAGCGGCTTAATACAGTGTGGTGTTCAATCTGGACTAGGTCCCGGGGGTTTTCTGCATTTGCGGTTTCCTCGTTAACAAAATTATGGTGTCTGTGTTATTTCTTTTCCGCATTATATTTTGTTATATAATTGAAATATCACAGGTTGTGCGTTAAGATCAATCAATTAGAATATCCAACCTTTGGTTGTCGATTTACATTGATTGACACTTGAACATTGGTCTTTGGTACCGTTCAAGTTGTTTCACATAATAATCAGGTTTACGGATTTCTATCTATTTGATTTGCTGATTACATTGTGAAACAGAGATATTAAAACTCATTGATATACTTTACTCTAGATTGAGTCTGACTGTCTAGTTGATTCTCTAGAAAGTGTATTGGAGTAAGTCCTCTCAGATTGCCAAATAAATTGTTGGGTGTGGTTGTTAGACCCCGCAATTTCAGAATGGCCCTTCTTAATTGATGTACGCAAATGTTTTTGATTTTCAAACTCTTGGTGTGATATCATTTATCAGTATATCAGCACAACCAGTATCTCTGTTCTTATGAATGGGTCACCTTACACTTTTTATAAACCATGTATAGGTCTCCGGCAGGGCGATCCATTATCCCCTTACTTTTTTATTTTATGTATGGAGGCTTTTTCTAGATATCTGATTCATGATGAACAGTGTAATCTTATTCATGGATTTAAAGTCACCAAAAAGGCCCATAGTATATCTCATCTACTCTTTGCTGACGATTTCCTTTTATTCACTAAAGCCACTCATGATGAGGCTAATAACTTAATGTCTCTCATTAAGGATTTTAGTCTCATCTCTGGTCAAGTGATAAATTTTCAAAAATCTGGATGCTTTTTCAGTAAGAATATTCATATAGATCTATGTGTCTCTCTCATTAGGTCACTTAATGTCAAGAAAGTCGATCCTAATGTTAAGCACTTGGGCATTCCTCTTTTCCCTAATAGAGAAAGGTCTGATACTTTCTCTCATCTTGCTGACCACTTTGCTAATGGAGTCGCTAAGTGGAAGGGTAAGCAATTGACCCCGGCAGGTAGGTCTGTCATGGTTAACAATGTCTTTAATTCTTCCCATATATATCACATGAACTCCCTTCTTCTACCATATAATCTCATTCATAAAATGGAGCCATCCCAGAGGGATTTCTTGTGGGGGAAAGGAACTAATGGTGGTTTTTATTATCCAAAAAAAAGGGATAAAGTTTGTACACATAAAATGAGAGGTGGTCTAGGTTTTAAGAGTCTTAAGTTTACTAATGAAGCTCTCTTAGCTAAAACTGCTTGGTTGCTTATTCACTCTGAAAACGAACTTTGGCATCATAAAGATATTAGGGATACATCTTGGGTTTGGAAGAGTATATGTCATGGCCTTAGTATCATTAAACATAATGTTGTTTTGAAAGTTAGGAATGGTGATATAATTCATGTTTTTCTTGATAATTGGGTGCCTAATATGTCTTCCCCTTTATGCATCTATTACCCTAATCCTAATATATGTGTGAACAACTTGATTGATAAAGATACTAGAGCATGGAACCCAGACCTAGTTCAAGTTTTTTTTATTCATGAAAATTATCAGAAAATCATGAACATTAGGATACCTTTAACTGGCCAAGACAGATTGGTTTGGCCTTTCACTAAAATGGGTAGCTTTACTGTTAAGTCGGCTTACAAGCTATTGGCTGGGGATTTTCCTACTGTGGATCATAACACCCAAGCTAATACTATCTATAAGAACCTTTGGAAGGCTTCTCTGCTGCCTAAAATCCAACTGTTCTTGTGGAAATGCATTGAGGGCATTCTGCCAACTAGGGATAGGTTATCTGTTTTTAAACCTAATCAAATTAGTTCCAGCAATAAGTGTGGCTCTAATACTCTTGAAACAGTTGAGCATCTTATACTTCATTGTCCTTTCTCTAGATCTGTATGGGCTTCTTTGCCGTTTGGAAACTTGGTGCTAGCTGATTCTTCCTCTGTAACTAATATTTACGATTGGATTTACAAGTATATTTCATCCAATAATAACTTGTGCTGCTCTGTTTTAACCACAGCGTGGTGTCTGTGGAGGGATAGTGATACGTATGATCCCTGTACCTTGGTGACTATTATTATAGAGGAGGAATTCAGAATAATAATAGACGAAAACTAGAAAACAGAACACACAAGAATGTGATTCGAAGAAATATATCTTCTCTAGATTATGAACAAAAAAACTATTACAATTCTCTCTTTGTACGCTCACAATCTCTCTAAACAATAGATCAACCTTAAACTGTTTGCTAAAGCTTTCCTTTGACAATATCACAAGAATTTTTCTACAAGCTTTCTCTAGGTCTATGTGTTAAACCTCCTTTTCTAGGTGTCCCACCACACTCTCTAGATGTCTTATCTATGAGCTAAACATCTCTATTTATAGCTTTTGGTTTGGTTTCTTAAACCTTCTAGAAATCTATTTCCTTATCTAGGAATATTTCCCTCTAGGAATATTACCTTGTCTAGGAAGTATTTCATTATCTAGGTATACTTCCTTAATTTGGGTTGGTTTCCCAAACCTCTTAGGAATCCATTTTCCTTTTATACGAATACTTCCTTAAATCAGTAAATCCCTCCTAAATTACAATCCTATCCTCAATCCGTCTTGAGGATCACTAGTTCCCGAGGAGAGGAAGATAAACATGTATCAGATAGATGTTTTCACATCTTCTACCAAAAACCACTTTGAAAAGACTAGGGTACCCAAATACACCACAATCTTTTTGTTTAAACCTATAAGTCCTCTACCGAATGTGATCGTCTATGGACAGAGTCGAGACAATACGATAATTCGGTTCACACTTTATGTGATTTTCTATGGATACGAGATCAAGATAATACACCAACAAGATAACTTATGTGATTGACTATGGATACAAGATCGAGACAATACTACAACAAAATGTGTTACTTGATAATAAGTTCGGTAATAACCAAACTTTATAGGATCACTATCAAGTAATGCGGATGTTAGAGCATTGCTCGGCCGAACTCGCATGCGTTGCTATCTCAAGCATGTTTGTCAATATTAGTGATCAAAACTATAAGTCTTGATTTCTAGCCTATTTATAGATGTCTCAGACTAGGACATAGATAGTGTAGTTTAGCTTAGATTTCACAGAGTTCATCATTTGAAGACGAGGAACTACTAAGGGGAGCTCTTGGAACTTCATTGACAAAAGGTATGTGGAGACTTGAACTCATCTATCACTTGGAAAGTCTATTTCTACTATCTCCTATATTGAGACATAAGTCGTATTACGATATAGTTTTCTACTATACACATTTGAGATTTCGAGCTGAGTATATCTCGCTTACATATTTTTCGAAATATGTGTTGGCAAGCTTTCGCTTTAGCCATGTTCATCTTTACTCGTGACGAAAGTCATGTTGACATTTAAATAACTTGAAAATTGCTTTAATGCTAATAGTGTGTGAAAACGGCTATTGTCATTATAGAAGAATGTTTCAATGATTGGAATGTAGAGTTGATACTGTAACCATCTTTGGATATAAGTATATATAGTGTGTTCGCACATTAGTGTATAAATCCATAAACCGGGAGCCAAGTGTATGCATATGTGTGTATATGAAATTGGTGAAGGGGACAAGATAAGTATGCGTACCCGTACGCATACTGGCGGAAGTTTTCGAATCGAAAATATCTGCTGGGTATGGGAATTAAAAACTCCTAAACTAGTAACCTTAAGTATGCGTACCCGTACACATACTGGCGGAAGTTTTCGAACCGAGAATTTATGCTGAGTTTGGAAACTTAACAAACTCAAAATCCGGTTGCTTAAGTACGCATACCCGTACGCATACTTAAGCTGGATCGTAATGCAAGCAGCAAAGGAAGAATTTGTTTGATAACCACTCTAATCAATCTTGCTAAAAGATTTAGATGAGTCATTGACAAAGGCTCTTCCGTTTAATCTAATAAACTTCTTTGTCTGGTTAGATCAATCTAAATTTAACTACCGAAATAGTCAAGTATAGATTCGCACTCAATCAATATAGATCTCAAAAAGATACATAGAGAATGTCGATCTCACGCAACTAATCAATCGAATAAATCTGATTCTAGTTAGATCACAGCCGATCAAGGTTTGTGCACACAATTCACAAGATACGAAAACCAATAAGTAATGTTCTTCGTCTCAAATCTTCTTTAATCTTCAATAACCTGCACAACACCACTTGAATCTCTTGTGATCAATCACACACAGAACAGAGTCTGTTAAAAATGGATTATCACAAGATGTCTTTAGATCTAACAACACCTCTAAATCCCGCCGATACTTCGATCTAGCTTGAGTGAATCTTATATCAGAAGAGAAGATTCTAAAGCATAAACAAACTAGGTGGAATCAAAGTTTCAACAACCATTAGTCAATCAAATCAATCGAAAACTGATAACACTACAATTATCTAGTTTCCCAACAACGGTACTCGTAGAGCTTCTTGATCCCACAGAAGTCTTTAAAAGAGCGGTCGTAAGAGATTTCACCTAATTAGGATACTTTCCTCTCCGAATAGACGGCTCCACCAGAAACAACAAGAAATGAAGTTTGCCTGGCTCTTAGGATAGTTTGCTAGAAATGCAAACTTAGGTATTTATAGACCAAGGATGTTTGGACACCAAGAAATTTCCAAAACCGAAAGTATTCTCAAGATATGCAATGAATGACAAAATTCGGTTTTCCTAATTCCAATAAATGCTTGTCCAATATTTCCGAAATATCTCAATAGAAAATCTGCACATTACTAAATTTTATTCTCTAGAGATATGCATTAATTGCTGGTAATTAAAGCATATAAAACCAAAAACCTTAATTAAAAAATTCTTTATTTATTTCGGCACAAGATCACCTTGAGTACTAAGGAATATCTTTGAACAATAAATGATAAGAGTTACTGCTCGTGTTCAAAGTATGTTGACATCTTTTCACTGCAAATCCTTATTTTATATTTACATGGAGTTGCATTCTTGGAATCGGTTATATCACGCTTCCAAACAAGTTTAGAATTGGTTCACCTGTTTTCCAAGACTACTATGTGATTGATCAAATAACATACATAGGTTCAATTGATTCTACCTGAAAAGATGAGGGTATCCAAATACACCACAATCTTTAATTTATCCACCTATAAGTCCTCTTACCGAAAGTGATTGTCTATGGACAAAGTCGAAACAATACTACAAATCGGTATTCACACTTTATGTGATTGTCTATGGATACGAGATCGAGACAATACGACTACCAAAGTGTGATTACTTGATAATAGGTTCGGACTTTAACAAACTCTATAGGATCACTATCAAGTAAAGCGGAGTTAACGTTTTTGTATTTTACTTCTAATTATAATAAACAATTAGAATTCCAAAAATAGAAAAGTAAAAGACACAGCAAAATTTTGTTAACGAGGAAACCGCAAATGCAGAAAACCCCCGGGACCTAGTCCAGAATTGAATACTCTCAGAATTAAGCTGCTATACAAAATCTAAACCAATTCGTATAGTTGAGACCAAGTAACTACCCCTAGTTCACTTAGTTTCCCCAGTATCCATGCGCTTCCGAATTCGATGAGTGCACGCACTGGAACAATTCCTTTGGATCGTATTCCAAACAGTAAAGGAACAACAAATCTGTTTGGTAACAACTCTAATGATTCTTTAAGATAAGATATCTCAAGTCATATGCAAAGGCTCTTCCGTTTAAGCTAATAAACTCCTTTGCCTGGTTAGATCAATCCAATTTCTATTACCTAAGTAATAAGATTCGGATTTGTAACAATCAAAATAGATCTCAAGAGAACTATTAGGTGTTACCGTTCTCACGTAACTAATCAATCGAAAAAATTCGATTATAGTTGTATCCCATCCGATCAAGGTTTGTGCAACACAAAGATATGAGAAACAATTGAGAAATCTTTTTCGTCTTCAAATCTTCTTTAATCTTCAATTAAACCTGCACAACACCACTTGAATCTCTTTTGATCAATCACGCACCGAACAGAGTCTGTTAACAATGGATTATTACAATATGTCTTTAGATCTACAAACAGTCCTAAAGATCCCGTCGATACTTCGATCTAGTTTGAGTGAATCTTATATCAGAAGAGAAGATTCTCAAGAATAAACAAACAAGGTGCAATCAAAGTTTCAACAACCGTTAGTCAATCAACTCAATCGAAAACTAATAACACTGCAATTATCTAGTTTCCCACCAACGGTGCTCGTAGAGCTTCTTGATCCCACAGAAGTCTTTAAGAGATTTCGCCTAATTAGGGTACTTTCCTCTCCGATTAGACGGCTCCACCAGAAACAAATTTTTTTTTTTTTTGCATGGCTCTTAGGATGGTTTGCTAGAAAGGAAAACTTAGGTATTTATAGACCAAGGATGTTTGGATACCAAGGAATTTCCAAAACCGAAAGTATTCTCAAGATATGCAATAAATGCCCATTCGGTTTTCATAATTCCAGTAAATGCTTTATCCAATATTTCCCGAAATCTCTCAATAAAAAATCTCTAATTAGTAAATGCACATTACTAATTTTTATTCTCTAGAGATATGCATTTAATTGCTGGTAATTAAAGCATATAAAACTAATAACCTTAATTAAAAGATTCTTAATTTATTTCGGAACAGGATCTCCTTGAGTACTAAGGAATATCTTTGAAAAATAAAAGATAAGAGTTACTGAACGTGTTCAAAGAATGTTGACATCTCTTGTTTGTAAATCCTCTTTCATATTTACAATCTTGGAATCGATTATACCACGCTTCCAAACAAGTTTTGAATTGGTTCATTTGTATTCCAAGACAACTATGTGATTGATCAAATATCAAATCACATACATGGGTTCAATCGGTTCTACCAATCGATGGGATCGGTTATACCCTAATATGGAAGCACTTGTAATCTGTCACATCACTTACCAGAACCGGTTACATCAGTTACCAGGATCGGTTACATCAATTACCAGGACCGGTTACCATATACAAATGGTATTGCTTGTGATCGGTAACACCAGTCACTAGGATCGGTTACACCAATTACTAGGATCGGTTACACCAATTACTAGGACCGGTTACACCAATTACAAGGATCGATTACACAACTTCTATGTGATCGGTCACACCAATTACAAATATCGATTATACCATCTCAGGTGATTACTTAGGATCGGTTTCACTAATTAATCAAAACTAGTCATACCAAATCATAAGTCATACATTGTGATTAGTTGTACCAAGATACATAACAAAGTTATGATCGGTTCTACCATCTCACACATATTGGTAATCCAAAGATTTGCAATGAATAGCCGTACCAATAAGCCTAGCAATTTCCCTTTCGATTCATAAAACAAGTTCATGAATGTACTTCCTTTAAACAAATGTAAAACATTGTTTTCTAGGATGAAATCTTCACCTTTACCCATACACATAATCATATCAACATTGATAAGATTATGTCGATGTCATATCTACGAAGTTCAAAAGATAAGCGTTATACTTCGTAGTCTTATTCCCTAATACTATGATCATGTGATCATGTATCACTATTAGAGTAATATATCCATACACAGCTTCGCAGTTATGTTGTCAATATAGCACGACTTCAAAGATACGTTAGGAATGAAACAGTTCAAGTCAATATTACTAAACTCAAGAGGAAGGATGATGTCGTCGTTGTAGCTCGTTACTTCTTCACGTTCTTCAGGTCTTCGAGTAATACTTGTATGTCTCAACATTCCTAAACTTTCTAGTCTAACCTAAATGAAGTTGTCTCTAGTACATAATCAAGCGACTCTTAGATGAGTTTTGATTCACTAAAATATGACAACCAAACTTGACATACCAACGCTTGGTGGGTTCAACCGAGCTATGCTCTAATATTACCAATCACTAGGATGGTTATACCTAATTATGGAAACTCTTGTGATCGGTCACACCAGTCACTAGGATCAATTACACTAGTTACAAGGATCAGTTCCATCTACACATGGCATTACTTGTGATCGGTCACACCAGTTACCAGGACCGGTTACACCAATTATATGGATCGGTCACACACACTCATGATCGTTCGCGCCAATTACTAGGATCGGTCACACCAATTACAAGGATAGATCATACCATCACATGGTGATTACTTAGGATCGGTTACACCAATTAACAAAAAACAATCTGAAAAGACGAGGGTACCCAAATACACCACAATCTTTTTATTTCAACCTATAATTCCTCTACCGAATGTGATCGTCTATGGACAGAGTTGAGACAATACGAAAATTTGGTTCACACTTCGTGTGATCGTCCATGGATACGAGATCGAGACAATACGACAACAAGATAACTTGTGTGATTGACTATGGATACAAGATCGTGACAATACAACAACGAAGTATGTTACTTGATAATAGGTTCGATAATAACCAAACTCCATAGGATCACTATCAATTAATACGGAGTTAACGTATATGTGTATTTTACTTTATTATAATAAACAATTATAATACGGAAATCAAAGTAAAAGACACAACAAGATTTTGTTAACGAGGAAACCGCAAATGCAGAAAAATCACAGGACCTAGTCCAGTTTTGAATATTCTCAGAAAAAATCTAAACAAACTTCGTATATTTGAGACCAAGCATACTACCCCTAGTTACTTAGTTCCCTCAGTATCCCTCCGCCTTCAACTTATAGAGTCACGCACGTGAATAGCAAGTTCTTTGGATCGTATTCCAAACAGCAAAGGAAGAATCTGTTTGGTAACCACCCTAATCAATCTTTGCTACAAGATATAGATGAGTCGTTGACAAAGGCTCTTCCGTTTAATCTAATAAATTCCTTTGTCTGGTTAGATCAATCTAACTTTAACTACCGAAATAGTCAACTATAAATTCGCACTCAATCAAAATAAATCTCAAGGAGTGTTGATGTGGAAAAATGATTTGATGGTTTTTTGGGAAAGTGAAGAGACGACCGTGCGGATGGGACTCCTCGACCGAGCAAACTGCTTAACCTCAAACAGATGCACTTCATGGGAGTGCTTTGAGTTTGGGAGAAAAATCTGTAGGACACCGGCCTAAACCAAGACAATGGCCGTTCCAAAGTCAATTAGGTCACAAAGAGGGAAGAGGGTCGATTTGTAGGAGGGAAGCTGAGAAGTGTGTGGGATCAATGATCAAGGATTGTGAATGTGTTGTAAGTTTCTGCAAATGAACTGTTGAGTTCGAATAAGTTCTGGTTGATTGATCGGATTCTTGAGAGTGATTACTCAGATGAGAATTCTTCTGTAGACGATGATTCTTAGTTTGTTCAATCGTGGATTCAGAAACTTATTTATATTACAAGAATGTAGACACATTGATCTCCAGTAAGTGTGACGGTTGCTCGAGTGAAAGAGTGGGAAAGTGGAAATCGTGGTTAAACCAGTTACAGGTCGTGCGGAGACTTGGTTGATTGTCCACCCACTACTTTGCTAACTCCCCCAACTGCTTGCACGACTTAATCACATTTCTCATCGTGGATGATCACACGTGTCGTAGGCCGCCAGACCAAAACCCTAATTAATATCCCCCCATGTGACATGATTGATGTCTCATGATTGTGGAGTCTGCAAGGTAGACGTGTATGTAATTAGTCAGTTGTTGACTTGATTATATGATGAGTCTAAGAATTGTTGAGTCGAGCATGATTGACGAATGCTCTATGATTCATGGATTGAACATGTCTGCTGGGACATATGTATAGTTCATAGCACGAGCAAATATTGCTCGCTTTATAATATTACTGGTCACCTGAGAAAATATTGCTCATTTGATGGATTACTAAATATTGATAGTTGAATCAATATTGATAGTCTGAGCAAATATTGCTCGTTAGAACAATTATTGGTAGCATGACCAAATTAATTTAAAATATTGGCAGCTTGGCCGAATATTATATAATTAATCAAGATGTTGATTGCGGGATCAACGTAAAATTATTAGTGCTTGAACTTGCTCAGAATTATGATTTGCAGAGCATTCAGTTCAAAACCCTAATTTTGATCGATTGTTGATCAATTGATGATTTACTGAAAATCAATCACCGAGTGAGGGAGGGACCGGCTACATGGGATGATGGTCAACCCTGTATCACCAGATGCTCAAATGATCAAACACCAAAGTCCTATGTAGACCAGTTGGTGAAAGGATTATTAAATGCTGGTTTAATCATTTATCAAAATAGTGCCCGTCTGAGTATTAGGCAATAAAACCTAATTATGGAGAGATGAGAGACCGACCAAGGGGTATAAAACCGGCCCTTGGTGGTCGTGGGACCAGCTGATGGTCAAGTGATCAAGTTCCAAGTTGGTTGGAGAGAGTTTGAACCCAATATGAACTGTAGAAGATTAATTAGGTCAAAATTGTGAAAGTATGTGGGACCGGCTCCTTGCAAGCCTAAGGGCCGACCTTGATCGGTCAAGGTGGCATGCCCATGTCACCATATTTTCCGTGTCTCAGTCCTGAGAATTTTGATATTTTCTAATGCGCGTTCGAGCAATATTTTGGATTTTCAAAAGAGTTTGATCTTGACTGAAACTCTCGATTTTGCTCGAATGAGCAAGTAGAACTTTGCTCGTGTGACCAATATTTTGAGAATATTAAAATAATTTTCCATAATATTTTAATATTTTGCGTGAGTAGACTAGTCGGTCATGTGACCATTTGACTTTTTGATGGTTTGAGCAATATTTGAGAAAATATGAAAAACCAGGGTTTTTGCTCAAACGAAAGTGTATCATGAGATGAAGGAAATAATAATAATAAGAAGAAGAAAATAAGGGATTATAAGGTGTGGGACCGGTCACAGTTAGGGCATGGCCGGCCAGCTAGGTAGCCCGGTCCCGTGACACCTTTCCCTATTTTTTACTATTTTTTCATCGTCTGAAGGAAAATATGGAGAAACTAAGAATTTTGCTCAAACAAGGAAGTTTGCTCGAATGAAGGAGTTTTCATGAGATTAGGAAAAATAATAAAATAAGGTAAAACAAAGGAAAGAGGTGCGGGACCGGCCACGACGGCATGACCGTACGGCCGGTGGGCCCGGTCCCCTTAGGCGCCTCTTTATTATTTTATTAATATTATTTTCCTCCCAATTTTGCATAGGTTTCCTCGTTTGTCCAAATTTTTGAATGCTTGTTCGTGCATTCGGAGCTTACTCGGTGGTGGCCCAGATGCGCGATCAGTGAATATTTTTTTACCAATTCATGAAATTCAGCTGAGAATCAGCCATGAAATGGAGTAATAAAATAAATTGGGTATCCATTACTAATCCATGGAATTCAGCTGAGAATCAACCATGGAACTGAGTAATGAGATTGAATGATTATCTATTACTAATCCATGGAATCCAGCTGAGGATCATCCATGGAACGGAGTAATGAGATAAATAGATTATTTTTTAGGAATTCAATTGATGAATGACACGCTAGAATTAATATGTGAATTCAAGAATCGAGGTATGAGATAATGGGGGTGTATAGTCAGAGAACAACAAACAGTGTGACGTCCTGAAGACGTTAGCGCTCTATACTAGCATGCAATATGTCTAAGAGCCGTCCAATCATTAAGAGATTCTATACACATTCTCTCTACATAGTCAGGGAACAACAAATAGTGTGATGTACTAAACACGTTAGGCTCTATACTAGCATGCAATATGTTTAGGAGCCGTCCAATCATTAGGAGATTCTATACACATTCTCTCTACATAGTCAGGGAACAAAAAATAATGTGATGTACTAAATACGTTAGGCTCTATACTAACATGCAATATGTTTAGGAGCCGCCCAATCATTTTGATTCTATGTAGAGGTGATGATGAAATGTGCAAAGTGTCGAAAGCTCAGCTAAGAGGCTTTTCGAGAACATATTCATCATAACTCTGAGAGGTTGTTCGCTTAGTCAGAGACCATGAGGAAAAACAGTACGGACCACAAAAGGACCGGTCTACCGAGAGCGCAACTTCCTGGGGAATAGATGCAAACGAGTGTCATTTAGAAGAACTTTTTGACCTGGAGAAAATGACTTTCATAAAATATTCCTATCATGCACAAGTTTCATTTTGTTCTTATACTCCTTAGCACTATCGTATGCATCTCTACGAATCTCGTCCAACTCATTGAGCTGGAGCTTTCTGTGAGCTCCTGCCTTGTCAAGTGAAAAGTTTAGCTGCTTAATAGCCCAGTAGGCTCTATGCTCTAACTCAACAGGAAGGTGACATGCCTTGCAAAAAACTAAACGATAGGGTGACATTCCAATAGGTGTCTTAAACGCAGTACGATAAGCCCATAAGGCATCAGTAAGCCTCGACGACCAGTCTTTCCTATTAGGATTAACTGTTTTCTCTAGAATACGCTTAATTTCCCTATTTGAAACCTCTACCCGACCACTAGTCTATGGGTGATATGGGGTAGCTACTTTATGGGTAATACCATATTGTTTCATTAACAGAGCAAACGGTCTATTACAAAAGTGTGAACCTCCATCACTAATTATAGCTCGCGGCGTACCGAAACGTGTAAGTATATTCTCTTTCAAAAACTGGACTACGACCCTGTGGTCATTTGTTCTACACGGAACCGCCTCAACCCAATTAGACACATAGTCTACAGCGACAAGTATGTAAAGATAACCAAAAGAATTAGGAAATGGACCCATAAAATCAATGCCCCACACATCAAAGACCTCAATCACTAAAATAGGGTTCAAAGGCATCATATTTCTACGGGAAATGGTTCCTAACCTCTGGCAACGCTCACAAGAAACACAATGACTATGGGAGTCTTTAAACAACGAAGGCCAATAAAATCCACACTGCAATATCTTAGCAGCAGTCTTTTTAGCACTAAAATGACCCCCACATGCATGTTCATGACAAAAGGAGATAATACTGGACTGGTCACTCTCAGGTATATGATAGACGCATTTATGTGTCTATTTTCATCTCTATTGTGTATATTTTTTGTACCCATTTTTGTATTAATTTTGGTATTTTATCCCTTTGTAGGTGTTTTTGGAGAAATAGGCTTTTGCGGCAAAATTTGCTCGAAAAGTTGTTAAAGGCTCCTGGGAGGACACTTGCTATTCGGACTCTCATTTTGGATAAGGGGTAACCATTTCCAAGCAGCTGCTAAGCACAAACCGGCACTGGATAGGGGGAGGTCACATTTCTCAAATTTTCAAAACAAAAAAATTGGCGGTAAAATTTTCTACAGAAAACAGAATTTTCTGTTTGATTTTTGGACGATTTTTAAGGAGATTCAAGGGCTGATTTTCGTTGGGTTAACCCTGTTAAGGATAAACAAGTATGGTATGAGCTGTAGAATCGATTAAACAGGGATAGAAATCCGTGTTGGAGCAAAACAGGGAGAATTCACGATTTGAGTTGTTTTCGGTTTACAAAAGAACTTGTGAAGATTTTACGGCAAGATTGGAGTGTATGGAGTCCTTATTCAGTCCTGAGAGAGTTTAAGAGAGTTTGTAAACCAAGTTGACGCGTAAAAAAATGATTAAAAGCCCGTAACATGCTGATAAGAAATAACGAGAATATTTGGATTAACTCAAGAGATTTTGGGGTTTGGTGGATATATATAGGTTGATTCGAGTCATATTGAGAGGCAACAAAGTTTAGGGGAAAGTTTAGAGCCTTAGAGAAGCCAGAAAAATCATTGGAAGAGAACGAATTTCTGCTGGTGCAGCTGTGGCCGGAGAAGACGAAGAACACGAAACAGCATTAAAAGAAAGTCGCAGAAACTGTGACCGTAGCTTTCAAACTCTATACCCTTTGTAACAATTTTTCCAACAGTTAGCTTCGGTTCGCAACAGTTTCGCTGTATGAATAGGTTCTGTAACAATTATATTTGTTACAGAATCCGCTGCTTAGCACTTTTCACTCTTTTAATCAACTTTTGAACACCAAATATGTATTTTGAGCAAGTGGTTAATATGAGGAGCTAAACCCCTTAGCCGAGGCGACGGAGGAAGCCATTGTTCCATGAAAAGTGGTATAGTTCTATTTTAATTATTTATTGCAATTATTTTACATGATTATTTGCATAGAACTTAAAAGAAAAATTGGTTTTTATTGAGTAGTTGTGAAGTGTTTTGATGGGACATGCTTAGTTTTAATACTTTTGATGTTTCATGCTTCGTGGTTACAATTATTACTTCAAAAATCTATTAAAGGCAAATATTAGAATCACTTTAAATAAGAATATTGCATGAATATTGATTAGAGTTTATCAATTAATTGGTCAATGGTGGAATCCAGAGTCTCGGTATTTTCTTATTATTGTCAAAACAATTTTATTTAATTTTCAAAAATCCTTCACAAGTTCGAGCAACGAACCTTTTTACCACTACAACTACAAAACACATCAGTATACATCTCCTAATTATCTGGTCTGGACAATACTTAAACAGATAAGGATCGTCCCAAAAGAAATGCTTAACCTCGGCTAAAAACCTAGAACGATCTTGTTTACCCCAATGTTGAGGCATTCGACCAGTAACAAGATAATTCACTATATGTGCATACCAAGGTGATTGGGAAACAGAGAACAATTGTTCATCAGGAAAGCTATCCCTTATAGGAAGGGAATCATTAGAATGATCAACAATTAGCCTAGACAAGTGATCCGCTACTACATTTTCTGCACCCTTTTTGTCTCTAATATCTAGATAAAATTCTTGCAACAAGAGGATCCATCTAATCAATCTAGGTTTAGTATCCTTCTTAGACAAAAGGTTTTTCAAAGCAGCATGATCAGTATAGATTATGACCTTAGAACCCAGTAGATAGGATCTAAACTTATCCAAGGCAAACACGATGGCTAACAGTTCCTTCTCGGTAGTTGTATAGTTCAGTTGGGCATATTTCAGAGTTTTGCTAGCATAGTAAATCACATGAAGTAATTTGTTTTCTCGCTGTCCTAGCACAACGCCTATAACATAATCTGAAGCATCATACATAATCTCAAAGGGTAGGTTCCAGTTAGGTGCCTGGACTATGGGGGCGGTAGTGAGTAAACTCTTAAGCTTCTCAAAAGCCTCTAAACACGCATCATCAAAGACAAACTTAACATCTTTTTCAAGCAAATTGCAAAGAGGTCTAGAAATCAAGCTAAAATCCTTAATGAATCGACGATAAAATCCTTCATGCCCTAAGAATGACCTAATATCTTTTACGGTTTTTGGGACCTGTAAAGTCTTAATAAGATCAACTTTAGCTTTGTCTACCTCTATACCCTTAGAGGATACGATGTGCCCTAACACAATTCCTGATTTAACCATAAAATGGCATTTTTCCCAATTAAGCACTAAATTCTATTCCTTACACCTAGTCAACACTAATGTCAAATGATGCAAGCACTCATCGAAAGATGAACCAAACACTGAAAAATCATCCATAAAGACCTCTAAAAACCGTTCTACCATATCAGAAAATATGCTCATCATGCAACGTTGAAAGGTCGCAGGGGCATTACATAGCCCGAAAGGCATGCGTCTATACGCAAAGGTACCAAAGGGACAGGTAAAGTTGGTTTTCTCTTGGTCTTCTGGGGCAATAACAATCTGATTATATCCGGAGTAGCCATCTAAGAAGCAATAATGACTATGGCCAGCTAATCGCTCTAGCATTTGGTCGATGAAAGGAAGGGGAAAGTGATCCTTCCTTGTGACCTTGTTCAATTTCCTATAGTCAATACAGACACGCCATCCCGTGGTCACTCGGGTTGGGATTAACTCGTTATTATCATTCTGGACTACAGTGATACCTGATTTCTTGGGGATAACCTGAACGGGGCTGACCCACTTACTGTCCGAAATTGGGTAAATAATACCCGCATCTAACAACTTAAGCACCTCTTTTCGAACTACCTCTTTCATGTTATGGTTCAGTCGACGTTGCATCTCCCTAGAAGGTTTGGAATCTTCCTCTAAATGAATCTGATGCATACACACAGTAGAACTTATACCCTTAATGTCTGCTATAGTCCACCCTAAAGCTTCCTTATTATCTTGAAGTACATTCACTAGCCTACTTTCCTGATCGCTATCCAAATCGGAAGCTACAATCACAGGTAAAGTCTCAGATAGGTCTAAAAACACATACTTTAGAGTGTCGGGTAGTGGTTTAAGGTCCAACTTAGGAGGCTCTTCTAAAGAAGGAATTAAGGTAGTCTCAGAAGCTGGTAATTGTTCGAACCTAGCTTTCCATCTATTAGTGTCTAACACAGGGGTAGAATCTAATAGGGCATTCACTTCTTCAATAGTGCTATCATCGTCAAAATCTAAACCAAAATGGGATAGACAACTTTCTAATGGGTCCTCAGACAAAATGTTTGGTAATGACTCCTGAACTAAGGCTTCTATCATGTTCACCTCTTCAACACATGTGTCATCTAGCTCATAAGGTAGCTTACTGACATTAAAAATGTTCATCTCTATAGTCATATTACCAAAAGACAAATTCATCACACTATTTCGACAGTTAATGATCGCATTAGACGTAGCTAAAAATGGGTGACCTAAAATCACAGGTATCTGGTTCTCTGGGTCAGGGACAGGTTGGGTATCTAGCACAACAAAATCCTCTGGATAAATAAACTTGTCGACCTCAATGAGAACATCCTCGATAACACCTCGAGGAATTTTAACGGACCTAACAGCTAACTGCAGTGTCATCTGAATAGGTTTCATTTCACCAAGTCCTAGCTATAAATACACATGGTACGGCAGTAAGTTCACACTGTCTCCTAAGTACAGTAAAGCTTTTTCTACCCGGAATTTACCTACTGTACAAGCAATGGTAGGGGAACCTGGGTCTTTGTACTTTGGAGTTGTGGTGTTTTGAATGATTGAACTTACGTGACTAGCTAAAAAGGATTTCTTATGGATGCTAAGTTTTCGCTTTCGCGTACACATATCCTTAAGGAACTTGGCATAAGCAGGAATTTGCCTAATTGCATCTAATAAAGGAAGGTTTATGGTAACTTGCTTAAAAACCTCCAATATGTCATTAAAGTTCGATTCCTTCTTTGTTGGTACTAATAGCTGGGGAAATGGGGCTCTAAGCACAGAATCATACCTCCCAGGGACTGAATTGACATCATCAGAAACTTTATCGGTCTCCTCAGCTATGGGTGGTCCTGAGGGGTGAACTACAGTATGTTCACTATCGGGCATGGTTACCTCATTGTCTACAATTCTACCACTCCTAAGGGTTTTAACAGCATTCAATTGATTCGATGATTTTGTACCTACTTCATGAACTCCTCTAGGGTTGGGTTGTGTTTGACTAGGAAACCTACCTTTTTCTCTCAAAGACTCATTTATCAGACCTACCTGGGTTTTCAACTCGGAAATAGCCTGACTATTTTCTTGTCCTATCTTGTTACTAGCTTGTAGACTTTGTTTTACTGATTGCTGAAATTTTGCAGTTTGCTTATTTAACAAAACGAGAGACTCCTCTAGGCTTAGGATTTTCTTATCCGACTGATTCTGAAATTGAGCTTGTCCCGAAGGATTCTTAGCATAACTAAAACCTGAGGGAGCATTAGAATTACTAAACTTACCTTGATTCTGGCCCTTAGACCATGCAAGGTTCGGATGGTTTCTCCACCCAGGATTATAGTTTTCTGAATATGGGTCAAATTTCTGACGATTATCGAGTCTAGTGTTATTATAAAGAGCATTGGCTTGCTCTTCATTATTCTGGCCTTCCCAAAAAGGCTCCTATCTACCACTAGTGTGACCCATTTCTAGAACTTCTAACCTTTTAGCTATCGCTGCAATCTTGGCATCTGATTCAGAGCCTCCTTCTACCCTATTAACATTTCCTCTGCTTAGAAGAATTGTTTTCCGGGGTTCCCTACTATTTTCCCATTGTTGGGTCTTTTCGGCGGCTTCATTCAAAAATGTCATTGCCGCATCAACAGTTTGGTTCTCAAACCCACCTGGACATAGAGCTTCAACCGTGGTTATTGTGGAGTAATCTAAACCCTCATAAAGGATCTGAACTAGCCTAACCTTTTCTAAACCATGGTGAGGACATTGTGTTAACAAATCATTGAACCTTTCCAAATACCTATACAAAGATTCTCCCTCTTGTTGTGAGAATGTGCAGATTTGCGTCCTAATCGACCATGTTTTATGCCTAGGGAAAAACTTATTGAAAAAGGCAGATGTAAGTTGTTCATATGTTTCGATTGACTCAGAAGTCAAACTATACAGCCAC
Organism: Papaver atlanticum; assembly: GCA_023531105.1. NCBI lineage: Eukaryota > Viridiplantae > Streptophyta > Magnoliopsida > Ranunculales > Papaveraceae > Papaver > Papaver atlanticum. The sequence continues at coordinate 505,707 of JAJJMB010016246.1, forward strand.
GATTTGGCTTTATCTTTCAGGGAAAAGGGAAATAACCTAAGTTTCAAAGCATCATCATCTAAGCCTCTAATTCTTAGGGTACTGCATATTTCTTCAAAATCCCTAACATGGAAATAGGGGTTTTCATTTTCTTTCCCTAAAAAGATTGGGAGCATCTGTATGGTCCCAGGTTTAAGTTCATAATTGACTTATGTGTCAGCTAACTTAATACACGAGGGACGAGTAGTCCTAGTCGGATTCAACAAAGCTTTCAAAGTAGCCATTTCTGGTACTATCGGAGTATTAGGGATTCTCTCTTCAGGAGAATGTTCAAAACAGGACTCTCCGAAAATTGAACTTTCTAGATTAAGGTAATCGAGACGCTTAGAACTGCTAGGTTTTTCTTTTACAAATCTACCTAGGGCGTCATTTTTACGTTCAGGCATACACAAGAATTTCCTAAATTGGAAGGGTAAGCAATCACAAATCAAGGACGACTCAACCAAATCAACCCTATTGATTTCTAGAAAAAAAAAAGTATGATGGCTCCACTTAGATTGTTTCTAGACCAGATTCTACTCTTCCAAGAGGCAACTGGGTATAATTTTAGTAAACCTCGTAGGATGATCCGAATAAAGTAAGTCGAAGAGAAGTACGAGAAGCTCAGAGGAACTTTGATACCCCCACCTCTTTGGCAACGCTTCCCTGGGTTACAAGGCGGCTCTAATCGACTTACAGTAATCTTCCTGAACTTTGAGTTAGGCTAACAAGATACCCAATACGATCCTTTTGAACGACTTTCCTACAAGCTCGTTACCCTATCGGTCTCGTTCTAGTCAAAATTTTAAGCTTGGGTTCGCGTTCGGCATCGTTTTCCTAAGGCGGGCAAGAAGAGAACGGTGATGAAATCCGAACCCTTATCTTGTATGGCCAGGCCTTGCCCTTTACTAGAAAAATAACTGTCCGTATTCAGATCCTCAGCAGATATGCACCTTAAGGAATACAGTAACTCGCTGACAGGGGGATTCGCGAGTGTTCAGAATCTTACCTCCCGTTCCAGACGGGGGATGAATCGGTTGTAGTCGACTCGGGCCACTGACTCCTGTGTCAGTGTACGAACCCAAGGTGCAGAGACAATATCGTAATTGTCCTCCTTCTCTGCAAACTGTTTTATAATTAAAGGTACCCTTCCGTAGGGTATAATAAAAAATAAATAATGTCCAAAGTCCAAAGTCCAAAAAGTCCAAAAAAAAGAAAAGAAAAATACAAAATAATTTAGAAACCCTAATACAATTTTTTTCTTTCTTTTTTTCTAAAATAAACAAACCCTAAAAATAATAATAAAATAAACTAACAAAAAATAAACTAAAAATAAAATTGTCTTCTTTTCCGTTCTTTTCGCTTTAATCTTTAGCTCCAAGTCTTTACGAAATCACCAAACTCCTTGGCTCAATTTTTTCTTTATGTTCCAAAACCTGTAGACAAAAGATAAATACCCAAAAACGTAAAATAGAACAAAATAATAAATAAATTAAAAATAAATAAATAATCTAAAACCCTAAAAACAAGTCCGCGTCGGCGGCGCCAAAAATTGATGTGTTTTTTAAGTTGTAGTAAAAAGAGGGATTCGATTCTCGAACTTGTGAAGGATAACTTTAGACTTAAATTCAAAACTAAATAGAAAAATCACTAAAAATTATAGCAAACACTGAAAAAGTTGTTATCAATATTAAAAGAACACTGAGGCTGAGATTCCACTACTTTCCAAGTTCAAAGTGATTTAATCCAGTATTTATATTCATGCAATTTTCTCGTTCAATTTGATTCTAAACTATTGCAACATGTAGATTTTCAAAACAACAAGTGTAAATCCGAAGCATAAAACATCAAAAACCTAGGTCCAAAAATGCTCTATCAAAAGAAATAACAATTGCTCAACAAAAATCATTCAAACAATTTTCAATCAAGGCAAATAATCATAAAATAATTGCAATAAAATAAATAAAATAGAATATACCACTTTTTATGGAAAAATAGCTTCCTCTACCGCCTCAGCAAAGGGGTTTAGCTCCTCATATTAATCACTTGCTCAAAATACATGTTTATAGCTCAAAAACTGATTACAAGGGAGAAAAGAGTATACTGTAGTCGCTGAAAGTCTAAAACAGAAGACTGAATCGTTGCTGAAAGGTTTCGGTGATTGCAGACGGGAACGACAGGAGCTTTGTGTAGTTGAATATAAGACTGCTTCTCCGACTGACTCTGTGGGTCTTATGTTCTTCGTCTTCTTCTTCTTCAGCAGCAGCAGCAGCAGAACGCGTTCGACTCCAGTTGATTTTTTTTTCCGCTACTCTAAGGCTCTAAACTTCCCCTAACTTGTTCATTCCCTTCCTAGGACTCGAACCAACTCTTTTATACATCATAGGGCCAAGAAAATCCGAGAATAACTTTGATTTTTTCCTTTCTCCACAAGTTGCGATTCTTTTCTTATCTCTGTTTCACGTGTTTTCTCTGATTTTGTCCCAAGATATCTATGTATATGATACTGCCAAATCACAGGGAAGATATTTTCTCCTAAATCCCACGAAACTTCCATGTGTAATTTTTAAAACTTTCCTGTTTCCTTTTTTTTTTCTTCCCTGTTTTATCAAAACCCGATTATCTAGCCCAAAACAGTCCATTCAATCACCCATACCTCGCCTGTTGATGGTTAAGAAGCAAGCCCAAGAAAAATCAGAGCTTTAATCTCTTCAAAACCAGCCCAAAATCGGAATCCTAAAATCTGTTCGTGACTGCACATTTTCCCGCCAAATTTCATTTTCAAAACCGTGAAGAAAAGTGCCCCCCTATCCAATCCCGGCCTGTGCTTAGCAGCTGCCTGGAAATGGGTTACCCCTTATCCAAAATGAGAGTTCGAATAGCAAATGTCCTCCCAGGTGCCTTCAACAACTTTTCGAGCCAATTTCGCTGCAAAAGCCTATTTCTCCAAAAACACCTACAAAGGGATAAAATACCAAAATTAGTACAAAAATGGGTTCTAACAATATACATAATAGAGATGAAAATAGACACATAAATGCGTCTATCACTTGTTCTGACCGCGTCGCCTATGCAACTCCAGGTCATATAACTTTCTGGAATCAGCAACTTGAGCGTTTACATGATTTTGTAATGGATGTTCAACCCCTAGTACAAGAGCCTCCTTCTGTTGAGATGATTTCTGTTCGACCAAGATTGAAGTATCCCTCCAGTGGTGATGAACGAAAAGTACTTCCAGGATGTTCACAAGTAAGTATTCTTCTAATAACTTTTGTAGAGACATGATAATCAGATCTTAATTATCTCGTTAATTTTACCACAAGATGGTCGTGTAGTTAGACCTCGAATTAATGTAGACTTCACGGAAATGGAAGAAAGTCCCCAGGGCGGAGAACCCAAAAGTAAGGATTACAGGATGTTACCAAATAGTGTACAATCCCCAGCTGTTTCATTGGTAAGTTGTCAATGCTTCTTCCATCATGACTTTTTCTTTTCCGTGTAATTAGGATCACAAGACAAATATTTGTTAATTTGTTTCAGAATTTCACTCCATCGAGCATTGATGGTCTTCAACTTGCTCCTGGGCAAGCAATTCATGAATCCAGCGTCGATGAAGAAGAAATCGATGTAAGTATTCCTATGCCTAACCAATTATGATATTTCTTGAATGAAGTAATAATAATTGTTGTTGATGTATCTATGAGGAGATTATCATGGATAAAGAAGGTGTTTATGATGCTCATTCGTCTTCGGAAAATGGTGGGACGAAGAATCCCCAAAACCCGGAACCAAATGGAAGTAAGGATGCTTCTAATGGTGACTCCGATAACATTGATCCTTCGAACGGTCTAGAGACCGCTCAAGTAAGTATCCATTCTGTATTTTCTTTATAGAAGTACAAAATTGCTGATTTATGAATGAATGAATGAATGAGAACCCCATGTGAATGAATGAGAAGTTTTTCCGAAATACGTCACCATAAAATTCAGAACTCTGTCTTTTAGCAAAAACGCTGTAGAATCTTCGTCCGATGTCGTATTTTAGCAGTCTGCCCCAGTTTTCTTATGCCCAAAAAATTTCCAAGTTTTATGTATGAATCTTTTCGACTTTTGAGCACGTTTAGGAGCCGAAATTGACGAAACAGTAAACTTCCAAGAAGTTTTCATAAAATTTTCAGCTGTCATGTTGTTCGATGTTTCGGCCACATCTTTTTGCTATTTTATCCAATTGCTATGAATTTTGGATATGTTTTAAAGAACATACATATAAAGAGAATGACATATTACTCAACCTTAGATTCCCTATCAATTTCTACCAGTTCGTCGTCTTATGCAGGGCAGTATAAAATCTCCTCAGATGAGCTTGTTGTAAAACGTCTTTTTATGACTTTTATACTATTTGTTCATGTATTGAATGCATAATGAAGAAATTTGATGATGTTAGATCACTTACATTCTAACTTCATGATTGCTTTTGATTTCCATGCTTGGAGTGCTCTAATCCCATGTAATCATCATATTAGGTGCCAAATGACGAAGTTGAGGATAATGGAACCAATAATGATGATTCGAACAATATGGTGAATCAAAATGATGATTTTTCCATATCTGCACCTCAGGGTCATGAGAATGTTGCTACTGAAGTTGTTGAAGAGAACGAAGCTCAAGTCGTCATCACTTTAGAGATAAAAGAAACCGGGTCGGGGATATGAGAAACTATGATAGAAGAAACTGCTCCTGCTCCAGTGATAGAAGAAATTATTCCAATGATAGGAGAAGATGCTCCAATGATAGAGACTCATATGGTGGTGCACGAATACCCTAATGCAAGGATTGCTTTCGATCCTCCATTTGGTGAGTTACTCTCATACCATGAACTAATTGGTGGATTTAGTGTTCCTACTGGATATGCTGGAAAGTATGAGACATTATGGGAGAGGTATGGTCATATCGTTGTTACAAAAGACCCCAAGCGTAGCTACTTCTTGACAATGCAAGTAGGACCTATCTTGCGTGTCATAGATGATATGCGAACCAGAGTTAGAAGTGTTGTTACTCCAGATGTACTCTTTGATTGGGAGTACAACTTTGAGAATTCTGAGAGACTTGGCTTCAATATGAAGTGGCTTCGTCAAAGAATCAATATGATCAAGGACTCTCGTGAAAAGAACATACCCTTTTCTAGTAATGCTGTGATGGAGAAAGAGGCCAAGGTCGCCAAGTTGATTGAAGAGCTGGAGTTGGAGAAAGCGGATTTGCATGACTTGAAGGTTGCAGAAGAGCAAAAATCGTATTTTGCCGGTTTCTTTTAATTTTCCTTCTATAATCTCTTGAACTTTGAACTCTTGAAAGATGTGAGGTTTTATTTTGGTTTTGATTTTTTGGTTGGTTTTGGATAAGTTGATTGAGGATTTTCTTTTGGATTTGATAGAGATTTTCTTTAAGTAAAATGAACTTTGATAAATTGTCGAATTCAAATACTGAATGCAAGTATTGCAAACATTTTGGAGGAATTTAAAATACAGGTGAAAGAAAATCCTAAAATGTAAATGTTATATGTCTTGAGCGTTCGTGCCTTGAATATATAACATCCCAAACGCTGAATGTCTCAGCCTTCAAAGGATTTGAGCCAATTCTCGTGTATTACTAGCACGCTCGTCTTGCCCTTCATATCAACAAACTTGTAGTACCCTCCAACAACCAACTTAGCAGTCATAAAGGGCCCTTCCCAGTTGGAGTTCTTTGCAGAATGAAGATTATGTTTGGTTGCCTTGAGAACCAAATCTCCTTCATGGAATTTGTTAGGCTTGATTGTTCTTGCTTTGAATATCTTATACTGGTTCGGCATTCCTCTTATGGTGGGATTCCATGCTCGCGCGGTGGAAGTCTTCCGATTTTGTGGCACATGTGGACACTCATGCAAGGTTATGGGAGAATATCCAAGATAATCTTTGTTGTGTTTGAACATTATTTCAGTAATGAATGCCTCAGTAAGATACTCGATTCGGAGAGGTTTCACATTCAACCACTTAGTAAAATGTTGCTGAGGTGAGGTTACCCACTCATAGCGTCTTGCAACAGCTAGGTTGTTGATGGAGTAGAGTCCTCGGACTAGCATAGCATGTTTGAAAGTAGATAATATGGACGTATGAGGAGGAATAAGACTTTCCTGAGTGTGGAACCTCTTGAGGAATGAAAGCGCATCTTCTTCAGGCCTTTGCTTTAACTCCATCAGAGTTTTGATTTCCTCCAGATGCTCTGACGATGGAGTGTCTTCTATTTCTTCCGAATCAGAGCTTTCCATACTAGAGGGATGTGCAAAATATGCAACTAAAGGCGTTTCATCAGTAGTTACCTTTTTGGCATGTATCCACATCCATCCGAGGATCATGTCGTATCCTGGATCTTCCCTGATTATATGAAATTTGGTTTCAGTCCATGTTGAGCCAATTTTCATCTTGAGAATGATGTAGTCGTATGCGTCTATAAGAAATCCTTCGTGATCCCTGATTGAGATAGGCGCATGAGTAGCTTGTTGTCGAGTGATGCCTGCAGTTTTGAGAGTCTTCAGAGGGATGATATTGACGGCAATACCAACATCAACCAGTGTTCTCTTGAATCCATTTCCCTTAAGATTGACTGTGGTGAGAAGTCCCCAGTCGTACATTTCCTTGTCTGTCGTTGGAGGTTCAGGAAACGTTTCTGGAATAGATAGGCGTTCCCTGATACTATGTGATTCAAAGCCGTGAACATGTCTTATCTTTGAGCTCTCGACAGATAAAGCAATTCACATACATGCTCGACCAAGGATTGAACTGCTTCTTTGACAGGTTATTCAGAGAGTGTAAAGAACCTGATCGGGAGAGGATTCATGTGCACCCCTTCAGTCCCCAGTTCTCCTGAGTCCACTTTCTCCTTGAATATGCACTTCAAAATTCTACAATCGCTTGTTGGAAGATTGACAAACCTATGAAAGCGGCAATAACGCGGATTCTCCATTTCTTCCTCAGTTGGTTCTCTCCTGACAGGAGGCAATTTGATCGCTCCGTCTTGGATCCATAATTCCAATAACTCGATCACCTCTTCAATTGGAAAAGGAAAGTCTGGTTCTGCCTGTTCATTTTGCTGACGCTGAGTCGGTGTTTGTGCATTTCGGGTTTGGTTGTAATTCCTCAATGCTTTTGCAGGGGCCTGGGATGTTGGAGAAGCGTTCTTATGTTGTTGTGCTTCATCCTTCCTCTTGCCTCCTTCAGCGACAACATTTGTGGAAGGTTGGAGATTATAATGTTTATTGAGCATACGCCTGGTGCTACCTCGAGTTTCTCACGGTTCCTCGACCTTTGTAACTTTTGTCCTTTCCAGTAAGGCTAGAGCAATGGTTGCTGACCATTTGGCTGCTTCATGAAGCTCCGAGAAAGTTTGAAATCAGGGATTCTACAGTAAAGCTCTGTAGACTGGGATCATTCCGTTGATGCACAAGTGTACAAGCTCTTGTTTAGTAACATTTGGATCATGGCAATCCAAAGATTGGACTCTGAACCTTTTCACATAGTCGTTCATATGTTCGCTGTTCTTCTGGATTATCCTTCCCAGATCAGAGAGAGTAACTTGTTCAGATACGAAGAAATATTTCCAGTAGAAAGCATTAACCATTTCTCCCCAACTGGTGATGCTTCCTGGTGCGATATTGTTGTACCAGGTGTATGCTCTGTCTGTCAGAGACTTCGAGAATTCCTTCAAACGGACAACATGATTGTGTTCATGTTCGCCTATTGCTTCCAGGAATCGACAAACATGCTCTTGAGCATTCCATGTTCCATTGTAAAATGTAAAAGTTAGAGAAGTATAGCCTTTTGGGAGGTGAATTCTATGTGTAGCAGCAGGATACGGAGGTTGGTGATGATGGAAAAATGATATCTTGTCTTTCCCTCGATCCTCCAAAAAGCGTTCTAGGTCTTCACGAGTGATGAAACCCGCGGACTCCTTCGCTGGCGGGTTATCTGCAACTTTGCGGACTTCATCATCATCAACCACATGAATTGGAGACATTTCAGGGTCAGCAACCGGGGATGTTTCTTTGGATTTTCCTTTCTCCGACCTGTCCTAAGCTTTCTATGACATTTTGTCTGTGAGAGTTTTGAGATAATTGCATAACTCCTTCTGTGTTGTGGCCATGTCAGTCTGATTTTTAGCGAGTAGTCGAGGACTTCCTGAACCTTCATAAGATCGGCTATGGTAGACGAATTTTCCCTAATTTCTTCGGGAGAACGGCCGAAGAGATGATTACTTCTGATGTTGGTTTGAGGAGGGGTGGTATCAGTAGCGCCACTGTTGGGAGCCGGAGTGACTGGAGTACCACCATTGTTGTTGCTAGTGATAGCAACTGTTCGGGTTAGGATTTACAACTGAACCTGTCCTAAGATCAACCATTTTGATGAATTGAGATTGTAACCGAGAGATTAATCTCCCACTGTGGTCGGCAATCTGTTGATGAGGAAAAACGATTTGCTTGTTTTTTGGGAAAGTGATGAGATGACCGTGCGGACGGGACTCCTCGACCGAGCAAACTCCTTAACCTCAAACAGATGCACTGCACGAGAGTGTTTTGAGTTCGAGAGATCAATCTGTAGGGCTCCGACCTAAAACAAGACAATGGTCGTTCCAGAGTCAATTCGGTCACAAAGAGGGAAGAGGGTCGATCTGTAAGAGGGAAGCTGAGAAGTGTGTGAGATCAAGGATTGTGAATGTGCTGTAAGTTTCTGCAAATGAACTGCTGAGTTCGAATAAGTTCTGGTTGATTGATCAAAATCTTGAGAGTGATTACTCATATGAGAATTCTTGTATAGACGATGATTCTTAGTTTGTTTAATCGTGGATTCAGAAACTTATTTATATTGCAAGAATGTAGACACATTGATCTCCAGTAAGTGTGACGGTTGCTTGAGTGGAAGAGTGGGAAAGTGGAAATCGTGGTTAATCAGTTCCAGGTCGTGCGGAGACTTGGTTGATTGTCCACCCACTACTTTGCTAACTCCCTCAACTGCTTGCATGACTTACTCACATTTATCATCGTGGATGAACACACGTGTCGTAGGCCGCCAGAAAAAAACCCTAATTAATATCCCCCCATATGACATGATTGATGTCTCATGATTGTGGAGTCTGCAAGGAAGACGTGTATCTAATTAGTCAGTTGTTGACTTGATTAGACGATGAGTCTTAGTATTATTGAGTCGAGCATGATTGACGAATGCTCTATGATTCAGGGATTGAACATGTCTGCTGGGACATATGTATAGTTCATAGCACGAGCAAATATTGCTCGTCTGAGCGAATATTGCTCGCTTTAGTGAATATTGCTCGATTGATGAATTATTAATAATTATAATATTACTAGTCGACTGAGAAAATATTGCTCATTTGATGGATTACTGAATATTGATAGTTGAATCAATATTGATAGTCTGAGCAAATATTGGTAGCATGACAAAATTAATTTAAAATATTGGCAGCTAGGCCGAATATTATATAATAAATCAGGATGTTGATTGCTGGATCAACATAAAATTATTAGTGATTGAACTTGCTGAGAATTATGATTTGCAAAGCATTCAGTTCAAAACCCTAATTTTGATCGATTGTTGATCAATTGATGATTTACTGAAAATCAATCACCGAGTGAGGGAGGGACTGGCTACATGGGATGATAGCCGACCCTGTAGCACCCAGATGCTCAAATGAGCAAACACCAAAGTCCTCTGTGGACCAGTTGGTGAAAGGATGATTAAATGTTGGTTTAATCATTTATCAAAATAGTGCTCGTCTGAGCATTAGGAAATAAAACCTAATTATAGAGAGATGAGGGACCGACCAAGGGGTATAAAACCATCCCCTGGTGGTCGTGGGACCAGATGGTGGTCAATTGATCAAGTTCCAAGTTGGTTGGAGTGAGTTTGAACCCAATATGAACTGTCGAAGATTAATTAGGTCAAAATTGTGAAAGTATATGGGACTGGCTCCTTGCAAGCCTAAGGGCCGACCTTGGTCGGTCAACGTGGCATGCCCGTGTCACCATATTGTCCGTGTCTCAGTCCTGAGAATTTTTATATTTTGTGACGCGCGTTCTAGCAATATTTTGGGTTTTCAGAAGAGTTTGATCTTGACTGAAACTCTAGATTTTGCTCGAATGAGCAAGTAGAACTTTGCTCGTGCGACCAATATTTTGAGAATATTAAAATAATAATATTTTAATATTTCCGTGAGTAGGCTAGTCGGTCATGTGACCATTTGACTTTTTGATGGTTTGAGCAATATTTGAGAAAATATGAAAAACCAGGGTTTTTGCTCAAACGAAGGAGTTTCATGAGATGAAGGAAATAATAATAATAAGAAAATAAGGGATTGTCAGGTATGGGACCGGTCACGGCTAGGGCATGGCCGGCCGGCTAGGTGGCCCGGTCCCATGACACCTTTCCCTATTTTTTACTATTTTTTCATCGTCTGAAGGAAAATATGGAGAAACTAAGAGTTTTGCTCAACAAGGAAGTTTGCTCGAATGAAGGAGTTTTCATGAGATTAGGAAAAATAATAAAATAAGGTAAAACAAAGGATAAAGGTGCGGGACCGGCCACATCGGCATGACCGGCCGGCCGGTAGGCCCGGTCCCCTTAGGCGCCTCTTTATTATTTTATTAATATTATTTTCCTCCCTATTTTGCATAGGTTTCCTCATTTGTCCATATTTTTGAATGCTCGTTCGTGCATTCAGGTGCTCGTCCGTGCATTATTACTATGTACACTTGCACCATATTCTTTGGGCTTACTCGGTGGTAGCCCAGTTCCCCGATCAGTGAATATTTTATTACTAATTCATGGAATTCAGCTGAGAATCATCCATGAAACTGAGTAATAAAATAAATTGGGTATATATTACTAATCCATGGAATCCAGCTCAGGATCAGCCATGGAGCGGAGTAATGAGATAAATAGATTATTTTCTAGGAATTCAATTGATGAATGACATGCTAGAATTAATTTATGAATTCAATAATTGAGGTATGAGATAATGGAAGCATCATACTCGTTCTGAATATTGGGGGTGTATAGTCAGGGAACAACAAATAGTGTGACGTCCTAAAGACATTAGCGCTCTATACTAGCATGCAATATGTCTAGGATCCGTCCAATCATTAGGAGATTCTATACACATTCTCTCTACATAGTCAGGGAACAACAAATAGTGTGATGTACTAAACACGTTAGGCTCTATACTAGCATGCAATATGTTTAGGGGCCGTCCAATCATTAGGAGATTCTATACACATTCTCTATACATAGTCAGGGAACAACAAATAATGTGATGTCCTAAATACGTTAGGCTCTATACTAACATGCAATATGTTTAGGAGCCGCCCAATCATTTTGATTCTATGTAGAGGTGATGATGAAATGTGCAAAGTGTCGAAAGCTCAGCTAAGAGGCTTTTCGAGAACATATTCATCATAACTCTGAGAGGTTGTTCGCTTAGTCAGAGATCGTGAAATGGTTCACGGATCATAAAATATGAATTTTCACATACATTCCTGAAGACGGATCAGAAACATGCAGTATCATGATTTTATGATTTTACCCTTTGTCGAAAATCCACCATCAACAATGAGATATATTCAGAATGCCGATATGACGCAACTAATCAATCGAATAAATCTGATTCTAGTTGGATCCCAGCCGATCAAGGTTTGTGCACACAATTCATAAGATACGAAAACCAATAAGAAATCTTCTTCGTCTTCAAATCTTCTTTTAATCATCAATAACCTGCACAACACCACTTGAATCTCTTGTGATCAATCACGCACAAAACGGAGTCTGTTAACAATAGATTATCACAAGATGTCCTTAGATCTAAAACAATTTTAAAGATCTCGTCGATACTTCGATCTAGTTTGAGTGAATCTTATATCAGAAGAGAAGATTCTCAAGAATAAACAAACTAGGTGCAATCAAAGTTTCAACAATTGTTAGTCAATTAAATCAATAATCAAAAACTAATAACACTGCATTATCTAGTTTCCCACCAACGGTACTCGTAGAGCTTCTTGATCCCACGGAAGTCTTTAAACGAGCGGTCGTAAGAGATTTCACTTAATTAGGCTACTTTCCTCTCCGAATAGACGGCTCCACCATAAACAACAAGTAATGAAGTTTGCCTGGCTCTTAGGATAGTTTGCTAGAAATGCAAACTTAGGTATTTATAGACCAAGGAGTTTGGGCACCAAGGAATTTCCAAAACCGAAAATATTCTCAAGATATGCAATGAATGGCGAAATTCGATTTTCCTAATTATGGAAACTCTTGTGATTGGTCACACCAGTCACTAGGATCGGTTACACCAGTTACAAGGATCGGTTCCATCTATACATGGTATTACTTGTGATCGGTCACACCAATTACCAGGACCAGTTACACCAATTATAAGAATCGGTCACACACACTCATGATCGGTCACACCAATTACAAGGATCAATCATACCATCACATGGTGATTACTTAGGATCGGTTACACCAATTAACAAAAAACAGTCATACCAAATCATAAGTCAGGCATTGTGATTAGTTATACGAAGATACATAACATAAGTTAATATCGATTCTACCATCTCACACATATTGGTCATCCAAAGATTTGCAATGAATGGCCGAACCAATAAGCCTAATGATTTCCCTTTCGATTCACGAAACAAGTTCATGAATGTACATCCTTTAAACAAATATAAAACATTGTTTCCTATAATGAAATATTCTCCATAACCCATTCACATCATCATAAGAATATATACAAGATTATGTCGATGTCATTTCTACGAAGTTCAAAAGATAAGCATTATACTTCTAGTCTAATTCCCTAATACTATGATCATACAATTATGATCATGTCACATCACTAGAGTATTATACAATATGTACAGTATATACAACTTTGCAGTTATGTATTCAATATAGCACGACTTGAAAGATACGTTAGGAATGAAACAGTTCAAGTAATTATTACTAACCTCAAGTGGAAGGATGATGTCGTCATTGTAGTTCGCTACTTCTTCACATTTTTCAGGTCTTCGGAGTAATACTTGTATGTCTTAACATTCCTAGACTTTTTAGTCTAACCTAAACAAAGTTGACTCTAGTATTTAATCAAACGACTCTAGATGAGTTTTGATACTAAAATATGACAACCAAACTTGACATACCAACGCTTGGTGAGTTTAACCGAGCTATGCTCTAACACAGTCATACCAAAACATAAGTCAGGCATTGTGGTTAGTTATACCAAGATACATAACCTAAGTTAAGGTCGGTTCTACCATCTCATATATATTGGTCATCTTAAGATTTGCAATGAATAGTCGGACCAATAAGCCTAATGATTTCCCTTTCGATTCACGAAACAAGTTCATGAATGTACTTCCTTTAAATAAATGTAAAACATTGTTTCCTAGGATGAAATCATCATCATAACCCATTCACATAATCATAACAATATATTCAAGATTATGTCGATGTCATATCTACGAAGTTCAAAAGATAAGCATTATACTTCGTAGTCTAATTCCCTAATACTATGATCATGCTATTATGATCATGTCATATCATTAGAGTAATATACAATATGTACAGTATATACAGCTTCGCAGTTATGTATTCAATATAGCACGACTTGAAAGATACGTTAGGAATGAAACAGTTCAAGTTAATATTACTAACCTCAAGTCGAAGGATGATGTCGTCGTTGTAGTTCGTTACTTCTTCGCATTCTTCAGGTATTCAGAGTAATACTTGTATGTCTCAACATTCCTAGACTTTCTAGTCTAACCTAAACAAAGTTGACTCTAGTATTTAATCAAGCGACTCTAGATTAGTTTTGATATTAAAATATGACAACCAAACTTGACATACCAACACTTGGTGAGTTTAACCAAGCTATGCTCTAACACACTTAACACCTTAAGTACTGCTAGACTTGCATCTAAACTTATTAGTAATACTAGTGAACACCTTACTACTATTATTCATAATAATCATCCTTCACCTAGTAAAATGCATGTGCCACCATATAATGAAGACTACCTAATGATCGTTATATGGTTAATTGCGATGTTTCTTGTGACAAAGACACTAATAAATCTGGTTTGGGCATTGTAATTTTCAACCAAGCAGGTGAATGCGAAGGATGCAATACCGTCGCAAGGCAAACCATGAATGCAGAAGAGTCTGAATACTTAGCCTTACTTGAAGCTGTGAAGTGGGTTAAAGCGAAAGGCTACAACAAAATATGCCTTAGAAGTGATGCTAAAAATGCTATTTCTTTTCTTAATAAAAGTATGGATCAGATTAGCTGGTTCAATAAATCTATCTTAGAGGATTGTCTTTTTATCTTGAGTAATTTTATCTTTGTTAAATCTGAGTTTGTTAGTAGAAATTTTAACGGTTGGGCTGATAAAGCAGCAAAATATAGTAGAAGATACAATGTATCAGGCGAATGGTTGGACAGAAATCTGCCATTTGGCCTAAATATGATGTAATCTTTTTACCATATCAATATATCTTTCTTTTTTAGCAGAAAGAAAAGAAAAAAAAATCGTAATGTAATTCCTTAATACTATGACCATACTATTATGATCATGTCTATCCACAAGAGTATTATTTATACACAAGCTTCGCATGTTATGTTTTCAATATAGCAGATACGCTAGGAATGGAAACACGTTCAAGTCAATATTACTAACCTCAAGTGGAAGTATGATGTCGTCGTTGTAGTCGCTACTTCTTCTCATTCTTCAGGTCTTCGGAATACTACTTGTATGTCTGAACATTCCTAGACTTTCTAGTCTAACACGAAGTTGACTCTAGTATTTAATCAAGCGACTCTAGATGAGTTTTGATACTAAAATATGACAACCAAAGTTGACATACCAACGCTTGGTGGGTTCAACCGAGATATGCTCAAACAGAAATTCTTACGATGATTAAACCGCTCCAAAATCCTAGATTTTTTCTCCCTGTGGTTGATTCCCCTCCCAAGACTTACAAAGCGATGTATCTCCTCAATCCAATTAGAATCGTCTCTTATATAGAAGTCTTTGTTCTCGAATCTCGGTGGAAAACTAGCAAAAAAATAGCCAAAGTAGCCAAAACTAAGTCGGTTCCAAATATGGAGCCGAATCCATCTGTGTATAGTTGGTCCGCAAAATTAATTTATGAATACTGTCAAAGAGATATTTCACTCATCTTCAGTTCCCAAACTCATATAATAGGTTCAGGAACCTAACTTATGAAAAAGCATATAGAAGAAATCCGCAGAAGCTATGGTTCGCGAACTCATATATACATATAGTAAGCTAGGTTCACGAACTCACCATAGAAAAAGTCATCCATTAAGACTACCTAGACTTTAGGTTCGCGAACTCAGATTGTGGTTTTGTGAACTTCATAAGTAAAAAATCAGTAGTGAACTACATGACTTAAGTTAGCTAAATCAAAATTATATATCTCATTGGATTTAACTCTCTTGATCCTTGAGTTCTAATCAAATTAAGCATAACTTTGAATTATGACATTTTACAAAAATCTTCTCTGAGATTCGTTCATTTAAAGTCTTTTGATTTTGCCATGATAGATAGATATATGAGAAAATAGTTTAAAATAAAAGTCAGTATTTGTTACTAAACTTTGATGAAGTTCTTCACAATGACGTCTACGTGTGATCTTCACTCTTTAAGAGTAACTTGGATGATTCCTAATATTTGTACTACCTAATCTAATCTAGACTGAACCTGACTTATGTAGGATATATATTAAGAAATATTTTTGGAAAATTTAACAACATACTTGACATACCAATGCCTATGGTCTTAACTGGGCATTTGCTCTAACACCCTCAATTCCAAGTACGAAATTTTGCTCATATAGCAAGTGCATGATCCTAGCTTATGGAAAAGTGTATAGGAGAAATCAGCAGAATCTGGGTTCGAGAACTCATATATCAAGTGCATGAACCTAGCTTATGGAAAAGTGTACACGAAAAACCAGCAAAATCTGGGTTCGCGAACTCATATAGTAGGTTCGCAAACCAACTATATAAATATTCTTCTTACACTTTTCACCATTTTGTTCATAACTTTTTCATTTTTCATCGAAATGACCTCGTTCTTTCTCTGTTGGATTTGTCTCTTTGCTCTCTACAAGATAGAGATATAAAAGTATGGATCTGAATGAGTTTCATTTTTTCTTCAATCCTCTTCATTTGTAAACTTCATTCCCTTGACACTTTTGTAGCTATAAGGTAAAACGTAAGAAATCAAGCTAAAAAAAGTATGGAATTGCCACTAGGAACATATAGATTAAATACTTATCAGGTGTCTTGAAAATCCCGAATTCTCAACTAAACATTGCTATGCATGCCTCTACAGTCATCTACAAAAGGTGCAACATTTCATATGGCTAGTTGTTCAGAATGTCTTGCCAACATTAAATAATCTCAATAGAAGAAGTTGTGCAATCACTTCTACTATATGCTCCCTATGTGCTAAAGATGAAAAATCCTTCGGCCATATTCCTCCATTGTACTCAAAGATTTGGAACTTCTTCATGGATAGTTATAAGATGGACTGGTAAGAGGTGTTGATTTACTGCAAAAACTATTAACTTTAAAGAATAAGAGAGAGAAAATAAAGGCAAGGAAATTTGGCCATTACCATTTTTTCCCGTCATTTCGGGTAGTTGGGAAGAAAGAAACAGAAGAGTAATTGGCTAAAAAGAGCGGCAAGATGGAGGATGACATTATCAATGAGGTGAAAATTTCTATATTTCTTTGGGGTTTCGCTAAAAATCTTTTTGCAATTGTGGAACTTATTACACATTGGGAATCTGTTCTAGAAAACGTAAAAGTCGGGATTGTGGATTTGCCTGATGGCATTCTTTCTTTCTTTTTGAAACATTTTTTCCTGGTAGTAGGTTACTTCTCTGTGTACTCTTTTTTTATTTGGCAATAATATCTTAACCTTTTTCTTCAAATAAAAAATATAAAGCAGGCATAAGGAGTGGAGAAACGACTTAAGGGCCTGGATGATCAAGTGAAACAATTGTTATCCTTGGAAAGATACAGAAGTCGCTGCTCATTTTGTGTAATTTGATGCTTGTTCAGAACGGTTTGATAATCATTATTATAATGGATTAAGAGGCCATAATCCATAATCCAGCTTATAATTAATTATATGGGTATTTGTTAAAATTTATAATAATTGATTATTTTAATCATAATTGGAAAAACCCATTATAATCATAAATTAAAAAAAGTTGTTTTTAAAATATGTCATAATCAATTATTTTTTCTTAACAAAATTGAATTGGATTTTTTGCTTCTTATTTCTCTAAACTATCAAGAGAGAGGCAAAAGAACAATAGTGAACTAAAAAATGAACTATGCTAGACACACCGGGATTTTCCCACCGAAAAATCGACCGACAGAGAGAGAGATCCCTGGGCCCACCACGAGAAAAATAGGGGGTACTTTTTACCCACCATAGGACCGACAATGACTTTCTCTGACGGTGTGATCCACAGAATTTCAAACCCGGTGAATCTTTACTTAATGCTAAAAAAAAAAAAAATTAGATCATCATGTTTTCCTCTCATCTTCTATAGCATAGTTCTAAGATAATCAATTACTAAATTAAAAAACGTTTGTGAAAATTTATTGTGAAAATGATATCAAAATCATTTATCAATTTATGATTATCTATAATCATAAATTTTCCCAAACAAGCTTTGGGTTGAAACACCAATAGAAATTCTAACCAAAGATATTTTAATCATCTTGTAGTTGCAGGAACTCCTACAAGCTACACCCGAATGATATTTAGAAACAGATCTAAGACATGAGTAGAAATTCTTAATGTAATTTTATTAAGAACATGAACTATCACAAATACAATATGAAGAAACCCTAACTTGGAGAACAAATAACTTTCTCTCTCTTAAATTCCTCACATAAACTCTCAAAAAGCTCTCTCTCACTCTTACAATGGCTTCTGGTCCCTTTTATAGGGGTTACATAGTGGAGGACAGCTAATAAAGCCCCTTATTTCGGATCTGGAAGAGCGATACCATCGCGTCCGTATTATCATCGCGTTCAACTTCACATGTTAAGTGTGATTCTTGTGACGTCATTGCGTGCGTCAGGAGTGATATAGCTGACTTTGTTATCTTCGCCTTTGAGTGACTGCCGCCTAAGTGATCTTCTCGCGTTCTTATTGGTTGGGCGAGATTTTGTATCTACAGTTTGCCTCTTCTCGCATTGATCTTTTTGAAGAAAAGGGAGATAAGAGAAGTCTTAATCCATCGCATCAACCTTGTCTTTTCGTATTTTCCAGATCCGCCGACATTGTTCCATGTTTTCCGCATGACCGTCTACACGTGTTGACTGTATTTTTTACTGATTGACACGTCTTTAATCCTTCTCCTTTTTTACCGGAAACCGCCTTCGCCCGTTGGTTCCTCAATAAATGCGCATGAGAGATAAAGCTTCTTGGGAAAGGGAATAATATCTTTTATCTATTTCATCACGCCTTCAGTTTTCCCTTTTTCTTTTATTGTCTTCTCTTTCATCTTCTGTAACTTTTTTCTTCTACTGCCGTTGTTGATTTTTTCCATCTTTCTTATCGTTGTCTTTTTTCTTAAAGCTTGTCAATCTGCTTCTCCTTCTTTGATTCCATCTTCTTTCTACCACTTTCCTTTTCACTATTCTTGATCATCAAAATTTCTGGATCTTGATCAAAATTCTCGACTGATTCCTCGCTCTTTCTGACAGGGTCTTCTTCATTCTCTATTCCATACTAAATGTCTCCAAGATCAGGTAAAAGTCAATGCGAAGAATTTGAGAGACTTACGAATGAATTGAATTTGAATGGGATTAGTATAATAATTTCTTCTACTTCGACTCATTCTACTGAGTTGGATCTTGAATGGTTCGCCCTTGTGCAATGGAGCGATAGAAGGGTTATTGTCTCATTGGGACAGCTTTGCGCTGGTCTGCCTATTCCTATTTTTAACCCAGAAATTCCACTTTTTTTATGAACTTTTATCGCACTTTGAGAAACCTCGTGCGATATATCAGCTATGCGGTGATACTATTAGAATTATGGTGGAGTATTCACGCCGCGCTGTCGGTTTAGAGTCTCATTATAAGAAATATGCTGAGCCTTACAAACGTAAGGAATATATAGTGGAGAACTTCTTTAAGCATTATAATGTTGTACTTGTCGCTCATGAAAAAAGGCGATGGGGTATTCGGCTCAAGCGAGCGGATGGTTTTGCTGAGAAAGAATAAGATCATGCAGGATGTTGATTTTCACAATACTTCCAATGATTCTGCTCACTTTTATAAGGATCCCCACTGGATGATGTATCCTCTCATCGTCCAAGGTCCTTCTATTTGGGAAAGAAATGCTGATGGATCTGATCGCATAGGACCTCCTGTTGGGCTTCAGTTTCCTGACTACAGTTCATGGGTCTTCAACTGGCCTTAGGAGGCTAAAGAGGTATTTTCTCCCATCTTTATGTCTCATATCTTCAATTTCGCGTTCCACTTATTGTTGTTGTTGATTTTTAGAAGGATAAGTTGGATAAGAAGGTACTGAAGAAGGCGGAGTCCTCGCGCTCCAAGGAGGTAAGAAATAATTTCTTGTATCGCTTTTAAACAATATTGTTGCTGAAAATGCGGGGGTATAACAACCACACCCAACAATTCGTTTGGCAATCTGAGAGGACTTACTCCAATACACTTTCTAGAGAATCAACTAGACAGTCAGACTTAATCTAGAGTAAAGTATATCAAAGAGTTTAAAATCTCTAACTCTTAATTCAATCCGCAATCAGCAAATAGAAATCTGCGAGCCTGATTGAATATAAGAGAAGTTACTTGAACGGTACCAAAGACCAATGTTCAAGTGTCAATCAATGTAAATCAACAACCAAAGGTTGGATATTCTAATTGATTGATCTTAACGCACAACCTGTGATATTTCAATTATATAACAAAATATAATGCGGAAAAGAAATAACACAGACACCAGAATTTTGTTATCTAGGAAACCGCAAATGCAGAAAAACCCCGGGACCTAGTCCAGATTGAACACCACACTGTATTAAGCCGCTACAGACACTAGCCTACTACCAATTAACTTCGGACTGGACTGTAGTTGAACCCTAATCAATCTCATACTGATTCAAGGTACAGTTACGCTCCTTACGTCTCTGATCCCAGCAGGATACTATGCACTTGATTTCCTTAGCTGATCTCACCCACAACTAAGAATTGCACGACCCAAATTCGAAGACTTGATAAACAAATCTGTCTCACAAAGAAAAGTCTATATGATTAAATAAATCTGTCTCCCACAGAAATACCCAAGAGTTTTTGTTCCGTCTTTTGATAATTCAAGGTGAAAAGGAACCAATTGATAACTCGGACTTATATTCCCGAAGAACAGCCTAGAATTATCAATCACCTCATAATAATCTTAATCGACTAGGGAAACAAGATATTGTGGAATCACAAACGATGAGACGAAGTTGTTTGTGATTATTTTTCTATCTTGCCTATCGGAGATATAAAATCTCGAGTCAATTATTCCAATTGTACTCAACACGATAGAAACAGCAAGATCAGATCACGCAACTACAAATAGAATAGTTGGGTCTGGCTTCACAATCCCAATGAAGTCTTCAAGTCGTTAACCTACAGGGTATCGAGAAGAAACCTAAGGTTAAAGGAGAATCGACTCTAGTTATGCAACTAGTAACACACAGGAGGTGTGGGGATTAGGTTTCCCAGTTGCTAGAGTTCTCCTTGATATAGTTTTCAAATCAGGGTTTGCAATCTAAGTTACCTTGGTAACAAAGCATTCAATATTCACCATTAGATGAAAAACCTGATTCTCCCAAGCTAATATCTTTAAACTGTTAGATCGAACTTAGCTTGTTACACACAAATGAAATGTACCCTCATTTAGGTTTATGTACCCGTACCTAAACATGTACACCATGTTGGTTCATAAATAGTTAACCGAGGTTAGCCATATGATTACTCTCATATCAACCTTATTCATCTTAACCATAACTAGTTCAAATGACTCAAATGAAACTAGTTAATTTGTTATTCAATTGTTTTATTCTCATGAATTATACAAGAACACAATTAAAGCAAAATCGGTTTGATTCACTTGAATGAATCATTAACATTATAGCCACGGTTTGCAAAGATTGCATTCCTTATGATTTATATGTTTAAGTTCATGAATAGACCGATTTGATAAAAATAACCAGCTTAAGTATGTGTACGGGTATGCATACTTAAGCAACCGGATTTTGAGTTTGTTAAGTTTCCAAACTCAGCAGAAATTATCGGTTCGAAAACTTCCGCCAGTATGCGTACGGGTACGCATACTTAAGGTGACTAGTTTAGGAGTTTGTAATTCCCAAACCCAGCAGATATTTTCGGTTCGAAAACTTCCAGCAAGTATGCGTATGGGTACGCATACTTATCTTGTCTCCTTCACCAATTTCGTATACACACATATGCATACACTTTGCTCTCGGTTTATGGATTTATACACTAATGTGCGAACAAACTATATATGCTTATATCCAAAGATGGTTACATTATCAACTCTACATTCAAATCATTGAAACATTCTTCTATAATGACAATACCCGTTTTCACACACTATTAGCATCAAAGCAATTTTCACGTTATTGAAATGTCAACATGACTTTCGTCACGAGTAAAGATGAACATGGCTAAAGCGAAAGCTTGCCAACACATATTTCGATAAATATGTAAGCGAGATATACTCAGCTCGAAATCTCAAATGTGTATAGTAGAAAACTATATCGTAACACGACTTATGTCTTAATATAGGAGATAGAGTAGAAATAGACTTTCCATGTGATAGATGAGTTTAAGTCTCCACATACTTTTTGTCGATGAAGTTCCACAAGCTCCCCTTAGTAGTTCTTCGTCTTCAAATGATGAACGTCGAGAAATCTAAGCTCAACTACACTATCTATGTCCTAGTCCGAGACATCTATAAATAGGCTAGAAATCAAGAATTATAGTTTTGATCACTAATATTGACAAACATGCTTGAGATAGTAACGCATGCGAGTTGTGCCGAGCAATGCTCTAACAATTGCCTCTGTTTCTTACCTATCTTGGTGCGTGCAGGGCAAATCTGGAGACAATTCTTCTGATGCTGAGGATAAGTCTCCTCCAACTAAGAAGGCTCGTTCTAGACCAAAGGCGAAAGGGAAGAGTGAAGCTCCTCTCCCTAATCCTGATAAGAAAGGTACTTCTAAAAAGCGAAAAAGGGCTCATTTGGTTAAGGATCATTGCTATAGTCGATCATCTGATCAGTCTTTTCGTCTGGAAAACTCCTCCACTGATGCGTTCGCATCGCTTGAAGATCCTCCCCAATTTGTCGAGCCTTTAAGTGAGGCTGTTCTTAATAGACCTTCCGCAGAATTGCCTCATGCTGTCGCGGGTTCATCCTCTTCTCAAAATAGAGTTTCTTCTCTCCATGATGATAGTGCGAGTACTGAAATTCTTTTAAGGAGTTTTAATTCTGCTTTACCAACTGCTAATAATTCCGCGTTTGCTCGGATGTGCGATGCGATGATGAAGCTCTGTAAGGAGCCCTCGCTTAACCATGATTCTTTGCGCGGAGCTGCCTCTGCTTTAAGTCCACAGCTTCATTCTTCTTTTGAGCTCCTGGTAAGTCTTTTCATTATCCCCTTTTCTTTCAATTTTTGTATCATGGTTTGTATAATTAATCTTTCTTTGTGATTTAGAGTTCTCGCTGCTCGTAATTTTCCTCAATCTTGATTAAAGATCAACGCGAGAAAATCCAGCAATTAGAGAGCAAGGTCTCTAAAACTGAAAGAGAATTGGCATCTCGCTGGGAAATGGTGATTAGTCTTCATAAGAGGAATTCCCAACTTCTAGGTATGTTTGATGTTATCTTCGCCTTTGGATGTTATCGCATGATTTGAGCCTCCTTTTTTACTTTTGTCAATAATATTTTTCTGCAGAGGTTTTCAACTTATCGAATAAAGCGATTGTTTTTCCCACCTAAGATTCGATCCTCTTAGACCATTTTAACTTTATACCTGATAGACTAGACGTTTCTGATTTAGATTTCGACAATATGGAGGAACTGAAAGAGAAGTATGAGGATGTTAAGTTTGAGTTTAGGAGTCTACAAATGAGGTTCTTAGAACCCAACTTCACAATCTTAAGGGCGAAGTTAAGGACTTGAAAGATAAAAGGAACGCTCTGCTAATTGAGAAGGATCAAACGATCGTTAAGTGTGCCCAAGTGTTAGAACAGTTTCAGGAAAATGGTTCTTTGCGAAACTGTAGACAGGGATCGAATCAATGGTGAATATGACGCTTTGGCTACTCAGTTAAACTCGATTCGCTCTCGCTTCGGTGTTGAGAGTGATAATGACTTTGAGTGGGTTTTAAGTGTTATCGAAAATGCTAGAGTAAGGGTGGCTACACATGATAGCTTAGAAATTGACCATGCTAAAACAGTCAGGGGGATTATTTCTGGAAAAGAAGGTTGTCTCAGCTGGTTACCTCAGCGACCTAATGTATCCTTTTCATTTGTTTTACTCATACGTGATGATAACCTTTTTTATTTTCTTTGTAGATACTGAGAAGAACCAGCTTCAACAAATTGCGGATCTTTCTGAAGAGTTGGAATTGGTGAAGTCAAGGATTTCTTCCAGAAACTCCGAATATTCTAGGCTCAAGCATAAGATGAATGTCGCCGTTGCTAACACGAAGAGGAACGCGGTGCGCGGGCGGAACAAGCAAGTCTGATCGACTGCTGACTCGATTTGTACGAGGTATGGGCTTCCTAGACTTCCTCTCGACCCTCCTGAAGTTTCCTCCAATGAGGAGGAGGAGGTTATTTCCAGCAGTGATGACGAGTATGAAAAAGAAGATGTTGAGAGTGGTCACGAAGGAGAAGAAGGGTTTGAGGGGGAGAAAGAAGGATCAGAGAGGGAAGAAGAAAGGTTAGAAGGTGATGAATAAACTTCTGGGAGGGCACTTTGATGGCAGTGTAGCTGATGTTGATAGTGAGGCTACTCGTACTATCCAATTTATATCTCATGTGGAGACTGATGATCCTTCTCGCTCTTTGTCTCTTTAAATTCGCTTTGCTTGTATGGTTTTATCTTGATCTTCCATTACTGCTTTCTCTTTAGTCGTGTATATGATAATTTTTATTTGGATAATTATCTGGGCGCTCCCAAGCTTGAGGGGGGGGGGGGGGATTTTCTTTTTTATGAATATTTTTTTTCCTTTCCCATCTTTGTATTGTTAATGCTTTCTCCCTGCATTTGATTATAAGTACAAAAAAAAAATACTATTCCATCTTATCGTAAATAGCATAATTAGTTAAGGCGAATAACATTTTGTGATAAAATTTTGAGAGTTTGTATATTTGCTAGTTTAATATCATGTTAAAGTGTCTACGTAATTCTGACCGAAAAGGCGAATAACACTTAACCTCTAAATTTGTATTCCCATACTTGCCTCTGTTCTTCGCCTTTGAAGGCGGGAATATCCTATCAATATCTCGCGTTAGTATTATCTAATGCAGTTGTATACGTGATTTAATCGGTTTTGGCGATATTTTCGCCTCTAATATGTTATTATTAAATGCAAAGTTTAGTTTATACCTGCCTCAGTTACTTTGATGTGTTCCCATTTATTTACTCGCACTTACTATACGTTTGTCTTCCGTGTATGCGATGAGTCCGCCTATTCTTTCTTTTATCATAATTCTTCCATTACTGCCATCTGTTTTCTTGCATCTGCAAAAATATGAGCATGATAATCTTATAGGTATGTATAGTGTTTATTTCAAGGTCTTATTATGCCTCCCTAAGTAGAGGTCCTTATAGCCTCCCCCTGTTTAATAGGTCTTATGTTTTCCCCAGGGTATTATTTGTGGTCGGACGACGAAATCGCAGGCAACCACTTCTCTTTCAAGTAGTAGTCCATTGATCTCGCCTTATCATCTTTTCGTATTATTGCCTCTGCGGGATATGTTCGCGCGACAATGCGACAAGCCTAAATACTCCCTTGAGTAATATCCCCATGACATTGCCGTCTTTGACACAATTCAGCTCCCTAATGGAGGGTGTCGTCCCTTATATTCCCCCTGACTGGCCCTTCAAGGAAGATTACCCCTAACGGCTTAGGTTGGGTTCTTCCCATCCGGTTTTACAAATAATCATCTTTTTTCGTGATCTCTTATCCCTCCACCGATATGGCTTATGGTTACGAGATCACACCCTAATTGGGGTTTCTTGGGGACCAAGTGTATCGTAGCCAGGACTTGCCAACAATGGCTGGAAACGCTCCATACGCCCCAGGCACCCTTGGCTCAACTGTGTACCGCGGCACCCTGATCGTATTTCTACGCTGCTTAGGAGAGAACTTAGTGCCCTGGGTTTTTGGCCTAGGAGTCTCTGCCGGATAGGATTTCGTTTCGCCCCTATCTCCATGGCTCAAGTTCCAGGATGGTATTACTTTCCCCTGAGTCATGTATTACAAGGTTTTCCCCAATGTGACGCGCGTTAGGTCTTACTTTTTTGCCTATTGCATTTACGTAAACTAGGGTGCACACCATCATTGGATGCCTGGCCTCCCTAATTAGAGGTTTTTGATAATCTTGTGCCTCCTAATAAGGTCTTATTTGTTTTCTTTCCTTTTCTTCTGTTTGCTGATTTGTTTGATGAATTTGAGTATCTTGCTATTTGAAGTAGAAATTTTGCAGTTTGCATTCATATCTATGATCATTACATTCTTCTTTATTTTATTCGCTTACATCATCTTTACTTTTCCTAAGGATAAAACTTCTTAAAGTAAACTTGGTTCCAAAGATTGTTGAATTCTTGCCTTCAATTGACCCGCACTTCCCATTCTTCATAGTGTATGGTATTTTTCATTATGCCTTCAAAGTAGCGCCCATTTTGTGAAATTATCATCTGGTTCATGCGAATAATTCGCGCTTGTTCCTCCCCCTGCAGTGGTTTCTGTGTTCATTGGGGATTTTGATGTCGTCGCCTGAATGCTACTCTAACCCATCTCTTCGCCTTTGCTTATTGCATCAACCATTAACCTCTCTTTCCCTTTCTCTTCCTTCGCCTCCTCCTTCCAGTTTCTTCTTTTATACAAGCGCCCTTCACTTTTTTCAATGTCTATTTCATTGCAGGTTATCGCCTCTGTTATGTCTCCTCTTATAATTCCTATGCCTAATGGAAAGGGGAACTTAATGCACTGATGAAAGGTATACGCGATGCCTAATATACCGTGCAACCAAGGACTACTAATCAAAGCATTGTAGGGAGATTCGACATCGACTACGCAGAATGTCACCTCAGTGGTTATGCTCCCAAGCGGAATGTGCATTGTAATTTCTCCTTTCGGCTTGTTTGCGGTGCCATTAAAGCCATATATATAGTAAGTGAAAGGGATAAATTCTGACTCATTTCCTCCCATTGTTTTGAACGCGTGGTAGAGTAAAATGTCTACCGAGCTCCCAGAATCTATGAGGATTCTATTTATCGCCCATGTGGTTTTTTCTTCATCATCCTATTCTCTCCACCTTGACTTTGGCTGGATATCTAGACTAACAACCAATGGGTTTGTATGTGATTCTCCACCTCCTGGAGCGTCTTCTGCACCGAATGAGATTGATTGATTTTTCCACTCATGTAAGGGAGACACCAGTGCTCTGCTTTGTATTTCTCTCCCCTCGTTGTCTTTCGCATGCACCCGGCTCAACACATTGTCATAGAAGTCTTCAATGGTTTTAAACGAGTGGATGATCGAGTTGCAGTGTAGACACCGCACATTTGTTCCTGCCTCAATTAGGTATGTTTGTTCTCATGTTGTTGCTTTCGGTGCTGGTCCTTGGGGTGGTGGAGGTAAAGCTACCTGTTGTGTTGCTAGGAAATGATTTAGCTTCCCTTGGCCGATCATCCTAAATATTATCCGTTACACATTCCGGCAGTTACTTGTGGAGTGTCCATGGAAACGATGATACACACAAAATTCTCGGCTGCGTTTTCCTGATATTGGTTCCACTCCCAGGTTTGGTGGTGATGGGATCTCTTCCATTAGTATGACCGCTTCCCATATTTTGTCTATTGCGGTGTTTAGATGCGGAATTTTGATCTCTTCCCATACTCTTGTATTTCCTCCAGGCCATTGATTGTTATACTTTCTTTGACTACCATATCCTTCCCCTTGGTTATCGAATCTCCCAATCTGGCTGTTATTTGTTTGATTATCATACTGTCTTTCCCTATACTCCTTATAAACATCTCTTGGTCTCTGCTACTCATTGCCACCTGTTTTTGGCTATTTTCAATTGGTACTTTTTCTTGACTTCCTTGGGAGGTGCTAGCAATCGCATTTGTTGTGCGTGGTAAGAGTCTTAAGTTTCCTTCCTTCGTGCTTGTCATTGCGACTGGGTATGATTCCATCTCCTTATGCTTTTCTTCAAGGGCGATTTCATTTGTTGTGTGCGGTAAGTGTCTTGAGTTTCCTTCCTTCGCGCTTGTATTCCTCCTGATACTCGCATAACTCTTTCATCTCGATTGTAATACCCCGATATTCGGTAGTGGTTGGCCGAATGGAATATAAGTAATGAATTGTCCTTTCCTAACACCGAGGCCTGATGGGTTCACTTGATTGAGTTGTGTGGAAAAAATTCTCAGTTAAGCGTGCTCGACCGGGAGTAGTTAGAGGATGGGTGACCTCTCCGGAAGATGCTGCTGGATAACCGCAGTAGTGCCGTTAAAAAATCCCAACGTCTACATTATACCAAGGTGGTGGTATTGAAATACCCTGATATTTGGCAGTGGTTGGCCGAATGGAATATAAGTAATGAATAATCCTTTCCTAACACCGAGGCCTGATGGGTTCACTTGATTGAGTTGTGTGGAAAAACTTCTCGGTTAAGCGTGCTCGACCGGGATTAGTCACAGGATGGGTGACCTATCGAAAAGTTGCTTCTGGATAACCGCAGTAGTGTCGTTAAAAAATCCCACACTGCTGGATAACCGCAGTCGGTAAGTGGGAACAATATCGGTGTTAGTTGGGATACAACTAGGGGACGTCCGCTTGTTCTCGGGTGGGGAGTAATCCAGGGATGGGTGACCACTCCCGGTCACCCATCCCTGATAGACCATCAAACCATTTCAAAGCTTCCACTGCAAGGATGGCTGGAAAATATTTACATAATACCGCATCATTGTGCTCCCGCTGCAACAGAGATAAGTTATACGCTTTTATATGTTATATCACGCAGGTACTTCCATCAAAGATGCTAGTAAATGTAGGCAAGGTGCATTTTGTGGGGATTCCTGCATATTGTATCTCACACACAAATGGTGATCTCCCTGCTTCTTCAATCGCTTCTGCAAGTTGTCTTCTTCCTCCATCTTGTCGCGTGTTATTCATCATCGCCCTCATTTCTTATAGCTCCCTTAGTATTGTTTGGTTGACGATTCGGTCCTCATCCTGTTGCATTGGTCTCTTTAGTCTCGCCTCCCTTGCTTTGTGTTCATGTCTACTCTGACGTAATGCTTCCTGAAACTCTTGCTCTTCTGTATCGTCCCTTCTTCGTCTTCGCCTTTCATTCCTTGTGTTATCCTGAACTTCAATATATTCTTCAGTGCGATGATGTTCATTTCGATATGGCCTCCTTAAAAAAGCGGGGGTATAACAACCTCACCCAATATTTCGCTTAGCAATCTGTATGGACTAACTCAAATATACATTCAAGAGAATAAACTAGACAGTTAGACTCAATCTTAATAAAAATATATCAAAGAGTTATATCTCAATCTCTCAATTCAATCCGCAATCAAACAAATAGTAATTTGTGAGCCTGATTGAATATAAGAGAAATAACTTGAACGGTACAAAAGACCAATGTTCAAGGATCAATGAATTTCAATCAACAACCAAAGGTTGGATTTACCAATTGATCTATTCAACGCACAACCTGTGATATTTCAATTATATAACAAAATATAATGTGGAAAAGAAATAACACAGACACCAGAATTTTGTTAATGAGGAAAACCGCAAATGCAGAAAACCCCTGGGACCTAGTCCATATTTGAACACAAAATTGTATTAAGCCGCTACAGACACTAGCCTACTACAAAGCTAACTTCGGTCTGGAATGTAGTTGAACCCTAATAAATCTCACACTGATTCAAGGTACATTCATGCTCCTTACGTTTCTGATCCCAGCAGTATACTACACACTTGATTCCCTTAGCTGATCTCACCCACAACCAAGAGTTGCTACGACCCAAAGTCGAAGACTTGATAAACAAATCTGTATCACACAGAAAAGTCTATTGAATAGATAAATCTGTCTCCCACAGATATACCTACGAGTTTTTGTTCCGCCTTTTGATAAATCAAGGTGAACAAGAACCAATTGATAACCCTGACTTATATTCCCGAAGAACAGCCTAGAATTATCAATCACCTCACAATAATCTAAATCGATTAACGAAACAAGATATTGTGGAATCACAAACGATGAGACGAAAGTGTTTGTGACTACTTTACTATCTTGCCTATTGGAGATATAAATCTCAAGCAAATCTTACGATTGTACTCAAACACGATAGAAAACAACAAGATCAGATCACACAACTACAGAGAAAATAGTTGGTTCTGGCTTCACAATCCCAATGAAGTCTTTAAGTCGTTAACCTACAGGGTTTTGTGAAAAACCTAAGGTTAAAGGAGAATCGACTCTAGCTTATACAACTAGTATCACACAGGAGGTGTGGGGATTAGGTTTCCCAGTTGCTAGAGTTCTCCTTTATATAGATTTCAAATCAGGGTTTGCAATCTAAGTTACCTTGGTAACAAATCATTCAATATTCACCGTTAGATGAAAACCTGATTAGATTCTAGCTAATATCTTTCAACCGTTAGATCGAACTTAGCTTGTTATACATAAATGAACTGTAACTTCATTTAGGTTTGAGTAACCGTACCTAAACGTGTACACTTAGTCGGTTCAACAATAGTTAACCAATGGTTAGCCATATGAGCACTTTCATATCAACCTTATTCATCTTTACCATAACTAGTTCAAATGATTCAAATAAATGAGTTAGAGAGTTGTTCAATTGCTTAGATCTTATAGAAGTATACAAGACACAATCGAAGCAAAATCGATTTTGATTCACTCGAATCAATTCATAAACATTATATCCACGGTTTGCAAAGATTGGATTCCTTATTATATAAATATTTTAGTTCATGAACAAACCGATTTTAGAAAGTAACCTACTTAAGTATGCAAACGGGTACGCGTACTTAAGTAACTGGATTGAGTTTGTTTTTCACTTCCAAACTCCAGCAGAAATTCACGGACGTGAAACTTCCGCCAGTATGCGTACGGGTACGCATACTTACCTGGATTTCCAACAACCGCCAGTACGCGTACGCATACTTTGGGTTCCCGGTTTTGGACTTTTACACAAATGTGAGAACACACTATGTTTATATCCAACCATGTTTACTTGTTCTAAACTCTCATTTCAATCATTGAAACTTTCTTAGAGGATGTTAAAATAGTTGTTATTCACAAACTATTTTCATCAAAACGATTTTCAAGTTATTGAAATAATATGACTTTCGTCATGAGTAAAGATGAACTTGGCTAAAGCGAAAGCTTATCAACACATATTTCGAGGAATAGATAAGCGAAATAAACTCAACTCGAAATAACAAATGTGTATAATTGAAGTCTATATAGCAATACGACTTTTGTCTCAAATAAGAGATAGAATAGATATACTTTTGAGTGATAGATAAGTTCAAGTCTCCACATACCTTTTGTAGAGGAAGTTCCACAAGTTCCCTTGAGTAGTTCTTCGTCTTCATTCGATGAACGCCGTGGAGTCTAAGGATCAACAACACTTACTATCCTAATCCGAGACTTAGCTATAACTAGACTAGAAATCAAGACTTATAGTTTTGGCAACTCAACTTGACAAACAAGCTTGACATAGCAACGCTTGCGAGTTCGACCGAGCAGCGCTATAACAATCTCCCCCTTTGTCAATTTTAGTGACAAAACTATCAATACATATGGAATACAAAATAAATAAACTTTGTAGCTTCTCATCCAAATGCTTTATCTCCTTGGTTCTTCAACATTACTCGAAATCTTCGTCACTTCCAAGTACTCCAATGATTCTAAAGGTGTTCAACTCAGCATCATCGTTGTTGAAGATCTGTAGCTATAACAATGATAAAACAATAGCTCTCAATCATTGTTATACAGTGTCATAGTATTATTACACAGCATAAAAGTTTAATTGTATCACAACTTCGACAACAATACTATGGTGATATGTATAACTCCCCCTTAGTCAATACTTCATCTCTCATGAAAACCACTCCCCCTTACACAATGATCCGAAAACCATATGTATTTGTAATGTGAACTACACATTAATTCCCCCCCTTTTTGTCAATAAAATTGGCAAAGGTACGAAAATTAGTGGGATCCTAATGAAATTTCCATAGAGATACTTCATGACCAAAAAAAAAAGCACATATCAACTTTTTTAGATGCAATCATATAGCCGAAACTAAATGCATTCATCAAGGAGTTTATAAAGATATAAGATAACCCCTATAATATTCCACAGCCGCACTCCCCACAAAGATTTGGTAATTAAGCACAAGTTCAATTAAGAACTCCCCCCCATAAAATGTCATTCCCGAAAGAACCACAAGAGCGACCTTACTTTCACAAGAAAAGAAGGATTTCTTTGGACATTAACAAATCACATGAAACATGAATTTGTATCCAAAAAAAAAAAAACTCAATTAAATTAACCACAAGAGAACCCATGATTAATTTAATCGGAAATGCTCACATAAGAGAACTTACGGAGCCACACAGTATTCACATAAAGATATGGATCAGGGAAGATCACTACTGCGGAATAAACGAAGATTCATTCTATTTTTCATCACTATTTTCACAATGACATATAATAGACTTTAATCTTTGTAAACAAAAGTTCATCCTATCTTCCATCAATATTTGCATAATGACATAATAGGCTTAACTTTTGTTTGTCAAAAGTTCATTCAATCTTTTATCAATACTTGCATACTGACATATGAAAGACTTAACTTTTGACCATGTATGGGACAATCAAAGTTCACGGACGCAAACACACATATCCCATAACAAATTGCAATATATAAAACCATAAAGATTAATACTGCAAAATCATCTTCCAAATAAACTTTAGAATTTAAATAAATAAATCTAAAAACATTGCAAGATAAAAATCGTTGGAAATAGCTATGTGTACTCACAATAATGGCTATTCCAAACCCTAGTTATCCTTCTTAAAACATAAGAATAAATTCTCATAAGAAGTTTCCTAGACATTAAGACCTTTGAAAAATTCTTTATCGTCCCCGAACTCCTTGTCGTCAACAACCATTGGGACATAAGGTTCATGAAGAAAGGAGTTGATATCAACAAACCTTCTTGACTGATGCCGAACCAGGGCCTTATGAATTTCAAGAGTCCTAAACACAAAAGCCTTTATTTCCTGAATCTCCTTCCTTGTTTCCTTCAACTCTTCAAGAACATCAGAAAACTTCTGAGAATTTGAAGGAACAACTCTTGGCTTCCTCACATTCCTTCTTTTTCTTTTTAAAGTTGGAGGTAACAGAGATTTATCTTTTTCCTTCATGATCGATGGCTTAATAATCATTTTAACGTCTTTTCCATCAGAAGTTATGATGCTTGGAGTTCTATAACAATATGGGTTTATGAGAGGAATTTCTCAGAACAAGCTCTACAAGCAAACTTATGATAAAGGAGTTTCTTAGAGAAGGAAAAAGGAATGTAGGGTTACGGAACCTTTATACACTTAAAGGATTCACGTACGCACAACTCTTACCCTAAAAAAGGCATAATTGTCTATTCTAACCCTCTTTTATTGATAAAACATAGAAGTCCTTTCCGATATCAGTTAGATATGAAAAGTGGCACGAATTCCAGACTTTACAATGCTCACAGAAAAAAAATCAAAAAGAATTTTCTTTTCTTAAAGCCCGAGGTGTGCAGAATCTTGTCTCTTTTGAGGCACATGAGACAAGATGCACTAACCAACACAATTTAAGTTGTGCTGGGGTGAACAATAATCTGTCCACCATATCCTTTTCGAAATGAATTCATAGAGCCCTGTTTCTCATAGTGTTTAGACCATAAATTTCTTTCTAATGATCTAGTCTTTTCTTTGGAAACTAACTTCTTTGAAGAAGAGATGCGTTTACATACCTCTGATGATTTTTGAACAAGTTTTAGCCTGTTTGCTAATCGATTCGCTCTTCATTGAAGTTTGTTGACATATCTCATTTTGTGTTTGTACTTGAAACACTTTGAAAGTTCATGATATTTGAGAGAACAATAAGAGCATGTCAACCTGGAAAATGATTCATACGCCCGAGATGTGTACGCGGCTAGACACATAGTGGAACCTGAAAAATCAGAAAAAGAGTTTCTAGTAAAAACAGGTAGATAAATTTTTTCTTCCAGATCGGTTGAGATTTCTTCTGAAAGAATATCAAGATTGATGTATGTATTGCTACAATTATCAAAATCAATATTTTCACAAAGAAGTGCAACACTTGACTTTTCGTCTTCATTAGAATCATAGTTGTCAGACATTTCATCAAGAGTTGCAGCTAGACCTTTGTTCCCAGTGTATTTTTTTTACGATTTGGACACTCATTTGCAAAATTGCCAAAACCTTTACACTTAAAGCACTGAGGCATATCCTCATCATCAGTTTCATCATTATCCCTGTTTTTAGGAGGAACACGATTATGAGGTTTAACTGATGACCTGGGTTTATCTCTGGAGAACCGTTTACTTCTCTTAAAAAGAAGATCCCTAAACTGTCTTGTGATCAAGGAGACTGACTTGTCAAGATCTTCATCTGATGAACCAGCCTACGAAAGATCATCTTCATAGATGCAAACACTTTTACTTTTGTCAAGTAATTTAGTATTCTTTTGTGCTTTGAAAGCAACATCCTTTCCGAATTTCGATGTATGCTCAAGATCAAAGATCTTTAACTTCCCAACCAGAGTATTTCTGGAAAGTGTTTCAAGGTTATTTACCTCGACGATGGCACGTTTTTTAGAATCGTATCTAGCTGGCAACGATATGAGAATTTTCATCACAATGTCCTTTTCAGGAATAGTCTTACCTAATGCAAAAGAAGCATTAACAATTTTATACACTTTGTGAGTAAACTCATCAAGTGAATCTTCATCAGCCATACAAAGTATTTCCCAATCAGAATTTAGGTTTTGAAGCCTAGCTTCCTTTTCAGAGGTATTCCCTTCAAATACGGTTTCCAAGATATCCCAAGCATCTTTATACTTATTACATGTGGTCACATGGTGCTGAAGATCCGGGGTAATGGCATGAATGATCACATTTAAACCGTCAGAATTTTGCTTTGCAGCGAGAATCTCGTCAGGTTCATACGCAATATCCTTTGGAGTAGTAACACCATTTACTGTAACCATTGGAGGATTATAGCCATCAACAACATGAACCCATGATTGAAAATCACGTGCTTGGAGAAAGGAACGCATAATAATTTTCTGCCATAAGTGATTCGAACCATCGAAGAATGGCGGTACATTTATAGAGATATCACTTCTGTCCATTGAGTCAGATTGCTACAAACACAGACTTATGAGGTCTTAGCGTGTTTAACTTCCCAACCAGAGTATTTCTGGAAAGAGTTGCGAGATTATTTCCTTCAACGATGGCATGCTTCTTAGAATCGTATCTAGATAGCAGTGATCTGAGAATTTTCATCACAATGTCCTTTTCAGGAATAGTTTTACCCAATGCAAAAGATGCATTAACAATTTCAGACACTCTATGATTAAACTCATCAAATGACTCTTCATCTGCCATACGAAGGTTTTCCCAACATAGGTTTTGAAGCCTAGCTTCCTTTTCAGAGGTATTCCCTTCAAATACAGTTTCTAAGATATCCCAGGCTTCTTTAGACTTTGTGCAAGTAGTCACATGATGCTGAAGATCTGGGGTAATGGCATGTATTATAGCATTTAAGCCGTTAGAATTTTGCTTCGCAGCAAGGATTTCTTCTGGACTATATCTACAAATATCCTTAGGTATAGATACATCGCCTTCTGTATTAACTGGAGGATCATAGCCATTAACAACACGTACCCATGTTTGAAAGTCACGAGCTTGAAGAAAAGCACGCATAGCGATTTTCCACCATGAGTAGTTTGAGCCATCAAAGACTGGTGGTACGTTTATGGAGATAGAATTTCCGTCCATATAGTCAGATCACTACAAACATAGACTTATGAGGTCTTAAACGTGTTTTCCTGCTCTGATACCAATTGAAAAACCGGGGGTCTAACAACCTCACCCAATATTTTGCTTAGCAATCTGTATGGACTAACTCCAATATACTTTCAAGAGAATCAACTAGACAGTTAGACTCAATCTTAAGAAAAGTATATCAAAGAGTTATATCTCAATTCAATCCGCAATCAAACAAATAGTAATTTGTGAGCCTGATTGAATATAAGAGAAATAACTTGAACGGTACCAAAGACCAATGTTCAAGGATCAATGAATTTCAATCAACAACCAAAGGTTGGATTTACCAATTGATCGATTCAACGCAAAACCTGTGATATTTAATTTATATAAGAAAATATAATGCGGAAAAGAAATAACACAGACACCAGAATTTTGTTAACGAGGAAAACCGCAAATGC
The DNA here is from genome assembly GCA_023531105.1 of Papaver atlanticum. Classification (NCBI taxonomy): domain Eukaryota; kingdom Viridiplantae; phylum Streptophyta; class Magnoliopsida; order Ranunculales; family Papaveraceae; genus Papaver; species Papaver atlanticum. Next base: position 541,717 of record JAJJMB010016246.1, read on the forward strand.
AGAAAAACCCCGGGACCTAATCCAGATTTGAACACCACACTGTATTAAGCCGCTACAAACACTAGCCTACTACAAAGCTAACTTCGGTATGGAATGTAGTTGAACCCTAATCAATCTCACATTGATTCAAGATATAGTCGTCCTCCTTACGTCTCTGATCCCAGCAGGATACTACGCACTTGATTCCCTTAGTTGATCTCACCCACAACCAAGAGTTGCTACGACCCAAAGTCGAAGACTTGATAAACAAATCTGTATCACACAGAAAAGTCTATTGAATAGATAAATCTATCTCCCACAGATATACCTATGAGTTTTTGTTCCGTCTTTTGATAAATCAAGGTGAACAAGAACCAATTGATAACCCAGACTTATATTCCCGAAGAACAGCCTAGAATTATCAATCACCTCACAATAATCTAAATCGATTAACGAAACAAGATATTGTGGAATCAAAAACGATGATACGAAGGTGTTTGTGACTACTTTTCTATCTTGCCTATCGGAGATATAAATCTCAAGCCAATCTTACGATTATACTCAAACACGATAGAAAACAACAAGATCAGATCACGCAACTACAGAGAAAATAGTTGGGTCTGGCTTCACAATCCCAAAGAAGTCTTTAAGTCGTTAACCTACAGGGTTTTGTGAAAAACCTAAGGTTAAAGGAGAATCGACTCTAGCTTATACAACTAGTATCACACAGGAGGTGTGGGGATTAGGTTTCCCAGTTGCTAGAGTTCTCCTTTATATAGATTTCAAATCAGGGTTTGCAATCTAAGTTACCTTGGTAACAAATCATTCAATATTCACCGTTAGATGAAAACCTGATTAGATTCTAGCTAATAATATCTTTCAACCGTTAGATCGAACTTAGCTTGTTATACATAAATGAAATGTAACTTCATTTAGGTTTGAGTAACCGTACCTAAACGTGTACACTTAGTCGGTTCAACAATAGTTAACCAATGGTTAGCCATATGAGCACTTTCATATCAACCTTATTCATCTTTACCATAACTAGTTTAAATGACTCAAATGAACTAGTTAGAGAGTTGTTCAATTGCTTAGATCTCATAGAAGTATACAAGACACAATCGAAGCAAAATCGATTTTGATTCACTCGAATCAATTCATGAACATTATAGCCACGGTTTGCAAAGATTGCATTCCTTATTATATAAATGTTTTAGTTCATGAACAAACCGATTTTAGAAAGTAACCTACTTAAGTATGCAAACGGGTACGCGTACTTAAGTAACCGGATTGAGTTTGTTTTTCACTTCCAAACTCCAGCAGAAATTCACGGACGTGAAACTTCCGCCAGTATGCGTACGGGTACGCATACTTACCCGGATTTCCAACAACCGCCAGTACGGGTACGCATACTTTTGGTTCCCGGTTTTGGACTTTTACACAAATGTGAGAACACACTATGTTTATATCCAACCATGGTTACTTGTTCTAAACTCTCATTGAAACTTTCTTAGAGGATGTTAAAATAGTTGTTATTCACAAACTATTTTCATCAAAACGATTTTCAAGTTATTGAAATAATATGACTTTCGTCACGAGTAAAGATGAACTTGGCTAAAGCGAAAGCTTACCAACACATATTTCGAGAAATAGATAAGCGAGATAAACTCAGCTCGAAATAGCAAATGTGTACAATTGAAGTTTATATAGCAATACGACTTTTGTCTCAAATAGGAGATAGAATAGATAGACTTTTGAGTGATAGATAAGTTCAAGTCTCCACATACCTTTTGTTGATGAAGTTCCACAAGTTCCCTTGAGTAGTTCTTCGTCTTCATTCGATGAACACCGTGGAGTCTAAGGCTCAACTACACTTATTATCCTAATTCGAGACTTAGCTATAAGTAGACTAGAAATCAAGACTTATAGTTTTGGCAACTAAACTTGACAAACAAGCTTAAGATAGCAACACTTGCGAGTTCGACCGAGCAGTGCTCTAACACTCCTTCTTCTCTCTCTTGGTCGCTCGGTAGCGCGATCATTTCCGCCTTGTTGTTCAATTTGGTTTTCTTCATGATGTTGTTCTACGCGATTGTTATCGCGTTGCTCTTGTATGTTATCTCCTACGTTGGGATGCTCAACATGATTGTTGTTCAGTTGATGTTCCATGCATTTATCTCTAAGATGGGATCGGCTTCGCCTCGATGTGCTTCTGCTTGTCCTTGACGCCGAAGTCGCACGGTTGTCCTTGATGTCGCCCGCAATCTTTCCTCATTGAGCCTGTTTTTTTCTTCCCTTAGTGCAGCGTTTTGTCACGTTAAGTTCGCTCTCTCTTCCTCTTCTCTTCGTCTTTCTTCAACTAATCTTTGCCTTAACTCCCCTATTGTCATATTTTCTTCGTTTCAAGAAATTGGCCCTTCTTCAGAAATTCTTTCCTTGTTCTCTTCCACTGTGTCTGTATCTGTTGTGTGCACGGTTAATTCATCATAGTTGTTCTCTTGCATGTGTTGAGGTGGTGCGTATTGAGCTTGTCTTTCACCCATAGCTGATGTTTCACTTATTTCGCCGCCTCTTCTTCTTGCGATTCGGCTACTCCTTCTTGCTGCTATGACGTGCTCTGCTCTGGATGCTATCCTTACCATCTTGGTACCTGAAATGTTATTTCTCTTTTTCTTTGACAGAGTATAAGAAATCCTTTTGAAACCTAGAAGAACAACTGCTTGGATAATAAGAACTTTTTAAAGAAAACTCACACTCTTTTTTAGATCTAAAAATTCGGAAAACCGTCAAATCTCTTAAAATGAAGGACAAACTTTAGATGTTAAAAAGTTGTTTTAAACCATTTTGAAAACTTCACAGGTGAGGAACATCCCTCTTACTCATCCGAGTTGTTTCTATGCGCCAAAATGTAGTTGCAGGAAATCCTACAAGCTACACCCGAATGATAATTAGAAACAGATCTAAGACATGAGTAGAAATTCTCAAAGTAATTTTATTAAGAACATGAACTATCACAAATACAATATGAAGAAACCCTAACTCGGAGAACAAATAACTTTCTTTCTCTTAAATTCCTCACATAAACTCTCAAAAAGCTCTCTCTCTCTTACAATGGCTTCTGATCCCTTTTATAGGGGTTACATAGTGGGGACAGCTAATAAAGCCCATTATTTCGGATCTGGGAGAGCAATACTATCGCGCCCGTGTTATCGTCGCATTCAACTTCACATGTTAAGTGTGATTCTTGTGACGTCATCGCGTGCGTCAGGAGTGACGTAGCTGACTTTGTTATCTTCGCCTTTGAGTGACTGCCGCCTAAGTGATCTTCTGGCGTTCTTATTGGTTGGGCGATATTTTGTATCTACACATCTAGCTCAAACCAATAGGTAAGTCACTGACTAAGAGAGTTCCAGTCACCGATCCGGAAAGAAAAAAGGAAAAAAAACAACAACAACAACAACAAAGAGTCCCGATCAAAATCTGTATCCAGCAAGTTCGAACCAAATAGCTCTAGAGTAAGGACAGGCCAGCTATAATGTTGCTTGCATCTATCACAGCCAAAATTATCTTGAAGAAGAGTTCTATGCGCTCCTTTCTTTAGATGGCAAATTTTCATGTGGATTTGAATACGTGAAGTGGTATTTAACCCCCAAAGTCCTCCAAGTTTTACTTAGCTGATTGTTCTGCACTTCGTCATGGGCACATCACTTTATATGGAGTCCTATATGCCGAATTAGTCAAACTTTTACTTGGCTAGAAAGCGAAGAAGATGACGGATCAGCGTTTGGCGGAACACAAGATTGTCTCCTAGAAAGAACTTCAGGATATATTCTTGACAAAGAGAGCAAGAGGATTTACATTTGAGAACCAAGAATCGAAACAGTAATCTACAAAAATCATTTAGTGCTGCTTTAGCGCTTTTGGATTTAAAATTTTAAATCCGGTCAAACTAAACTGTACCCGTTAAATGAATCAAAGAATACAGGAAATTAAAGCCTACACACTTTTGGCTTCCAACTAGCTAGCTCTTTCTGTTCTCACCTGACATTTACATGCGAATAAGAATAGTTGCAATGCTACAGACACCAATTTATAAGATCATGTGATTTGAATATGTCCGATAATGGCGCAGAAACAGCATCACTCCTAAGAAAAAGATAGCAACAAGGCAACTAAACTATCTATATATATACAAAAAGAATAATCAGCAAAACTATGAAAATTTATTCTATTCTTCTTGGATTTCTTTCCCATGACGCCGTGGAATTGGGCTTGTAATTGTAGAAGTTGAGACAGTGTTTGTGTTTGTATTGAAGGTAGAACCGTATGTATTCGAGGAAGAACCGCTGGAAGATCCAGGATTGGAAGCGAAACTTGCAGCAGTTTTGTGGGTGGGACGAGAGCGTAACGAACTAGTTTGAGATGATGCCCCAGAAGTTCTCCTATATCTTGAACCAGGGTACCCGGGTCTTTGTGGCTCTTCAAGGGAACCTGGCTTTTTCGATAGCAACACCACAACACGTCGCATGGGAGGTCTCAGAGATGGGTCAGCTTGACAGCACAACAGCCCGATCTGTATGCACATTTTAATCTGTTCAACACAAGATTCTCCCAGTGGAGCCAATGTTGGGTCAATAATTTCTGCGCTCCGTCCAGTCTTGTACAGCTTCCATACCTGATAATATAACAAACAAACACAACAGAAGTCATATTGGAGTACTTATAAGATTATGCAACTCTACGTGGGTATACATATATACAGATTTACGCAAATTGCAACTTATCTTTTATAACACAATGATTATATGTGATCAGGTAACTTTTCTTCAAAAGAATAAGAATCGGGAAGATCAAAGAAGAAAAGGAATAAGCATATGATTATGAAGTGATTTGTCTTTCAAATCTCAATTTACGATGAAACACACCAATCTACCAGAAGTTGTTTCATTGAGAAGTATTAACATAGGTGGTCTTGCAGTGACGATATTCAAGAAATTGACAGGAAGGTTAAACAAAACCGCGCGCACGCTGATAAGCTGTAAAAACTTAAAAGACATATTATATCTGCAGAGATGATTTAGGCAGATTACTTAGTGCCACAGATACGTTAGATGAGTCATAAAACTGTCGTCCACGGACGCAGAAGATCTCCTTAACATGATGCGTAATCTTATGAGTAAAAACACTTTTAGGGGGCAATCTCAGAATTTCTATAAGTGAAAGTAATGCCTGTGATTGCATACTAGTGATTTCCTTTCTATAGTTGACGAGAGCCTAATCTGGAGAGGGGCACTGGAAGAATACTATGTTCGCTTATTACCTTCAGTTGCTATCAACTAGCGAAATGAAACTACTATGGAAGTCAAAAGCCAATTCTAAACTTGTACAAGTACAAATGAGAGGGATAAAAACACACATTGATGGCTCACTGCATGTGTATGTAAAAGTGCAAGATGTTAGTGAACCACCAACATGACATTACTAAACAGCTAACGAGTTTATCAAATAAAGGTAGAGAAAGAAACAGGGGAGCTAGACGTGTTCTTATAACTTACCCACTCAAGTAGGCAACTGACATCAGGATCTCGATTGAATGAAGAATTCTTCTGTCCGCTTATTAACTCTAACACCACCACTCCAAAGCTAAACACATCTGCTTTAGTTGATAAATTTCCATGCATCACATACTCGGGGGCCATGTATCCACTGTTGCATCCACTTATATATATTAACTCTTGTTCTAACACATTATTCGATAATTAAACAAAGGAATCCACCACAGAAATTCACATGGTCCCAATCATTATATTCATGGTAACGGTGAAAATGAGACATACTTGGTACCAGCAACTCGTGTGTTTACATGGGTTTCATCTTCAGGATAGAGACGAGCCATGCCAAAATCAGCAATCTTTGGAGCCCACTTATCATCAAGCAAGATGTTACTGGCTTTGATGTCGCGGTGTATGATACGTATGTGACAATCTTCGTGTAAATAAACCATTCCTCTTGCAACACCTGCTATGACGTCGTACCTTCTCTTCCAATCCAGCTCATCTCTTCTCTTACTATCTGCAACCAGTCGCCTATTGTCATCAGAATCTAATCCATTTTCAAACTAAAAAAGGAAAAACTTCAAATGACGCAAAATTTAATACATCCATCACAAGCATAGGTGGGTTATCGTCATCTAAAGCATAGGTGTGTAAACTAACCCATCAAAATAAAAAGACACATGGACAATGTGTAACCAATCACTGCTGAAATAGTCAGACATGGGAAGCATGGGTGCTCTGTAGTAATGAGAAATTTCTGACTTTTGTTTAAAAAGTTGAAGATGTTCAAGCTAGAGCCCTCACCAATAATGTTTGTGATATAAGTCAAAACTACTGTAACGATTACTTCAGCAATGATTTCTTTCTAGTTTCTAGGAGGGTTCCATTCCATCACTTGTTCATTGTATCTGGTCTCCAGAGAAGAACTAGGGTGTGTGTGGACCACTCATCATTGAATCTAAAGTTTTACAGTTAGTTTGGTACTTACCATGATATAGCTAAGAATTTTGTTCACAAAAATGGCAACCATATAATCACTACAATATATGTCGACGTTTTAAGTATTTTTTTTAGTTATCAACAGTCTAAACTCTTTCCTGAAAGCAAGAGACAAGAATACACTTTTGTTGTTAGTACTGTTGAAGTATACCACACCTTAAATCAAAGACTATCATAATCAAAACACATAGATACGCATGAAAGACCAAAAGGATACTCTATTAGATTCATGGATCAAAATATAATTCGAATCAAGGACAAAAAAAACCAGCAACAACACAAAACACATTTGTTTCTTTGACTTCATTTAACAGCATTTATCATACATATTACAATGTTTTGGTAAACAAAAGTTGGTTTCAACTTTCAACTACCAAAAGAAAGATAGTCATACACTCATACTTTTCCTCCATAACTATGAATTGTTTTCTTAACAAAGTTATCTTGATATTTGACCAAATTATTCCAGAAATTATTATGGAAGAATATACATGACATAAAGAATACTTAATTAAATAGATATTGCATTTTCAACTTCAACTTTCAAAAATAAATGAATAAACTATAAAGGAGATCATACTTCAACAATTCAACTCAACCATATAATATTTTAGCCAACATTCTGTTATATGATGCACGTGTTAAAGACTTTTAGAGCACACAACTACATGCACCATTTCACACCATATTGGCCCTTCCTCCATCTACCTAATTCTAGTTCTCTTCTTAGCTTCCATCTAATTTAGATAGCAGCAGGAATGGGGCGCCACGCAGGAATGCCAGTGAAAAGATAAGAAACGTCATGGTTATCAAATTTTAATAAACCAAGTCAACGTGAATAGTCTCCTAGGTTTCACACAAGAACCAAACATCACTTGAACGTACTATGTGGGGATCCAGCAATAACGTGTTCAACCGAAATTCGATACAACAGAGATAAATGCAACATTAATGAACCAAGAAATTGTTCAAAATGCAGCTGAGTAAAAAAGAAAGCAATAACTTTTAACCAACCTAGAGAAATCCCGTGGAATATAGTAAAATAAAATAACGGGGTTCAGTGATCCGTGACATTGAGAGCAGAATTATTGAAAAGATAGCAAAAAAAAGAAAAAGAAAAAGAAGATGAGTAATAAAAAGTAAAGTAAAAATGCACTAGTACTCACTGAAGAGAAACTTATCCAAGCTTTCATGGGGAAGATATTCATAGACAAGTAGCTTCTCAACACCATGTGTACAGAAACCCAACAGACTAACAATGTTCTTATGTTGGACACGTGCCAGTAATTTAGCTTCATTCATGAATTCTTTCTTCCCTTGTCTTGAACTATGTGATAATTTCTTCACTGCTATTTCTCTTCCATCTTCCAATTTCCCCTAAAATATTAACAAGAAAACCCTAAATTAACAATTTCAATTCAATACACACAAATTCAAAAACCCTTTTAAACAACAAACTAATTGTCTGTCTTACCTTGAAAACAGGACCAAATCCACCTTCACCAAGTTTATTACTAAAATGAAAATCTTTAGTTGCTGTGACAAGAGTTTCGTAATAGAATACTTTTTGTTCTTGAGCTGCTAGTTTCTCTAAGTCTTCTTCTTTTGATGTATCTGAAGAACATAACAAGAAAGAAACAAAAGTTATTAAAGTTGTAAAATTGGCTTCAATTTTTGTTTTTGAGGTTCTGTTTTTGCTTACCTTTCTCTGATTTAAATGGTTTCAATAGATTAGATAAAAATGATTTAGGTTTCATAACTTGGAATTCTTTAAAAAGGGGGAGTGAAATTTTTCCGTGGGTATATAGAAAGATGATTACTTGAGAAAGTGGAGAAAGAAATGGATTTTGATTGTTGTCTCTCTAAATTCAAACAGATAGATACAGATAATTTTAGATAATTTTCTTTGTTTCTCTCTGTGTCTAGATTTTTCTTCCTCTCTCGCTTTTTGAAATGTCTTCTTCTTCTTCTTCGCCTTCTTCACTCATGTCTTGTCTTGAGTGTGGTGGTCTGGTAAAAGACTTTGTCTTTTGTACGTTTTGGATGTGTAGGTGTTGACTGGAGTAGTAGTCAGTGACGCGTTTGGCTTTGGGAAGAATGGGTAAAACTAGCTCGTTTTTTCATCAATCATTAAATAAATTATTACGTGTTGTATTTTGTCAATTCAATAAATAAATCATTATTTAATGGTGGTGAAACCAGATCTTTAGAGAGCGTAATCTCCGTTACGACAAATGAGATGAGGTTAAGACGCATTATATTCAACGCAATTGAATAATGACGGCCAACATACCATATCATAGCCTTAATCTGCACTGTTATTTATTTTTATTTTTGACTCAAAAAGGGCAACATTTTATAAAATATCAGTTCCTCACCAAGATGATAAGAAACCGAAAGAAAAAAGAAAACAAAACAGCTCAATTATAGCAGAGCTGCAACAAAGCAAAACTGAAACTAGTGCATTACAACCCCCAATTATTCAAGACAGTATTGAGTGTGATTCCCTCAAAAATGGTAGTCCTTGTGCATCAATTATAAATCAGAACCTTGACACTATCTTTCAACTCATCTACAGTTTTATACTTCCCATTGAATACTCTGGCATTTCTTTCTGTCCAGACTGCCCACCAGATTGCAAAAGGAATAATGTCCCAGATTTTATACTTCAAACTGCAATGAGAAGCTTTCCTTCTTTTCCACTCCCATATTGTATCTCTGACTGACTCTTGAAACACCCACTGAAGATTGTAACCTGACAAGAAAAAACCCAAAGCTCTCTTGTAGTTTCACAATGTAGAAAAATATGGTGGTTAGACTCTGCAGCTTTCTTGCATAAAAGACAGCCATTAACCATGATAGAATTCATGTAAGTATCCATAGTTGGTGCAGCCACAAAACAAAGATTCCACACAAAAAAGACCACCTTTTGTGGTATTTTAGGGTTCCATACACATTTGTAAGGAAAATAGATTAGCCCCTCTACCTCCAAGTCTTTGTAGCACTCTTTCACAGAAAAAGACTTGTTACCATTCTGCCAAACTCTATAATCCTCTGCATCCCCCCTTCTAAAGATTGAAATCAAATCCAGCAAATGAGCAACATCCTCTATTTCCTCATCTTTTAAGTTCCTGCAAAAAGAAAAGTTCCAGCTGTTTTCTTGATTGTTCTCTAGCACCTCTTGAATAGTAGCCTCTTGCAATCTGCTCAGATGAAACAGTGTTGGAAATAAACTCATTAAAGACTTGCAATTCAACCATTTATCTTTCCAAAACAAACATCTATCTCCCTTGCTCACATGAATAGTGGTATTCAGCTCTACTTGTTCTCTGCTCTTCAAAATACCAGCCCAAATTGCCAATAGGTTTAGTTGTTTGATTAGGAAGGAAAGCTTTTTCATTTCCACCAAATTTGTGGTTAACAACTTTTCTCTATAGTGCATTTTCCTCATTGCCATACCTCCAGATCCATTTGGCATGAAGAGATTTATTCATCAATCTCAACTTTTTAATACCCACTCCACCTCCTTCTTTAGGAAATTTTAATTTTTTAAAACCAACCCATCCTCTCTTTGCTTTGTTGTTCATTGTGCCCCATAAAAACTTTCTCATGATAGTTTCCATCTGCTTCTCCACGGAAGCAGGAATCTGAAAGAGAGAAAGATAGTAGATAGGCAAACTTGAGAGAACATTTTGAATCAACATTAATCTTCCACCCTTATACAGATATTTTCTTTGCCATAATGAAAGCTTCTTTTGAAACTTTTGAATGATCACTTCCCAAACTCCAACAGTCATAGATTTACTGCCCAAAGGTATCCCTAGATTTTTCATTGGAAATGAAGTCAGTGGAGAACCAAAAATTATAGCACTTTGAACAGCATTAACTGCATTCCCAACAGGTACAAGAACACTTTTCTTGAAATTAACCTTCAATCCAGACACCAATTCAAAACCAAGAAGTATATTCTTTAGGTTACTAACCTGCTCACAATTGTCATCTAGAAACAAAATCAGGTCATCTGCAAATTGCAGATGATTGATTTCAAAAGAATCAGAAGTAGGCTTGAAACCAGAAATTAAGTTCAAAGATGTTGATTTCTTGATCAAAAGAGATAAGACTTCAACCACCAGAATGAATAAAAATGGAGACAAAGGGTCCCCCTGCTTGATTCCTTTGCTTCTTCTGAATAAGTTAGATGCAGTCCCATTTACAACCATAGAGAATCTTGTGTTTGATAAGCACCATCTTATCCAGTTTTTCCACACATTACCAAAATCAAATCTAGTAAATGTGTAATCCAAACAACTCCAACTTACATTATCAAAAGCTTTTTCTAAGTCCACTTTAACCACTAAACAAGAATATCATCTCTTTCTCTTGAATCAATCAATTCTGAAGCAATCAAGATACCATATGTAATCTTCCTTCTATCTACAAAAGCCCCTTGAAATTCTAAAATGATTGAAGGAATAACCGGTTTTAACCTGTCAACTAATAACTTAGAAATGATTTTGTATATTCCACCAATTAGACTAATTGGTCTAAAAAAGTGCATGGATGAAGCACCATCACATTTTGGTATCAAAATTATATTTGTGCAATTCAACCTCCAGTCTAACTTTCCTGTTTGTTCAAACTCTTTCATAACTGCCATTAAGTCCACTTTGATTATTTCCCAAACTGCTTTAAAGAATTCCATAGTATAACCATCAGGATCAGGGGATTTGTTCTTGCCAAAACTCCAAATTACCTGTTTTACCTCATCTTCCTCAATTGTCTTTTCTAAACCATACTTTGTTGAATAGTAAGACTAGGAAGAACAAGCTCATCAAAAGATGGCCTGACAGTCACCTCTTCTTTGAAAAGTTCCTCATAAAATTTCTTTGCTTCTTCATTAATCATTTGCTTATCATGACACATTACACCATCTATCAACAAAGAGTTTATTGAATTAACTTTTTGTTTATCAGAAGCAGTCTTATGAAAAAACTTTGAATTTCTTTCACCATCTGCTAACCATTGACCTTTAGCTCTAAAAAACCATTTCCTGGATAGGTTCAGTGAAGCCTTCTTATGATTGATTCTTGCCAATTCTCTAGCAGCAAAATCTTCAGTACTCAAAGAATTATCCATCTCTTCAAGACTATCAAAAACATCAATCAGAGTCTTATGTTTATCGACTTCAACCTGTAAAGAACCAAAAGTTTCTCTACCCCATTTTTTGACAAAAAATTTCAGACCTTGTAGTTTTTTTGCTAGAATAAAACTTGGACTTCCATGAAAAGTTAAATTAACCCACCATAATTTCATATTATCCAAGAAAGCAGGATGATCCAAATAGTAATTCTCAAACTTAAAAGAAGGCTTAGGAGTATTAACAGAATTGCAATTCAGAAGAATTGGTGCATGATCAAAAGTAGGCCTCTTTAGCCTGTATTGAACCACAGAAATACACTTATCCTCCCAATCAGTAGTGAAGAAAAATCTATCTAATCTCACAAGGGTAGGTGGATTTTGAGAGTTTGTCCATGTAAAGCATCCTCCAGACATAGGAATATCCACGAGATTGTTTGTATTGATGAACTTTCTGAAGAATTTCCTACTTCTTTTACAACCACCAACTTTATTTCTTTCTGATTGATACAAAATTGCATTCCAATCTCCTCCTAAACACCAAGGTCCCTGCATTAGCAATCTAACATCCTGAATTTCTTGCCAGAATTGCTCATAGTCATTTGGATCAGTAGCCCCATAAACAGAAGTATGAATCCAAGTAAAATTATCAGCCAATTTCGGAATTTCAGAGAAATCGAAAAATCACCTAGTAAACTTTCTTCCATAACTACAACTGAGGGATTCCACATAACAAGAATGCCACCGGATCTTCCCACAGATGGAAAAACTATATGTTCACAACCATTACTTCCCCACAATGACCTTACCAAAGAATCATCAATTGACTCCTTATGGGTTTCTTGGATGGATGCAATTGTCACTTTATTTCTACGAATCGCATTACGAACATCTGTTACTTTCAGATCACTACCCAAACCCCTAATATTCCAACATAATAGGCTATGATCCATTAGAAACATCTGCAACCCGAGAAATAACATCATGTTCCGGTAAGCTAGCAGAAAGAATACCTGGAGAAGTATCATTAAAATCCCCACTTAAAGTGCCTCTTGCTTCTTCTTTTGCCCAATTTTCATCACCAGAATCTTCATCATAATTTTGAAGACCATCAAAATCATTATGAATCTCAGCCTCAGCCTCTGAATTCTTCAAATCAGTTAACATCTTCTTGCAAATCCCATGTGAGAAATCATTATCACATGTAATCCACAAATTTGTGTTAAAAGAGATATGATAGTTAACCTTATTGTTGATTTCCTCTTCTTGTATTTTGTCAGCTGGCAAGTGAGAAGATAAGGTATCCTTGCAACTATCCGTTGGAGAGATTGAAGAATTTGAATTTGACTGTGATGATGTAGATCTACCAATCTGACTTGATGAACTCGAGGATTCATCTAACGAGTAAGAAACAGATGGATCATAGGCAGGCTTGGATGAAGCTCTCTTACACGGGACAGAGCCCGATGGGCCTTCAAGCACCTTCTCGCCCATATAATGATCACTAAATTCTGTATTACTCGAAGATTTATCCAACATACTAGTTTCATTCGGATCATGGGGAGGCCTGAATGAAGCTCTCTTACACGGGTTAGAACCCGATGGGCCTCCAAACACCATCTCGCCCATATAGCGATCCTCAGTAACTGAGTCATACGAATCAACTATAGGCTGAGAGACCCATTCCGGGTCTAAAACCGCACCCGAAATTAAATTACTCTGAACCTTATAATGACTCATACCCGAGTTATGATTTGCCTTAGTAGAAAATCCCGCTGATGGAACGAAAGATTTTGTGGCTGAGTCCGAGTTGAAAAGCGGATTTGTCATTCAACCCGAGTTCGCGCCAACATCTGAAATATTCAAATTTGAATTTGAATTTCGCACGTTTTGAAGTTTGTCAATACGCTGAGAATCCGGTGATGAAGACTAAGTCACCGATTTTTTTTCCATATTCTTCGTTCCAACCAGCTCAGAAGTAAAAGTAGGTGCATCATTTTCAGCGTAATAATCTTTAGGAATGACCACCGCCGATTTTAGTCTTGGCTTGAGCAAACATTGACTAACAGCAAGATCCATGATCTGATTATCATGATTCAAAAGAGAACCCTTACTGTGATCAAATTTTTGTCTGTAAGCCACATTACTTCGATAATGATCGAAATGCACCTTCCTTTTAGAGTGTAAAATTGAAATCCATTCAAAAGAGATCCATAAATTGGAAAACTTCATTACTGCAGGAATATTCAAAAGATTACAAGTAACCTTGATTTTGCAGCAGTTTAACTTCGAAAAATTCGTAGTTTCTGCATGAACTTCTTTAAAAACACCCCATGATGAGAAAATCTCACGAAACACTGAATTCTCCCATAAATAAAATGGAAGTCCTCGAATGCCAACCCAGTGATCACTAATAGCAGAATCCGAAGAAAAACAAGAATCTTAAGTTTCCCATTGCTTTAGCAAAACTTTGGATTTTCCCACACTAAGAATAACAGGTTGTGCAAGAAAATTATGCACCTCTGCAGACTTAGATAGAAATAAAGCATTCTTCCCACTGATCGGTCGAATATCCAGGTTACCTGACCAATTAAAGTGATTTAGAATAGCCTTAGAAATACTAGGCCACCCTCTATGAAAATTGATGATCTCCACAGCTATACCCTTAGAGTAAAGACTAAAATCACTAACATCAATACATGAAGATGAAGGTAATGGTGGGAATTCTTTATCAGTAACCTCCTTTGGAAACACTACTGATTTGGATTGAAACACTTGCTTATTCAAACAGTTCCAAAATTTATTCCAAATTGAACCATTGTCTCCACAAGGAACGCAAATGAATCTTGATTTGTAGTCCTTTGAAGGTTCAAACTTTGATATCTTCATAAAAATTCCATTAGTATTTGATAAGACTTCAATCAAAACCACCGCTTGATTAAACCTTTTTGACCAGATTTGATCTGATGTCGACAGACCTTGCACAACTTCCATAATGCTCGAAGAAACCCACTCAATGGAGTTCTCTGGTAAGAAAACCCAATTTGATATACCCTTAAATCTCTTCAAAATCTTGAGACCATTATTGTTTTTTGAGAACTCAAAAGATTTAGATCTTAAAAATAATGATTGCGAAGTAAACTTAACCATGGCTTTAGGTTAGGGAGAAAGAAGAAAAGATAAGTGAAAAGGCGAGAAGAGACGAAGATTGATCTCCAAAGAGAAGATCAAATCAAAGAAGAGAAGCGACGAAAGGAAAAAATTGCCATGATCAAGTAGGAAAACTGGTCAAAACTAGACAGCCAGTGTCAAGAAGAGAGAACAGCAGCATTCTGCAAGATCATTATTGACAGCCAACCTGCACTGTTATATCAACTGGCAACAATATTCCCCAAGGACAAGGTAGGCGGCGAAACGACCTTGCGCTTCCACCTAAGCAAAGTAGTAAAGTATACACTCATATCCTTGGATCAGACCAATTCTCTAATAAAACGATAATCAATGTATACATGTTTCATTCCATAATGAAGCTGGTTGGGACATGAACAATGAAACTGATATTTATTCAAAACGAAAATGATAGTGAATGTGAATCCTTGAGTAGATAAATCCTATGTGCACAGGATATTTAACCTCAGGTTCACTATGTGCAAAGCTCGTATATTTGACTTCAATGAAGGACTTAACAACAGTCATTTGCTATTTTCTTTTTAAAAGACCAAGAAGTAGGACTAAATCCTAGAAAAACAAAATAATCCTCAGTAGACCGTCTGTCTCCCACGTATCCAGCCCAATAAGCATTAGAGAATCCTAAGAAGAATGAACTACCCTTTGTAATCCGTCATTTAAAATGCCTTCAAAGTACCTAAGAACCCTCGTATCAACGACAAGATGAGAGGTTCGAGGAAGTTGTATATGCTGACAAACTAAATTTATTACAAAGGGATCTCAGGCCTTGTCCATGTCAATTGTCAAGTAATGCAAAGCTCCAACTAAAGATGTGTACTCAATTGGATTGTTAAGTAGTTCACTATTTGTCTTGCTTAATTCGACATTAGTAGCGATAAAAGACTTAACACCCTGCATTAAATAAATTAATCATTAATGCAGAGTGCCAAGTATTTTAAATGTCAATTCAATATTAATTAATAGTGAACCAAGATTTATAGAGCTAGCGTAATCCCTATTAAGACAAGTGAGATTAGGTTAAGATGCATTTATATACCACGCGATTTATATAATAACGGCCAACAACCATTCAGGCAGCGCGGAGCAGACATCCGATTAGGGGAAGCAAAAAAATTTTGAAGGGGGTGTAAGTAAGGTAAAATGAACTTGGAAGCTCAAAATATCACAAATTTTAGGCTTATGAACCAGTTGAGAACATAGGTGTGCAACTGCATACACGTATACAATAACTGGAATGCAGAATCGTGTGAGTAGAACATATACACTAACAGAATGTAATAACAATTTTTAACCTACACACTATCATAGGCTTAACCTTACACTGATATATCAACATGCATCAAATCCCCCCTCAAAGTCAAGGTAGGCGACGAAACAACCTTGAGATTTAACATAAGCGAAGTAAATCGAGGACCATGCAATTGATTTTAGCTAGTTGATCCAAAGTTATAAAATACACCTAAATCCTTGGTTTAAACCAATTCTCAAATGAATTAATAATCAATATGCACATGCTTCATTCTGGAATGAAGAATCAGTTTGGAGGAAAGATAAATGGAAAAGAGGATTAAAAAATGTGAATGCTTGAGTAGATACTAGATCTAAATGAGTTGAATTACACCATGTGCAAAACTCATATACTTAGATTTAGTGAAGGGCCCGACAACAATCGCTTGGCTATCAAAAAACGAACAAGTAAGATTAAATCCCAGAATAACAAAATAACCCCTAGTAGCCTTCGATCACCCACTTAGCCAACCTAATAAGCATAAGAGAATTCAAATAAGAATGAATTGTCCTTTGTAAAACTATTATATGACAACAGTCATTTGTTCTTGGAAAACTAACAAGTATAATTAAATCCTATAGTAACAAAATAAACCCCAGTAGACCTTCAATCACCCACACAGCCAACCTAATCAACATAAGAGAATCTTAGTAAGAATGAATTGTCCTCTGTAAAACTATACCATGAGCTAAAGTATATTTAAAGTACCTCAAAATCCTCTTGCCAACTACAAGATGAGAAGTTCAAGAATGCCGCTCACTGCAAATGAGATTTCATGCCTTGTCTATGTCAAACAAAAAAAAAGAGCTAGTAAGGGTCTAATTGGGACAGTCGTCCCCCATTGAGTTTTGTAAATTACATAAATATGTCTAGCTATTTGGATATTCTTACAATTTTGGGGAAGCTACAAAAAAAAAGATCCTTTAAAAGCTAAAATCCATATTAATAACTAACTGAGGTAGATAATATTCTTTCTTTTTTTCTTCGGAAAAGAGGCGAGCCTCAGTACATATAAGGAAAAAGCCGATTTAGGAAATCGAAAACCTTACAGAAGTTTTGCAAGATCATAAAAAAAATCATACAAGTTATAGTATCTCCACCAATTCTTGCCTATCCAATCTTTCCATTCAAATCTAAAAACAGTTTCAGAAGACCTTCTCTCTCGCAAAGGAGAGGACCAAACATCGAGGGCCAAACTGATTTTCAAAAGAAAACCAATATGTGTCAAAGCACAAGGCAATGACTGGATCAAATCCAACCCAATGTTCATCAGAACATGTAAACAACATGAATTGGAGTTTTTTAGTTTTAGATTGCCTGATGCAATCAAGGTAACAGTGACCCAACTAATAGTAACAGTATCCAAGAATTAACCAAAGTGTCTCAAACAGTAGCCTAAGTGTCTCAAGTAACAATGGTAATCGGAATCGGTCTTTAGGTGTCTGTAACGGAACGAATCGATGGGCTGACTCGGCATTAAAGACGTGGTAGCAGTTGTAGTAATATATGAACTATTTCATAAGTAATCCATGTTATCATGTAATTATGGGGCTAATAGATGAGGTAGATAATATTCTGAAAACAACATAAGTAATCCATATTATCATGTAATTATGGGGCTAAACATGAAAAATGTCATAAGTTACTATGTTTTGAAACCGAATGTTGAAATATTTCACTCCCTTGGTTTCAAAAAAAATAGGCTTGTTTGGTTTTGCACAAAAAATAAGAAAAATATCCCATGACAACAGTCATTTAGTTCTTAGAAACCAACAAGTAGTATTAAATCCTATAATAACAAAATAAACCCCGATAGACCTTCGATTACCCACACATCCAACCTAATCAGCATAAGAGAATCTTAGTAATAATGGGGAAGCTACAAAAAAAAGAAAAAAAAAAAAGAAGCTAAAATCCATATAATAATTAATTGAGATGGGCAATATTCTATAAACCACATAAGTAATCCATATTATAATGTAATTATGGGGTTCAATGTGAAAAATGTCATAACTTACTATGTTTAGATACCCAATATTGAAATATTTTATGATTTAACAAGCATTTACACCAAAAACAACGGGAAAAAATTTGGACGACCTCCGTCCACCCAACTGAATTGAGGTATGAACTTTCAATATACATATTTGTCTTCTGCCTTTGTCCCCGGTGTCAAATAATATAAAGGTCCAAATGAAGATATGTACATAGTTGGATTAATGACAAGTGAAACATTATTTGTGTTGCTTAATTTGACATTAGGAGCAGTAGGAGTATCACAAGACTTAGCACCCATCATATTTGCCTTATTTAGGAGATCCAGGGCTTACATAACAGTCTTTGAAAGATATAAAGAAAAATCATCTCCTTTAACCTCAAGACAGAAATTATTGGAGATTGCGCAAGTCTTTGGTAGGGAAATAAGTCTGAAAATGAGCAATAACAACATTAAGAAAGGCAGAGCAGCCATAAGTCATCCAAATATCATCCGCGTAGACCAACACCATAGTAATTTGCTTGCCATCCTTAGAAGAAACAAGGAAGAATAAATTGTAGAAAAAAAAAGGTTTAAAGAAATAAGAGTTGTGCTGAGCTTCTTATAGCAAGCTCATGGTACCTGTTCCATATCATAAATGAACTTATAAAGATGACAAACATGGTATAGTTTGGAATAGTATTAAAATCTGATTAGTAGAGCCATAAACACAATTTCTTTAGATCATCATGCAAAAAGACACTGCTATCATCCAGTTGATGGATAAACCAATCAAATTGAACAACCAACGATGAAATAAATTTTATGGTGATTCGCTTGCTCATAGGACTAAAGGTTTCATCAAAATCCAAACCAACTAGTCTTGTTTTGTGTTTTTCAACATTACCATCTGGTTTGTGTTTACTCACTTGCATTAAACTACATTTTAATCTTTACTTACAAGAACAAGAGTCCAGGTACCAGCTTTGAGCAAGGAATCAGAGACAAGCACCGGCAAGGAATTGTATACAACTGCCAGTGCTTGTCTTCAATTTTAATCCTTATTGGCGATACTTAAGATCACATTAGAAATACAATGATCATTCACTATTATAAAAACAAGATTAGGAGTAGGATAAAAGAAATGTGATTGGGAATATGGGCAACATGAAAGAAATCAGGAATTGGAGCATGAATAATAACATCAGAAAAAACTAAGAATGGGGGACGAGTTAAACTGAAGAAAATCCTTGAAAACAAAAAAAAAAATCGCAAAAAAAAAACATGTTTGGAAATGTAATCCTTGCATGAAGAATGATCAAGGCACTTGTTTCCTTCATGTTAAAGACCGTAACCAATGAAAGTACAATGTTTACTTCTAGGTTCAGGCTTTTCTGAAGTGTATGGATTTAGCCAAATAATGAGATGAAGTGAATAAACATAGTTAGTAATCTAACGGTAAGATAGCTAGTTGTTTGAAATGCTCCAACCTAGAACAAAGAAGGTAAATTTGGCTGCAACAAAATAGTTTTATATCAACGCCCAAAATGTGTTTATGCTTAACTTTAGTAACACTATTTATTCAGGTGTGTGTAGACTGGACAATTCAATACTAATGTATTTTGAAATAAAATTTTTTTTTGGAGAGGCTATGTGACGTAGCGGAAGCGTATGATTTGGATCAAAGATCCGATAAAAGATAAAAACTAGTGTGAGATCAATGGATTCACAAAAGTAATAACAAAATAAAGATAAAAAAATAAAAGATAGGTTTGATATTAATCAAATAATAATATTGGTTGTAGAATTGTATATCTCTACTATAGGCCTTCTTATATAGGCTTTAAGGATTCTAAATATAACTAGAACTAGAAAAGGAAATCAAACCAAACTAGGAAATAAGCTAGAATTAGGAAAGAGATCCTAAATTAAGAAATAAGCTAAAACTAGGATATATAAAACTTATGAGTAGGATGTCCTACATCACTATGTAGGTTTGTTTTATAAGATGACATGCTCTAGAACAAGACTATAAAATAAAAACATGGCACTAGTCAGCAACCTTTTGTTTCTATTCATCCTAAAGATAATTATGAGATCTCAATTTGGAGAGAAATTATGACTAGAGAATCAATTTTTTAAAGTGAATATTACTTTCAAAGTTAATAGAGGATCGAAGGTCAGAGTTTTGGAAGATTGTTGGTTGTTTGATAGAGATGTGAAACCTGAATTCCCAAGAATTTATAACAAAGCTCGCTATAAAGGTAAATTTATTACTGATGGTAGTAATGGGCCAGCTTTATCTTTTAATTGGAATTTAGAAATTCCTAGCAGACTTGGTGTTGTGTCAAGAACCCAGTTAGAGACTATACAGGCTAAGCTTGGTGGGGTGAATTTTATTTGGTCTGACGAGGATCAAGTTAGCTGGAAACTTAACAAACACAGGAGTTTTACTGTTATATACTCTTACGAGTATATTCATTGGGATTTTATCTCGTGCATCGATACTCATATTTTTAAGCCTATTTGGTCGCGCAAATCCAAATCCAAATCCAAAAGAATTTAGTACCAAGCAAGTTGGTGTAGGCTAGAAATACAATCCAACATATAAGCCATAAAGGGCATTTTTCAGCATAAATATCATCATAAACATTTTTCCTTTGGAGTGTGTTACAAAATAGGATTCCAACTAAGGATTTACTTAATCGTAGAGGTATGCAAAGCTTATGTGGCTGTGTATTTTGCGGAGAGACTGAAACTATTGATCATATGTTTTTACATTGTATTTTTGTTCAAGAGTTGTCGAATTACATTAGGAATGAGTTTCACTTCGCTTATATCCTTCAATGAAGACCGTATTGAGCGTCAGATATGCTAAAGATGCAAGAGAAGTTGTGGGCTATGGTTCCTACTATGATAGTGTGGTCTATCTGGTCGAAGAGAAATGCTAGAGTTTTCTTATAAAAGAAAATGAAGATTTAAGAGGTATTTCCAAAGTTAAATGCTATTTTTTCTTTGGCGTTATATTTTTATGAGTTTCAGCAGGTGTCTTTTGATTCAGTCATAAACAACCGGAATACAATGTACTTTCATCCTCCCCAAGCTTTTAGTCTTTTGTCTTCTTTTCTTACTTTTGTGCTTCTTGTTTTTCTCTTCTTTATTTTCTGGCTGTTCCCCTTGGATGGTACAAGTCTTTTGTGCCCCTTTTTTTGATCAATGGAACTTTTTATTTTGCTGATAAAAAAACGAAAAAATATTTTAGAAGACTATGCACAAACTCACCATCATCGTTCTTATAGTTTCAACATTAAATGAGAAAAAATTATCAATTTGAGAAAAAAAAGCATAATATATTTATATGTTTAAGATCATATTTATTGACCAAAAAAAACATCCAACAATATCTGGATTATTCATCAACTACATAACATAGTTCAATGATGTACAATTAGAAGAAACATGATAAGGAACCTTAAAGAATCCTCCAGAGATCAAATCCTTGACATAAATGTAATGAGAGGAGAATGTTACGAACATTTATTATTAATGGTGAATTTACGAACTAATAAAATGTTATAAGAAGATTCCAGAATAAATAGAAAATCCATTAGACATAAGGATTCATTAGCAATTTTAGAGTAAGTACTTAAAAGAGTGATATTCATATCTTGGCCACTAGCTGCCGAAATCATCCCTGATAAATCCGGAGGAAACACAAGTTTTGCAAGTGTGAATCATTTCATTGGCTCATCCAACTAAATATGGATTTACTAAATTTATACTATCAGGAGGTGTCGTTTACTTGAACCAATAATAGAGCGAGAATTACCCACATCTCTGAACACCTTGATTGAGCTCTCGTTTCGCCTATTGGTGGTTTCGCTTACATTGGAATACAGTCGGGTAACATATTTCACGCGTAGGTTTTGACCATTTTCTTTTGTTACTGTGTTTATTCTAGCCAAATCCTTTTGATGCGTTTGTAGTTGGTTATCAAACACTTCATTTCCTTCGGTCATTTCTGTTTCCCGAATCTTGGTACAATCAATGGCCGTGTTCATTTGTATACAAATGTTGATTGTAGGTTTTGAACCTAGTAATCACCACGTAATCTACGTCACCTATTTGTATATTGTTCTTTTATTATAAGATTTCACGAGACTTATATCTGTATATTGTTCTTTTATTATAAGATTTAACGAGACATATATAAATGAGGAGGATCTATTCACGCTTACATTTTCGCAATGGCTCACACTCTGTATGCTTTTTCTTGTAATGAAATCTAAACGATAGCAGACTGAAAGCTATTGTTTTGGGGTATATTCTTTTGTAAAGCTCAACATATCAACCAAAAATGAGTACATTTTGAAATACCAAACCTCCACAATGATTTTCAACGGATGATTTTCAAAGTAGTACTCCCTCCGTACCTATTATATAGGCGAAATTTTCATTTTTCCATGTACCACTATATAGGCGGAGTACAAAGTTCAAAACGATTTTTTACTCCTATTACCCCTATTTATTTGCTTGGGAATCATCATCATTGAGTGTATGTATCTAACATTGGGAATATAATTAAGGGTAAAACAGGAAAAGACATAGAAATTTATAAAATCAATAAAATTTCTTAATCTAAGAGATTTTACCTAATCCACCTATATATGTGGTACGGAGGGAGTAGATGATGGTGTTTCACATTCCGGAATATGCCATTTTTTCTGTAGAAACATAGAGCTTTATAAGAGGAACATACTCCTAACATATTATCTTCAAATCCGTATATTTTAGATTTTATTGGGAAAAAAAACACCCAAAATATTAGTGTGAGTGATTCCTCTCCCAATATGTATATATATTTTTTATGCAAATATATATACATATTTCTGTATGAGTCTTAATTGTAATATTATAAATAATATATTTGCGACAACTTTTATTAATAAAAAAAATCTGAACATCCACTTCTTCTTTTTTGCTTCCAAAAGAGACGTTAGACCAATTGGACAGGATTCAAAGAAAATTTTGGTAGAACAAAGATGGGTTAAAAGACAAGGTGGTTTCTTAAAATCTTGGACTGGTATATGCAAACCCATATCTCAAGGGGGGCTAGGAATTAAAAACCCGCACCAGTTCAATTTGGCCATTCTCACTAAACTGGCCAGTAGATTAATCTCTGAACCAGAGCAATTATGGGTTAAACTTCTAAAGGCTAAATAGTTTCCAAATTCTAACCCTCTAGAAGTATCTAGAACTTCTAACCTTTTCTTGCTTTGGACTAGCATCCAAAAAGGCTTGAATCTTATAAAAGATAATTTTGTGTAGCAAATTAAAAATGGGGAGTCAAAAAAAAATTGGGAAGACATATGGATTCCCGATGAAGATATTATTCAAAAACCGTCGGACAGAGGGGACCAAATTCCAAAAATGGTAAAAGAGCTAATCACACCAGAAAATACTTGGGATATTGAAAACTTAGAAGATTACTTCACTACGGTCATTAAAGAAAAAAATCCTTGCTATCTCGACTCAAAGCGGAGATAAAGATAAGATCAAGTGGAAGCATCACTTTTCAGGAACTTTTCCAGTGAAAAATATCTATAATTTTCTTATCAATCAGAACAAGAAAATGACCTATGAATAATTTTCCATGAAAAAAATTATGGAAGATTAAAGCAATTCCAAGAATTAATTATTCATTTGGAAATTAATTCAGAAAGCTCTACCAACTTCAAGTAAACGAGTAGCACATATGAAGAACATCTCTGCGGACTGTTAGATTTGTAACTCTCAAGTTCAAGAAGACGAACAACATCTTTTCAGATCTTTCCCTTTTGTGAGAGCCATTTGGTTTGGTTTATCTTTAAGCCAGATTAACACCACTCCCTTCATTGATTCAATAAGTAAATGGGTCAAAAACTGGTTAGAGGATCTGAATTACTACTCAAATATCAGATAAAATTGCTACCATACTCTGGTTCATTTGGAAGCACAAATGTTTAGTTGTATTTGAAAGAAAGGATCCAAACTCGATATTGTTGATAGAGCAAATAAACAAATTCTTATGCTCAGCATCTTCAATCACAATCCCGAGAAATCCTTTTCATAGAAATGGAGTTTTATCAACTACAAATATGACATCCTTAACCACGGACTTGATAATTCTCATAGATGCAGCTTTCAAGAAAGAAGACCTATCAGTGGGTTTCACGTTTATCTTATATTCAGCTGATCAAACGGATTTCATACATATCGAAGTAGGCTCAGATAAAGCAACGACTGCAGTTCATGCAGAAGCAAAAGCAAAGATTGCAAAAGTAACAGTGACTTTATTAACAAGAAGTGTAAGAAAATATCTTGGGAAGTAGAAAACACAATTAAAGAAGTTGAAGCGGTTCTTGATACTCTTCCATTAGCTAAGGTAAAATACATTAGCAGAAAATACAATTCGGCGGCGGATACTATAGCTAATTAAGGAAGCAAGAATTAAGACTCCTCAACATTTATCTTTGCACATTAGGGAAAAAATTAGTAAATCAAGTATTTTGTCTGGTGCTTTTGAAAAAATGATGTTGTAAGAGCAGTTCCTATGGAATGAACAAAAGTTTGTTCATTTTGCTCCCACTATGGACTCAACAAACATGAAAAATGGATGTTCAAACCAACAAATTTGTTGGTTTGTTCATTGAGTTGGATGATGTAGCGCGCGCTTAATTATGCACCGCGCGATCAAAGAACAAACGCCCGCGATCAAAGAACCAACACCGGTGTGCATGGTAAGATCGCCCACTACAAAAAGTTAAAAACACCTCACTTCTTCTTATTTTTAACTATTAAAGAAACATTTTTATATGTATAACTTTATTATATTATATTTCATAACTTTTAACTTTATCATATTTAATTAAAATTAAAATTATATTATATTAGGTGGTGGGTTCCAATTTTTCAAATCTATTCATTTTGAGTGGGTTTCTCACAGTGGAAAACACGATTTGTTCATCCACGTGGCTTAACAAAAAAAGATTTTTGTTCATTGCCATAGGAATTGCCCTAAATCTCCTATAATATATTACTTGATTTATAAAATTTAACCTTTTCATTAAAAAAGAAAAAAGTTTGTTTTCTCATGCTTCGAAGGAGAAAATACAACACCTAGTTGAAGTTCTTAATGCTTTACTTCCCATTGGACTTTCATTGGAATGCAGGGGCGTTGCCCATAGGACTCACGTCTGCTGTTGGTTGATAGAGTTGTCCTACCTGTTTGTCTTCTAGATGAATACGTCGTCCAAGATCCAACACTATGTACTACCAAACTCAGTTAATGATACAACAACATTTTACAAACAACAAAAGAAACTGGCTTCATTTACGTTGTGTCCTCAATAAGGACTTTCCAATTAGGGCAAGTCCATTGGGAGTAGTTAAAAGCTGTTTTCGACCCTACTACAATGGGACTGGTCAAGGCCAATCAAGAAGCATCAAACACGCATAAATGTGTCCTTGATGCCGCGTCGTATGTTAACCTTGTCGATGGCCTAATGGTTCCACCTATTAGTTTTCTTGTGAAATAGAGAAAGAGAGAAGGAGACACAAAGTATAGGGGAATAAGATATAGAGAAATTCTATTAATGTGTGTAAAATACAATGTTTAAGCCTCTATTTATATAGATAGAAGACTTTGTGTCCAAGATATGTAAACCCTAAATTTAGATACGAAGGGCATCTTAGTAAATAAACTTGGTTTATAACAAGTTTATAGTTGTTATTTTTTTCTTTTTCTTTTCTTTATGACTTGTAATATTTAACCTGGCGATATTGGGTATACCCAGATTAATTGGGGTATACCTAATAAGACAAAATTTGGGTCATTATGAAATAAAAAACACACCCCTTAACCATTTATTTTCAAAATAACTAATATACTCTTGATTAATTAACACTAATAATGTGTTTAGGTTAGTTAATTAATTAGTTGAATTAAAATTCTCAAATTAGGTATTGTTTGGATTGAACTCATGGATTATGTGTTATGGCTTTTGAGGATTTTTTTTTTCTTTTTAGATTTTTTTTTTGTAACGGAAATGAAACCACACTAGCCAAACAGTATTGCAAAGCTGCTGAGTGATTTTATACTCAAAATTATAGAAGGAATCAACATTTTCAATTCTGAAAGTATGAAAAGTCAGCAAGGTCGACAAAAAACTACCCTGCCGACTATAGGATTTTTGACACACAGAGAAAGGTGTTTAGAAATGCATGATTACTCGGCAAGGTATTAATTTCATAACCTGCCGACTAAACTATAGTCGGCAAGGTATTAATTTCATAACTTGCCGACTAAAATATAGTCGGCAAGGTATGGGGATGGATACCGTGACGACCCTGTAACTGCTAATTTCAAAGATGAAAAGTCGTCATGGTATTCAACCTTATACCCTGCCGACTATATTTTAGTCCGCAAGGTCGACAAAAAAATACCCTGCCGACTTTTGATTCGTTTTGATTCTTCG
>JAJJMB010016246.1:568453-659779 GCA_023531105.1 Papaver atlanticum
ATATAGTCGGCAAGGTATGGGGATGGATACCGTGACGACCTTGTAACAGCTAATTTCAGAGATGAAAAGTCGTCACGGTATTCAACCTTATACCTTGCCGACTAGTTAGAGTTTTGAAGTAAGATTTTGAATTTTTTTTGAATATGTTTTAGTCGGCATGGTTGTTTTATTGTATTAATAGTATGGGCAATTTGGTCTTTTAACACCTTTTAGACACCCCTTAGCACACTAGTTTGGATGGGAACAAAATGGGTATACCCCAATCTCGCCAGGATATTTAATGGAACATATTGTTTATTTTTTATGTCTAATCTAGCAGCCATATGGACCTATGAAGCGCGGATACTTAAAAATTGTTGACGTATCCGTATCAGTATCGGATACTTGGGGATACCTGGGGATACGTGTCAGATACTCCATTTAATGTATCGCTTTTTTTTAATTACAAAATGGGTAGGGGATACTTTAGGATACCTCTGGGATACTCTGAGAGGGGATACTTCCTATAATTTTAGCATATATTTTTTTATAGACAAAATCGATATATTTATAATTTAATACATAAAATCTAAAGATTTAGAGATATTTGTACTCGTGAATTATTTTATGGTTCTTAATTTCCAGTGTTACAAAAATTTAACTTTAAGGCTTCTTGGGAAGCCATGTTCCTCGTGTTGTACAGAGAGAACTGAGCACATATAATTTTATACATTCAATTAAGACAAATAAGATTGAACCCCAAAATGTTGAGAATTTAATATTTGCTCACAACAATCTTCTACGAAAGGATCAAAGAAAGTGGAATGTGGGATATTAGTGGAGATGCATTTGATCCTTGACAATGTGGGAGAACTTGAAGTAGGTAATCTTCCACTTGACGAGCAAGAACTAGAAACCATGATATTTGATTAAGACGGTTAGATATTTGATGGGTGAGCGAGATGTTAGATATGATTTTTATTTTATTTTATGTGATCTTTTCACTATAATAAATTATTATTATATAAAATATTTTTGTAATAAGTACATGTATCCCACCGTATCCCGTATCCTTATTTTTTAAAAATTGACGAATCTCTGTATCAGTATCGGTGCATCATAGATATGGACTCGCTAAATGTTACAAATTACATTTCTGTGAAAATCTCCCCTCTCTTTAAGGCAAGCAAGCTTAATTGAAATACTTACTCTTTTTTTGGTTCACCAAACGGAAAATGGTTAACCAAACCGATTTTGGTTAACCAAATGGATTAGGGACTAAAATGTTAAACAAAATAGGGACTGTTTAGTTAAGAAATATATATAAGGACTGAAATGCTTAACGGAATAGGGACTTAAAAATAATAATATATGAAATCGTTTATTTACAGAAATGCCATTTTTATAAAAATAAAACGGAGGGACTATTATTGGGACACTCTTGAGGTGGCTAAAGCTCTGCGTATTATTGAGGTTGAGGGCCCGAGTAGAGGTTTACATCTTAATATAAAGAAAACGGAGGTTTTTTGGCCGACCGTTGATCCTAGAAGTTTTGATGAAGATGTTTTTCCTCGGGATATTGGCAGAGCAACCACTGGTGTTAAACTCTTGGGGTGGGCCAGTGAGTCTAGATTTGAACTTTATTAGTGACATGGCGCTGGCTCGGGTTCACAAGACCATCCAGCTAATGTCCGCCATCAAAAAACTCAAGGACCCCCAGAGTGAGATGTTATTACTTCGCAGCTGCACCGGTGTGTCCAGACTGTACTTTGCTATGCGTACTACCAACCACGCTGCTTTGCAACCTGCCACTAAACTTTTTGATGATAATTTATTTCAGTACTTGAGACTTCTGGTCACACGGGATGGGGCAGGTTTTGGTCCTTTGTAACAGCGTATTGCTACTCTTCCCATCAAGAAGGTGGTTTTGACATTTACACTATGGCGGACACCCGTAACTATTGTTACCTGGCTTCTCAGAGTCAGACGGTTTCGGTGCAAAGGGAGATTCTTGGTAATTTATTCTTTTCAGACAAAGGTTATGCTTAACAGCCGGCCCTTCAGAACTTCACCTAGGTATGTGGGTTTCCTTCTAATTATTGTGTTTCGCATGGTTATGGTTTGGGTGTTCTAGCCTTTACCACTTTGGGCGAGCTTGGTGATGATACTGTATTTTTTTTTTAAGAGATTGAAGAATTGTCTTGTTAGTAATGATGTCAGTAGTGGTGTAGGTAAATTTCTTTTTTTATAAATTAGGTGTTGCTATTCAGAAGGGTGTTGGTGCTCAGCTTGTTGCTAGGCTACCAACAAAAGTTCTGTACTATTCTGTTGAGTAACTCTTTACCGTAAAATGAAAAAAAAAAAGATAAATATTTTGAAACTTCGTATCTTCCAAATGGTACGTCGTATTTTTGTAAATTTTATATATTTGGAAAGCTTTTTCAATCACCTACGCATCGAGTATAAACAACCATATCAAATTTTTACTTTTTAATATATTTATAGTTCTCCGAAAAAATAGCTATCATTTAAAGGTAAATTGAAAGAGCTTATGTACTTTTTATATGTTGCCTATATAATGCCCAAATACTTCACTTGATATACTATAAAATTACTTAGAAGAATCTATAGATTTTAGTTTCGATACAAAAGATTACCTCTGTTTCATTAAAAGTGATACTTTATTTATTTTTTCTTTCCATTTACCTAATATTAGGCTAAATTGAAAAGTAAAATGAAAGTACCACATTTCAGAAATGGAATGAAAAATTAATATTGTCGACGTGCATCGTACGTGCTCACTACTTGTTTTCTATAAAACTAACAAATTTGACGATCCAATTAGGATATCTGTTGTTTCATAGTCAATACCAACTAGTTGAAGTGTACAAATAGCTCGTGAACAAATTCTTTGATTTCCTTGCTATATAAACACGTCAGCCATGACTTAACACTAGTATCAAGGCGGTGTGAACTGAGATAACAATACAGCAACAATTCGTACCAAAATGTTGGGCTTTTTTAAAATAATTAAGCTACTGCCTACGAATAGATTAATAACTCAAGTAATAGAAAGAAAGTAGATAGTATGTAGAGAAATTTTCTATTAGAAACTGGGATGTTAAAAACCTAGCCCGGATTCATTTATGATACATGAAATGGGAAAAATATCCGGATCACACCCCTTAGCTTCCGTCAATTTACTTCAGCAAGCATGAAACTATTTATACAAGTTTTGAGTTGGTGATTTCATGGCCTGGTCACATGATAGCATATGTCAGCATGTATGTAATAAAAAAAAATGCAATGATAACAGCCACTAGTTTTTGCTGTTTGGCTCATTCAAACTTTTACATGCCAACAAACGCCCAAATACCAAGGTGTTATGCTATTGCTAACATGTGAATCACCATGGTACAGTGGATATACACAAAACTATATAATCCATATCTAGATTATATGGTATTCTTCCTTTGGATATCCAGCCTTTAATAAAGATTGTCTCACTAAAACCTTATCAGGAAAACTCATAGGGAAAAAACCTGAACGAAAGAAAAAGAGTAATACAATGCACTAATTGCACACAAATATGGTACTTCTGGATCAATAAAAGTTTCATTATCTTCCTTATGATGAAAATGGTCATTTTTAGTGTCAAGAGATTTCACTACCATAGGAGTGGTAAGAGGATAATTTTTATCCATACTGAAACGTTTTAAGAGTTTCTCAGTATACATCTTTTAGCAAATAAGTTTGGCACTAGGATAATGTTCGATCTGCAAGTAGGAACAAAACTTTGTTTCCCCAAATCCTTAATCTCAAATTCACCCTTTAAGCATTCAATTGCCTTTAAGAGTTCTTCAGGAATTCCAACTAAGTTGATATCATCAACGTATACAGCTATGATAGCAAATCCTATAGTGATCTTCTTAATAAACGCACACGGACAAATATGGTCATTTACATGTCCCTTAGTTATCAAATATTCACTTAGACGATTGTACCGTATTCGTACAGATTTCTCTAATCCGTATAAGGCTCTGTTAAATTTGAGTGAGTACATATGACGTGGTTTACTTTCAGACAATCTAAATCCTTTTGGGATTTTTATATGTATATTTGTATCCAATTCTCCATACAGATATATTGTAACTACATCCATTAAATGCGTATAAATTCCTACAAAGGTTGTCATGCTAATCAAGTATTGGAACGTTATAGCATCCATAACAGGGGAGTATGTTTCTTCGTAGACAATCCCAGGTCTTTGCGAGAAACCTTTTGCTATAATTCTCTCTTTATAGCGAACAACTTCATCTCTCTGATTACGCTTTCTTACGAACACGCATTTGCAACTAACTGGGTTCATATTTTTTAGGTGTTTAAACTACATGTACATAAACATTGCGATTAGAGAGACTAATTATGTTTTAATGGCGTCCTTCAATTTTGGTCAATCACGTCTTTCACGATATTTTTCTGTAGAGTGTGGCTCACAATCATCTTTATCCATAGTAATCTAGAGGTCGTAAGTTCCTGGTACCAGTTCCGGGGTCACGATATTCTTCTGTAGAGTGTGGCTCACATGTGGAAATGAAGAAATTTCCTGGTACCAGTTCCCTTTTAGAGGCATTTTCCTCGACTAGAGGTCGTAAGTTTGGAAATGAGGACCGTTCATCTATAGTCTCCTTATGGGCACTATTTTTAGTCGATTCTAGTTGGTTTTTTCTTTTTTTCTAGGAGCGGAATCCTTCGAATCAATAGGGTGTCGATGCTTTAAGTATACCTTATATCGATTCTAGTTGGTTTTTTCTTTTTTTCTAGGAGCGGAATCCTTCGAATCAATAGGGTGTCGATGCTTCAAGTATACCTTATACGAAGATATCATCAGATCAGTATGAGGGGCAAAATAGTTTTGTTGCCTTAGACCGACTTGGATGCCCTTATCCATTTGGATGGGCGCCTCATCGTTCTCTTTGGTCTTATCACCAAAACCAGATCGAAGAATTCATTATTCTTCTTTCTTCTGCTTCTCCTCTGTTCTTCTCGTCTCTTCTTTCTCTCTTTCTCTGTTGCTATTCGAGAGATGAAATGGAAGATTTATTTTATATGATTGAAGCATAAGAAGCTAGGTAACTAGATGAATCAAAGAAGAAGGTGTAGTTGTTCGAGTTCTGTAAGAAGAATTGGGAATTAATTTAGGGTTTTCCTGAGTTGGATTGGAATTCGAATTAGGTGAGGATTAAGAAGAAATTGGAGACTGGGTTTAGTTGATTGAGGTTTAATTGAAGTTCTGAGGATGTCCTGGTGATGAATCGAATTCAAAACTCAACGGAAAAGGTAAATCATGGATTAAATTAGGGTTTCTTATTTATTGAATTTCTTTATGAAATTGTTGTTGTTTGTTTGATTTGTTTCATGAGTTCGTTCTTTATCGAGTGGAGATAGTTGTTTAGGGATTTAATTTTAGTTCTTAGTAGATCAAATTGGAAATTAGGGTTTCTATTAAATTGTGATTGTTGTTGGCAGAAGGATTTGTGTTAATTCGAGGGGGTTTGAGTTAATTAAGGCGCTGATGTTTTGGGTGTGGTTGAATTGCTGGAATTATGGAAGTTTAGATTATTATTGCAAGCCAGGAACTAGGGTTATGTTTGGTTAAGAACATGAAGAAGCTGTAGGCGTTTCACTATGCAAAATGGTTGGTAGTTCATGGAGAAATTGCTAATAACTAGCTTCAATGAATGAAAGATGATGGTGCTGAACAGAATTGAAATGGTAGTTGCGGTGGTTGCTGGTGCAGGACATAGAAGAGTAGTTGATGTTGAACTGGTGGAGGTGCATATAGTTTGTTAGGTGCAGCTGAAGAATGGGTTGAAGTTATGGTGGTATGGGATTGAACTGGTTTGTGTAAATGGTAGTGGTGGTGGTGTTGTTTGTTTGGCTGCAGTTCATGGAGTTAGTGGTGAACTGTAATAGTTGCAGGTAAGCCGAGACTGTTATTGGATTTGAATAGCAGGGTCTTGATTATGTTAGATATTTGTTAGGTCTGGTGGTTAGATTCGGGTGGTGGTTATGAAGTTAGAATTGATGGTAACTGTGGAAGAAGAACTATGGATTGTGTAATGAGGCGAGTTGTAAGAAAGGTGATGTTGATGCCGTTATTGCTGACGTGAAGATACGAAGTATGGTTGGATAATGAGTTAGTTTTGTGTCTTCAGTTGAGAGCAAGGACTTATTAGTGTTGGTGCAGTTGAGCTGGTGTGTGAGTTAAATGAACTGAAGTTGTTGGGATTATAGAATTCTTGAGTTAGAATTGAAGTTGCTGTAGAGTCTGAGATTAGATCAGATTGTTTGAGTATGCAGATGTATTAGATTTCATTTATTTTGAAATTATAGAACTTTATTAGAATAAACAGTTTGTGTTAGGATCATGAATATAATCAGGTTGGATTAGTGTCCTTGGCCTGAGCAATGGCTCAGACCAGTGTTCTGTTCCAGTCAGATATCTGACTGATTTTTATAAGCCTGCCTCAGTTATCTGACTGAGTTAACCCTTTGACCTGAATCAGTCTCGTTGACTGAGTTGACTCACCGATTCCTATTTGACTCGTTGACCATTTGACCAGGACTTCGACCTTGAGTTGACGTTGACCGTTAATTGACCCATTGACTGTTATTGACCGTTACTTAATTCAGTTGGACCAGGCCTTAAGTTAATAGGCTTGTTTAGTGGACTTGGGCTTAGGCGTAGTTTTCCTATTTTGATAATTTGGTCCCTTTGTGGTCCGAGTTGACATTTGGTTCCTTCTACAAAGTTGAAGATATTCATAAAACCTATCAAGTGGACTATAGAATCAACCTAATTGAGTTAGTAAACCTTTAGATGTGTTAAAGATAGATAATAAAAAGGTGTAGAACAATAAATGGGCTTAGAACCATTAGATAGTTCACATTGCTTTTAACTAAAGATTGTATGAGATTATGTTATGAGCCTTGTATGAGCCTTTTGGCTAATCTTTAGAGTGATTCTGTGATTAACAGTTAGTCTTTATTAACAACGATCGATTTAAAGGATGAATCATTGGATTGTGGATCTCGAGGTAGGTGGGGCTTGTCATCAAATCAGGTGGGAACTTGTAACCTTCTTGTAATCATTGAGTTTCTATTTGCGAGCATGATGTACTTTTACTATTTGAATGAGTGTATATTATGATTGCATATATGCGATGGTTGCTTTGAATATAATTGTGTGTGTTATAATATGCGTTGTGTGATTTTCCCGCGAAGAGTGTCCGTGTTTCCCCATGGCTCTTAGCTAAGTTAAGTAGGGCGGTAAGTCATTCGTCGTCAATAGTATTAATTGGGCGGTGAGTCATCCGTCTGAATATTATTATAACTATTTCATTTAGTAGGCCGGTAAGTCATCCGTTTGAATATTATTGCTTATTAAGATAGTAGGGCGGTAAGTCATCCGTTTGAATATTATTATATACTATTTTATTTTGGGGAAATCACTCGTGTGCATATTATACTTGTTTGTCTAACTTTCTGATCTTGATGGTAATATTCTGAATCATGGTTTGTATGGGCACTCTGTGTGGACGATGTTATTATTATTGATTAGGTTTGCTCTTGCGTCGTCTTCTCCAATGAGTTTGGCGAGGTTAGAGTGACACTTGCTTCGTGTTGCATAAATTTCTGAATGATTAGTTTCTTTTTGTTTCTTTAAATTTCTGTTATTCTTTAGAACTGTGAAGCATGTTAGTGATTACTTGAGAGTTACATGTTTTCATTGAGCACCCTTTTGGGATGATGTGCTCACTCGTTCCCACTTCAGTTTCAGTTACCCGAAGAAATGGTGCACATGAAGATACCCGTTTTCGTAGTTAAAAGTGTTACCGAATTGCGTTATATTTATGTACCATTTGTATTCTTATTTATTATAAGACAACATACTAATATATTAATATAATATCATTTGACAGTTCTTCATTTATAAATATCAAAGTGTTGGGTTTAAGCTTGGTTTTAGTTCACTCTATGTAATTATGATTCTTAAAATCGTTAATCTGGAATTGATTCTTCAATTAAGTTGTAATCCTATTAGCTAAGCAGGTTTAGTAATTGGGGCGTCACATCTTGGTATCAGAGCTCACTATTAGATCTTACATGGGAAAGAATAGATATAAGCTAGTGCCAGATATTGAATTAGAATAGTTTAGACTTGGGATGGGCTGTGAGATAAATTTAAATCACTAAAAGCTATCAATAACTAAAAGATTATTTTGATTGATTGTTTCGTTTCCTTGTGGTGTGTGTATGCTATGAAGTAAATTTTTTTTGTAGGTCGAACCAAATGCATTACGGTTTAAAAGCTCATTGAAGTTAGAACAATTAGTTTGGAATTATGAGCATTTAGTGAATCAAACACTAGAAAAATATTGAGGTTAATAATTTTGATAGATGCCTAATTTTTCTAGAAACTTATTGAGTAGCTTTACATATATTTAGAACCATTAATCTATTGAAATATAAATTAGTCTATTGAACCTAGAGCAACAAATTATAGAATTTGGTTGTAGAAAACCCCGTAGGTTTGTGTTTTGTTTCTTATTGCGTTGAACTCATTTGAAATGAGTTAGTTTTTGCGCGTTTGTAAGTAAAAGCAGTAGTTGCGTTTAAACGAAAGATGGTATTTTTCTTTAAGGTGGGGATTTTTTTTGAAGACCAGAAAGGCGATTTGATTTTCGAGGAAAAAAATGAATAAGGTGGGGAGAATGTAAGGATCATCAAGCTCGTCAACGCTATTAGACCAGTCAAGAGGCGATTTAGCCGCTAAGGACTCGATTAGTTAATATAGATTTTAATTAATGAAAATTAATCTAACAACGATTTATATATGAAACTAGTATCGTTAGATAGGTCTCGAAAAGTTGTGCGCAATGGACTACTCGAACGTGTCAATTGGATACTGGACGAAGAAGATATCATCAGATTAGTATGAGGGGAAAAATAATCTTTTTGCCTTAGACCGACTTTGCTGCCCTTATCCATTTGGATGGGTGCCTCATCGGTCTCTTTGGTCTTATCACCAAAACCCGATCGAAGAATTAATTATTCTTCTTTCTTCTGCTTCTCCTCTGTTCTTCTCGTCTCTTCTTTCTCTCTTTCTCTGTTGCTATTCGAGAGATGAAATGGAAGATTTATTTTATATGATTGAAGCATAAGAAGCTAGGTAACTAGATGAATCAAAGAAGAAGGTGTAGTTGTTCGAGTTCTGTAAGAAGAATTGGGAATTAATTTAGGGTTTTCCTGAGTTGGATTGGAATTCGAATTAGGTGAGGATTAAGAAGAAATTGGAGACTGGGTTTAGTTGATTGAGGTTTAATTGAAGTTCTGAGGATGTCCTGGTGATGAATCGAATTCAAAACTCAACGGAAAAGGTAAATCATGGATTAAATTAGGGTTTCATATTTATCGAATTTCTTTTTGAAATTGTTGTTGTTTGTTTGATTTGTTTCATGGGTTCGTTCTTTATCGAGTGGAGATAGTTGTTTAGGGATTTAATTTTAGTTCTTAGTAGATCAAATTGGAAATTAGGGTTTCTGTTAAATTGTGATTGTTGTTGGCAGAAGGATTTGTGTTAATTCGAGGGGGTTTAAGTTAATTAAGGCGCTGATGTTTTGGGTGTGGTTGAATTGCTGGAATTATGGAAGTTTAGATTATTATTGCAAGCCAGGAACTAGGGTTATGTTTGGTTAAGAACATGAAGAAGCTGTAGGCATTTCACTATGCAAAATGGTTGGTAGTTCATGGAGAAATTGCTATTAACTAGCTTCAATGAATGAAAGATGATGGTGCTGAACAGAATTGAAATGGTAGTTGCAGTGGTTGCTGGTGCAGGACATAGCAGAGTAGTTGATGTTGAACTGGTGGAGGTGCATATAGTTTGTTAGGTGTGATAGACGCATTTATGTGTCTATTTTCATCTCTATTGTGTATATTGTTTGTACCCATTTTTGTACTTATTTTGGTATATTATCTCTTTGTAGGTGTTTTTGGAGAAATAAGCTTTTGCGGCGAAATTGACTCCAAAAGTGATTTTTGCGTTCATGGGAAAAAATTTTACTAAGGGGCACCCAGATTACTAAGGGGTATCCACTTGCTATTCGCACCCCTGGTCCGGATAAGGGGAGGTCATCCCCTACCTTTTGAATTTTGGAAATTGGCGGGAAAAGAAACCAGCGCACATGCAGATTTAGGGTTGGAGTTTTGAGTGATTTCTATGGAGATTCAATGGCTTATTTTCGTTAGACTTGACCTGTAATAGAACAACAGGGTTGCTGTGTGTGATTGGATCGAAGGAATTGGGCTAGATAAGCCGGGAGAAGGAAGCAGAGGTGTAGAGAGTTCACGGCTTGCTGCAAATTACTGGATTTGGTCTTATGTGAGATTTAGTCGGATTTGGTTGTCTAGTTGGATTAGATTAAGCCTGTTTCGATGAAACGGGATTGGTAATTCCCTTAGATTCGAAAATAAAAGGAGATTTCGTCGAGTTTAAGCAAAACAGAGGTGGTGAGAAAGTCACGGGAATTTTGGAGTTATTCTTGGAAGTTATGACATTATCTTCCCTGTTATATCCTGTCTTATTTCTAGAAAGAGTTTGAGAAGTTTGGGAAACCCAGGGAAGACCCGTAGAAGAGATAAAGAAGGAAAAAAAATCCCGTGCTTGGCAAGAAATAAACGGAGAAGATTTGGAGAGATTTACTTGAGTTGTACAGAGATGTGATATATAAACGAGGTTGAGGGGACTCACATGAGGTGGGTCGAGACCTTGGGGGTAGCTAGAAGAGCTGAGACACAGAAGAAAGAAGAATTGCAGAGACGCAGCAGCAGCAAGTGAAGAAGAAGAAGCTGAAGAACATAAGACTCACAGAGTCTGTCGCAGATTAAACAGCAGAAAATACATATCGCTTATTCACTATCCATGCGATAGACCTTTAGCCACTGTTTCCATTCTTTTTGCAACTTTTTCCTCTGTAACAATTATATCTGTTACAAATTCGCTGCTTCATACTTTTTCTCCCTTGTAAACCACTTTTGAGCAATGAAACAATATTTTGATCGTGCTTCCACTATGATGAGCTAATTCTCGCGCAACCAAGGCAAAGGAGGAAACTATTCACTCATGTTTGATTGGTAAATTCTTTTTACAATTTCTTTAATTATTTATTTTATTTAATTCACTAGGATCAACATAATTAAAGATAAAATTGGTTTTCTTAATTAGTTGTGAATCAATTCGATGTGTTATGCTTAGAATCAATTCTTTGATAATTCATGCTTAGGGATTACAATTTAATATTTGGACACCTTATAGATTAAAAGTGAATTAATGAGAAAAAGAGCTTAATAATAATTTCAGAAATATCTTTGTAAACCAATCAACTAGAAGGAATAGTGGAATCCGAAGCCTTGGTCTATTTTAATATTTTGAAATCAAATTTTGAATTAAGTTTTCTTCTTATCTAGTTTAATTTAAGTCTAAAAAAAATCCTTCACAAGTTCAAGCAACGAATCCTATTACCACTATTTTTACTACAACTACAAAACACATCAAGGTGCAGCTGAAGAATGGGTTGAAGTTATGGTGGTATGGGATTGAACTGGTTTGTGTAAATGGTAGTGGTGGTGGTGTTGTTTGTTTGGCTGCAGTTCATGGAGTTAGTGGTGAACTGTAATAGTTGCAGGTAAGCCGAGAGTGTTATTGGATTTGAATAGCAGGGTCTTGATTATGTTAGATATTTGTTAGGTCTGGTGGTTAGATTCGGGTGGTGGTTATGAAGTTAGAATTGATGGTAACTGTGGAAGAAGAACTATGGATTGTGTAATGAGGCGAGTTGTAAGAAAGGTGATGTTGATGCCGTTATTGCTGACGTGAAGATATGAAGTATGGTTGGATAATGAGTTAGTTTTGTGTCTTCAGTTGAGAGCAAGGACTTATTAGTGTTGGTGCAGTTGAGCTGGTGTGTGAGTTAAATGAACTGAAGTTGTTGGGATTATAGAATTCTTGAGTTAGAATTGAAGTTGCTGTAGAGTCTGAGATTAGATCAGATTGTTTGAGTATGCAGATGTATTAGATTTCATTTATTTCGAAATTATGGAACTTCATTAGAATAAACAGTTTATGTTAGGATCATGAATAGAATCAGGTTGGATTAGTGTCCTTGGCCTGAGCAATGGCTCAGACCAGTGTTATGTTCCAGTCAGATATCTGACTGATTTTTATAAGCCTGCCTAAGTTATCTGACTGAGTTAACCCTTTGACCTGAATCAGTCTCGTTGACTGAGTTGACTCACCGATTCCTATTTGACTCGTTGACCATTTGACCAGGACTTCGACCTTTGAGTTGACGTTGACCGTTAATTGACCCATTGACTGTTATTGACCGTTACTTAATTCAGTTGGACCAGGCCTTAAGTTAATAGGTTTGTTTAGTGGACTTGGGCTTAGGCGTAGTTTTCCTATTTTGATAATTTGGTCCCTTTGTGGTCCGAGTTGACATTTGGTTCCTTCTACAAAGTTGAAGATATTCATAAAACCTATCAAGTGGACTATAGAATCAACCTAATTGAGTTAGTAAACCTTTAGATGTGTTAAAGATAGATAATAAAAAGGTGTAGAACAATAAATGGGCTTAGAACCATTAGATAGTTCACATTGCTTTTAACTAAAGATTGTATGAGATTATGTTATGAGCCTTGTATGAGCCTTTTGGCTAATCTTTAGAGTGATTCTGTGATTAACAGTTAGTCTTTATTAACAACGATCGATTCAAAGGATGAATCATTGGATTGTGGATCTCGAGGTAGGCGGGGCTTGTCATCAAATCAGGTGGGAACTTGTAACCTTCTTGTAATCATTGAGTTTCTATTTGCGAGCATGATGTACTTTTACTATTTGAATGAGTGTATATTATGATTGCATATATGCGATGGTTGCTTTGAATATAATTGTGTGTGTTATAATATGCGTTGTGTGATTTCCCGCGAAGAGTGTCCGTGTTTCCCCATGGCTCTTAGCTAAGTTAAGTAGGGCGGTAAGTCATTCGTCGTCAATAGTATTAATTGGGCGGAGAGTCATCCGTCTGAATATTATTATAACTATTTCATTTAGTAGGCCGGTAAGTCATCCGTTTGAATATTA
Organism: Papaver atlanticum; assembly: GCA_023531105.1. Lineage (NCBI taxonomy): Eukaryota > Viridiplantae > Streptophyta > Magnoliopsida > Ranunculales > Papaveraceae > Papaver > Papaver atlanticum. The sequence continues at coordinate 581,640 of JAJJMB010016246.1, forward strand.
TTGCTTATTAAGATAGTAGGGCGGTAAGTCATCCGTTTGAATATTATTATATACTATTTTATTTTGGGGAAATCACTCGTGTGCATATTATACTTGTTTGTCTAACTTTCTGATCTTGATGGTAATATTCTGAATCATGGTTTGTATGGGCACTCTGTGTGGACGATGTTATTATTATTGATTAGGTTTGCTCTTGCGTCGTCTTCTCCAATGAGTTTGGCTAGGTTAGAGTGACACTTGCTTCGTGTTTCATATATTTCTGAATGATTAGTTTCTTTTTGTTTCTTTAAATTTCTGTTATTCTTTAGAACTGTGAATCATGTTAGTGATTACTTGAGAGTTACATGTTTTCATTTAGCACCCTTTTGGGATGATGTGCTCACTCGTTTCCCCTTCAGTTTCAATTACCCGAAGAAATGGTGCACGTGAAGATACCCGTTTTCGTAGTTAAAAGCGTTACCGAATTGCGTTATATTTATGTACCATTTGTATTCTTATTTATTATAAGACAACATACTAATATATTAATATAATATCATTTGACAGTTCTTCATTTATAAATATCAAAGTGTTGGGTTTAAGCTTGGTTTTAGTTCACTCTATGTAATTATGATTCTTAAAATCGTTAATCTGGAATTGATTCTTCAATTAAGTTGTAATCCTATTAGCTAAGCAGGTTTAGTAATTGGGGCGTCACATCTTGGTATCAGAGCTCACTATTAGATCTTACATGGGAAAGAATAGATATAACTAGTGCCAGATATTGAATTAGAATAGTTTAGACTTGGGATGGGCTGTGAGATAAATTTTAATCACTAAAAGCTATCAATAACAAAAAGATTATTTTGATTGATTTTTTCGTTTCCTTGTGGTGTGTGTATGCTATGAAGTAATTTTTTTTTGTAGGTCGAACCAAATGCATTACGGTTTAGAAGCTCATTGAAGTTAGAACAATTAGTTTGGAATTATGAGCATTTAGTGAATCAAACACTAGAAAAATAGTGGGGTTAATAATTTTGATAGATGCCTAATTTTTCTAGAAACTTATTGAGTAGCTTTACATATATTTAGAACCATTAATCTATTGAAATTTAAATTAGTCTATTGAACCTAGAGCAACAAATTATAGAATTTGGTTGTAGAAAACCCCGTAGGTTTGTCTTATAATCAACTTGAGAGTTACATGTTTTCATTGAGCACCATTTTGGGATGATGTGCTCACTCGTTCCCACTTCAGTTTCAGTTACCCGAAGAAATGGTAAACGTGAAGTTACCCGTTTTCGTAGTTAAAAGCGTTACCGAATTGCGTTATATTCATGTACCTTTTGTATATGTGTATTCTTATTTATTATAAGACAACATACTAATATATTAATATAATATCATTTGACAGTTCTTCATTTATAAATATCAGAGTATCAGAGTGTTGGGTTTAAGCTTGGTTTTAGTTCACTTTATGTAATTATGATTCTTAAAATCATTAATCTGGAATTGATTCTTCAATTAAGTTGTAATCCTATTAGCTAAGCAGGTTTAGTAATTGGGGCGTCACATTATCATTCTCCCCGTGCCTTACCTTTAGCTATTACAGAGATCCCTCACTTGGGACTATACATATGTACCTCTACCATTTTAAAAGATCATCTTCAGACATGTTTTCCCGAACTTAATGATGTCCAAGAAGAAGTCCAGTTATTAGAAACCCATCCTTTGGTTGATGTGGTTTACCCAGGTTATGATATCCAGATTGACTTTGTTTTCCCACCAAAAACTTTTCTTCCAAATGTGGGAACGTATGAGTTCCAAATGTGTCAGTTATTAAGTTCTGAGACTAAACCTAATTATTTTAGGAAAATAGAAACGACACATTTGCTTAAGAATGACCACTACTTTCATTGTGGTCAACTGTGTGAGTCAAATATGATTGACTATGAGGATCCTCAATTATGCAGGTTATTATTATGTGCTTTAAAATTTTCCAGACCTTAGAACCTGATCTTTCGGATCATACTTATGAGGAGGTGCATCCCATGAAAATATATTATTTAGATCCCTTTATAGAGCCTGAACCTGAACCACAACTAGATGTAGTTGTCTTAAACAGGAAACTAGACAAGGGTATGCTTTACTTGTTCATTTTCTTGGCATATTGCAGATTCCTTTTACTTGTGATAGCTCTATTTGGTTTTGATGATCCACAGTTATTCCGACTATTACTTTTATGATTCTATGAGGTGACTAATCCTTTCTTGGTCTAGCTGAAGAATTTAAACTTAGCACTTCTTGGGAGGTAACCCATGCTCATGCAACATGGTAATATCTTTCCTTAACTCTTTTGCTTCAAATGGTAACAGTTTCTCCTTGTTTATGCTTTTAATTTTATCTTTAGAACATTGAGGACGATGTTAGATTTAAGTTTGGGGGTATGAGAGAAACTTTTCAGTTGTATTATTAAACTCCATAGCCTAGAAATTTGTGCCAATTAAGGATATCACTAACCAATCTAAGTGGATGGAAGCATCTTGGTTGTAGGAATTGAGGAACCTAATAAAAGAGTCTATTCATAAAAGCACAGAGCTCAGGTGTTATAAATTACATGGTAGCTAACACCATATCTCGGAGTCGTCACCATATCACTTTCTGTTTTTATTTTTGCAAACTTATATGTTTCTCTAAGTGATTTGGTGGGGCACACGCATCGAGTTGTTACCATCGCTGGGATGAAGTAGAATGATTGAGTTACTTTATCAAAAAAAATAAAAATAGAAGAAAAAGTTTAGACCAGACCATCAGACCAACCGGTATAAATTGTTCAATAAAATCTACCGCTGGTTCCCTTGTAAATGTCAGCTGAGTTGATCTAGAAATTAGGATTGTCGACCACTGGTTCCCTTTGTATATGTAAGTTGTGTTGATATTGGTAAGACTAATATCTCAGTCGATTAGGATAGGTTCGTCTTAGCAGTGGCCTTCAGACAGATATGGGAAACAACGTTCACCTTAGTCAACATCATTGCAAACCATCTATTAACTCCATATCCATCTTCTTAATCTATTCACATGTGATTGTGGTTTGTTGACTCCATATATTGATGTCCATAGTGCGACTACCTGGGTAGGGCTCTGTCACTCGAATTAGAGTACTTCCTCTTGTAGTCAATGAGAGTATGCCAACCTAGGAGATTCTTTAGTGCCTTCCAAGGTTCAACATAGGTATCTAGGGTTTGGAGTAAAATTTTTGTGGGTATATCTCTTGTAAACCCTCCTGAGACTATAACTCAGCCACTAGGGCCACCTAGGGGTTCAAAGGCTTGTTGCACACGCTAAGTGCAATCGCGATGCTTGCGACAGTGAGTTAAGATATTATTTTTCTAGATTTGATTTGCTCGAGGACTAGCAAATAATAAGTTTGGGGGTATTTGATAAACGCATTTATGTGTCTATTTTGATCTCGATTTTCTATTTTGTTAGTACCCATTTTTGTATTTATTTGGTATTTTTATGTCTTTGTAGGTGTTTTTGGAGAAATAAGCTTTTACGGAGAAATTGGCTCGAAAAGTGGTATTTGCACCCCCGAGAGGAATTACTAAAAGAACCCAGGAATTTGCTAACGGCACCCCTAAATGGATAAGGGGCACCTCATTACTAAACGCACCCCAGCAGAGGATATGGGTATTCATCTTCTTCATTTCAAAATAAATAAAAGTGGCGGGAAAAACTTGGTTCAAATATCAGTTTCCTGCGATATTCCCTGGATTGAATTTAACGATATTTTCTCGTAAGATTTGATTGGATTTCGATTGGGTACGGTGTGTAATGTTAAAACAGGGCTGGTAATTGATTTGTAATCGATAAGAAAGGAAGATTTAAGTAGAGTCTATAAAAGAGCTAGAATTGTTATGAATCAGTATATGAACCAATTGAATGTGATTAATGGTGGAATCTTGAGTCCCAGTTTCTCTCAACTTTGTGGCAATATTGTGTATATATTTTCTTTATTTTTAGTGTTTTCTTTTATTAAATCTTAAATCGAATCTCATCAAGTCCGAGTTGAACAAACTTTATTAACCACTATAAGAATCACATCAGCACCCTTGGTTCGAGATTGGATCTTGGCCAATACATCTTACAACTTGTACCCTCTTGGAGTGATATTGGTCCTTGGCCTATATATCTTCGCAATGCGCCTTACTTGGCGCCATATTGTCTCTATGCCAATGTTCCTCTTAACACGCAATGGAGCTTGAGATGAGGCTTCATATCATGCCGTGGCGCATCCTTGGGCATGCGCCATGCTAAAAACACGGGGTGTTACAATATTCACCCCTTTAAAGAATTTCGTCCTCGAAATTCTTTAACAAAAACTATTGTGGACAAACTCTTCGGGTTGGATTCCTGAGAAAAAGTACCATACCAGATGCTCAGAAATCACAAGGTTTCTTCAGTTTCTCATGGAACATCGATTAGGACTTTCTGAGAAAACAACCCATACCTCTTACTCAGGAATCCAAAAAGAGTCCACAACATTACCGAGAATATCTATGTGGCCAGTTGCCAAAGGATATGTCAACACGGTATCCTGAATGCGCATCCCATACTACACACTCAGGAGTCCCTAAAGTTCACAAAGTTGGTGCCAACAATTTTTAGTACTGTGTGGAACAGGATCCAGATGCCCACCGTCCCTGTCAGTCATCCAGGTTGCTACTTGTAAGTGGGATGCTAGCCGACCCGACAACACACACCATTGCCCAGTTTCCAATGTGTGGGGATGATCAGTCCTATTGTCTGCCTACCGTTCCGAACGGTATTTTGGATATCCACTCGTAAGTGGGGTGCCACTTAGGCCCAGGCAAACTCATAGTACTTAAAAACAAGCTCAACTCGATTCGCAAAGTAACTAGCATAGCAGTTACAAACTCTTTCCGCACAAAAGTTGGCTTACTCTCAAACTTTAAGGTTTCCATTCAATGAAAAATAATCGCTAATGAGTCCACTCCGCACAGTTCCTAGAGTTGTCTCGGAACTTGCTATGATACCAACTGTGACGAACCGGAAAATTATGCCTAGCGCGCGCAGGCCTTAACTTCACCGATACGCCACTCTGATGATGCTATAATACGAGCATTAAAGCTGGGCAAATGCACGTCCATTGCCCTTGCAAGCATGATTATGGAGCATGATGCAGATAACTTAGCTTCCACACTGTTCCAACTTACCATTGTTATGCAAAGGGTTTAAAGCCTTGAAGGCCATGGACGATGCATCTTACATGCATCACTGGCTCCCGAGTCTTGTCCAGTGATAGACGTATTTATGTGTCTATTTGTTCTCAATTATATATATTAATAGTGCTCATTTTTGTACTTATTTTTGTATTTTATCTTTTTGTATGCATTTTTGGAGAAATAAACATGTGTGGAAAAATTGGCTCGAAAAGTGGTATTTGTGCTCGTGGGAGAAATTGCTAAGGCCACCCCTCATTTGGATAAGGGGTACTTCAATTACTAAGGGGCACACTCTTACTATTTACACCCCAGTTGCTAAAGGGCCCCCCAGTCTGGTTAGGGGGACACCACACTTCTTCACCGTTTGAAAGCAAGTTTTGGCGGGAGAATAAGTCAGTTCACCTGCGTGTTTTATGAGATTATTTCCACGAGTTTTTTCACGGAGTTTTTGGCAGAGTTAGGTAGGTTTGGGCCTGTTTAACCCAAACACGAACGGTAATTGGATTGGGTTCGAAACAAGAAATGATTTTATGCATATTTCGGGGAAACAGAGGAGGAGAACTCGGGTTTTGTTGAGCAGTTTCGAGGGAGACTTAACTAGATATTTTCTTGGATATGGACTGGTACGATCCTGTTACGACAAGACAGGAGAAGTAATCACTTTACAGTGGAAGGAAAAGAAGATCACGGCTAAATAAGGCAAGAGAAATACACGGGTTTTCGTCTGAGTTGTATTTGGACGTACGTGGGGAACAGGCTAGCAATATTTTCTTTTCGGATTTGATTATATCAATAGAACAGGGGAGGTATATCTGTTAGCATTGTAAAAGAAAAAGTAAGGAAAAAATAGAAGCCGTGACTTCCGGTGAAAGATAAGAAAATATTCTCGGATTATTTGGGCTCTGTATGTATATATAGGGGTTATTGAGAGTAAGGAAGGAATTATTCGGGAGTTTGGGGACCGAACGAAGAGTGTGGATGAAGTTTGTGAAGCCGCAGGAGAGAAAGGAAGAGTTGCAGAGTGATTATGCATGAAGAGAAGAATAAGAAGAAGAATCGATCACAACCTATAATAAGACAGTCATCTTTTCTTTGTAACAGTCCTCCAATTGTAGCAACAGGTTCTGTAACGCTGCTATAGCGTTGCAAATCCGCTGTAATATTATTTTTCTATGATAAAACACCCTCCATGGATTATTATTTTGAGTAAGTGTTTGACATCATGAGCTAAACCCCAACACTGGGATGATGGAGGAAGCCATTCTCTACGCGTTTGGTAAATCTATTTAATTCCTTTATGACTTTTGCACTATTTTAAATTGATTCATGATTTTTCTTTATTGATTGTGATTTTGTTTGATGATGTATGCTTGGTTTTAGTATTTTTGATACGTCATGCTTGTGATTTACAGTCAATCTTGTATAAAATCTACCTTGGCAAAGAATAAAGAGTCAATATTAATTATTTTATGAGCTATTATTGTCTGGAATTGATAGTTGAAACACATGAATATGAGAATTGGTGGAATCTTGAGTCTCAGTACCTCTCGATATTGTGACAATCCTTTGTATATAAGTCTAAAATCAATCTCAAAAAGTTCGAGAATCGAATCACTTATTTAATACTATTTAAAACTACATCATCCAGGCATAAGACATGCCTTCAACTTACGACATTGGTACATGTAGCTTATTTTCGAGGCCATTTCCAATGCGCCATTGGTACATGCCTAAGTCGAACGCCTTGATAGGAAGTATGAGCATCTAATGAATGGAATACAGCTTGCCTCATCAAGTTTGGCCACAATCATCTCTAGCCTCGAACTGCCAAGCCAGATGATATGAGAGGCCAGTACGCCGCAATCATCTATAAATTAGATGATATGAGCGAAAAAGTGCTGGACCGGCAATGCTGCAACTCATTGCAGCTGCCTACGTACCCTTCCCTACTCTAAAGGGATCAAACACAGACCGTAGTTCATCCTCGAAAGGGACGGAAATTTAAGCCAACTTGTTTGCAAGGCCGTGGCCAAGCAATAATGGTAATGGCCTAGTCCGTGAAGGCCATTCCGTCAAAATGCATCCAAGTGATGCATATTTATCCCACGACATGGCATAATGATGTCCATGCTTAATATGCTCCATTGTCAAGGCTACACAACTATAAATGAGGCCTAAGCATCATTCATACTCTTTCGGCTAAGCTATGAAGCATACTTGGTACATGGTCCGCATATGCACCTTCAATCAACTACCCCTCCCTATATATGTTTTAAAATTACTTCACCAAGTCCCAAGGCCGTGATGGATGCACATTACTACTCTGGCTAACTGCAACGTACAACCATGATGGTTGTACATTCAGTTCTGTCTCACAGGCCAGTTCCAATGTCCAACCTGCTCTGGCCTGTTGCGATATTGGCCATAAGCCAATGACCTGCGTAATGTGCCATTGTGGCGCTACTTTGTTCTAAGACATCCATCCAACTGGCCTGAAGCAACCTTGGTGCGAGATTTGCCCTTGTCCAATACAACTTACAACTTGTACCCTCTTGGTGTGATATTGGTCCTCGACCAATATATCTTCGCAATCCGCCTTAGTTGACGCCATATTGTCTCTAGGCCAATGTTCCTCTTAACACGCAACGGAGCTTGAGATGAAGTTTCATCTCATGCCATAGCGCATCCTTGAGCATGCGCGGTGCTAAAAACACGGGGTGTTACAATATTCATTCCTTTAACAAAATTCGTCCCCGAAATTCAAAACAAAAACTATTATGGACAAACTCTTCGGGTTGGATTCTTGAGCAAAAGTCCCATACCAGATGCTCAGAAATCACAAGGTTTCTTCATTTTGTCATGGAACATCGGTTAGGACTTTCTAAGAAAACGTCATATACGGTGTACTCAGGAATCCAAAAAGATTCCACAACGTTACCGAAAAAATCTATTTGGCCAGTTGCCAAAGGATATGTCAACACGATATCCTGAATGCGCATCCCATACTACACACTCAAGAGTCCCTAAAGTTCACAAAGTTGGTGCCAACAATTCGTAGTACTGTGTGGAACAGGATCCCGTTGCCCACCGTCTCTGTCAGTCATCCAGGTTGCTACTTGTAAGTGGGATGCTAGCCGACCCGACAACACACACCGTTGCCCAGTTTCCAATGTGTGGGGATGATCAGTTCTATTGTCTGCCTACCGTTCCGAACGGTATTTCGGATATCCACTCGTAAGTGGGGTGCCACTTAGGCCCAGGCAAACTCATAGTACTTAAAAACAAGCTCAACTCGATTCGCAAAGTAACTAGCATAGCAGTTACAAACTCTTTCCGCATAAAAGTTGGCTTACTCTCAAACTTTAAGGTTTCCATTCAATGAAAAATACTCGCTAATGAGTCCACTCCGCACAGTTCCTAGAGTTGTCTTAGAACTTGCTATGATACTAACTGTGACAGACTGGAAAATTACGCCTAGCGCGCCAGGGTGCGCAGGCCTTAACTTCCCCGATGCGCCACTCTGATGATGCTATAATCCGGGTCTTGAAGATGGGCAAATGCACGTCTATTTGCCCTTGCAAGCATGCTTGTGGAGCATGATGTAGATAACTTAGCTTCCACACCTTTCCAACTTACCATTGTTATGCAAAGGGTTTAAAACCTTGAAGGCTATGGCCGATGCACCTTACATGCATCACTAGCTCCCGAGTCTTTTCCAGACATAAGAAATGCCTTAAACTTACGCCATTGGTACATGTATCTTACTTTAGAGGCCATGCCCAATGCGCCATTGGTACATACCTAAGTCGAACGTCTTGATAGGAAATATGAGCATCCAAGGAATGGAATGCAACTTGCCTCATCAAGTTTGGACACAATCATCTCTAGCGTCGAACTGCCGATCAATATGATATGAGAGGTCAATACACCGCAATCATCTCTAAATTAGATGATATGAGCGACAAATTGCTTGACCGGCAATGCTGCAACTCATTGCAGTTGCCTACGTACCCTTCCCTACTCTAAAGGGATCAAGAACAGACCGTAGTTCATCTTCGAAGAGACGGAAGCTTAAGCAACCTCGTTTGCAAGGTCGTGGCCAAGCAATAATGGTAATGGCCTAGTCCGTGTAGGCAGTTCCGTCAAATTGCATCCAAGTGATGCATATTTTTCCCACGACATGGCATAATGATGCCCATGCTTAATATGCTCCATTGAAAAGGCTACGCAATTATAAATGAGGCTTAAGCATCATTCACACTCTTTCGGCTAAGCTATGAAGCTTACTTGGTGCATGGTCCGCATATGCACCTTCAATCAACTACCCCTCCCTATATATGTTTTAAAGACATTTTCATAACTTAGATTAGGGGAGAAAAATGACTTCATCAAGTCCCATGGCCGTAATGGCTGCACATTACTACTCAGGCTAACTGCAATGTACGGCCGTGATGGCTGAACATTCAGTTATGGCTCACAGGCCAGTTCCAATGTCCGGCCATGATGGATGAACATTTCTTGAGCCAGGTCCTGTGAAAGGCCGTGATAGCTGGATTTCTAGCTTTGTCCCATAGGCCACTCCAATATCCAGCCTGCTCTGGCCTGTTGCGATATTGGCCATAAGCCAATGTGTCATTGTGGCGCTACTTTGTTCTAGGACATCCACCCAACTGGCCTAAGCACCCTTGGTGCGAGATTGGCTCTTGGCCAGTACAACTTACAACTTGTACCCTCTTGGTGTGATTGGTCCTTGGACAATATATCTTCGTAATGCACCTTACTTGGCGCCATATTGGTTCTACGGCAATGTTCCTCTTAACACGCAACGAAGTTTGATATGAAGCTTCATTTCATGCCGTGGCGCATCCTTGAGGATGCGCCATGCTAAAAACACGGGGTGTTACATGTTTTTTTTATATATTACTCCTGGAATCCATATCATTCACAATAATATATGATTAACAGTGAGTTAATCAAACATTTGTCTTATATAAAACATGTAATAATACATACAAAAGGTAGCATACAAACCAAAATACATTTTATAACACCATACTAGTGTAGTCATCAATAAAAGAAACAAACCATCTCGAACCACCGAAAGTATTAATTGTATACGGACCTCAAACATCAGACTGTATGCCATAAAAGGAGCTGGACTTTTATCGAAAGATAATGGAAAAGAAGCACAATGGATTTTTGCAAGTTCACATACTTCACAATGAATATCTGAGATACTGAGTTTTGTAAACAAGATAGGATTTTTTTATTTAAAATATCCAAAAGATGCATGTCTCAAACGTCGATGCCATAACAAAATTTGAGATTTCTGACTCCCCCCCCCTAGAACCATCTGCAAGTAGAGTTTGACGCAGCTTATCAGAACTATTATATGCCAGATCCAAGTAATATATCTTCTCACTCTTAACACCATAACCAATCGTTTTTTTCATGTCCTTAAATACACAAAACTCAGGCCAAAAATTACAGCACAATGTAAAGTATTAGTTATTTGAGAGACTGTCAATATATTATAATATAAGGAGGGAACTACTAAGACATAATCTAAGTTCAAAGTTTTAGTAGGAGATATTGATCCTTCACCGGTTATTGGAGCTTGTGAGCCATTTGCAGTGGAGATTATCTTTTTTTAAAGATGGCTTTACAGATGAGGTTTTTCTAGAATCAAATGTCATATGGTATGTAGCACCGGAATCAACTATCCATGAATCATTCGAAACAAGTGAAGAAACATTAAGGACATTCCATTGCAACTGATTTGGATGTTGTAGTATCGTTTTATTTCTCTGTGGAAGCAATTACATCACAATGATTCTTGTTTGTATCATTCTTTCCCTCAAGATGTTGATCCCAACATTCTGGATATCCTACCAAGTCAAAGTAATTAATTTTTATATACCTTGTTTAATTACAATACATACACTTCATTGTAGATTTTTCCACTTTATTATAGATTTTGAATGTCTCTGAAAAGACCCCTTTTGAATGTACCGGTTTTGAGTTACCATGGCAGAAGTTTCAATTTCTTCAGATTCTTTAGCCATTGTTGTACGTCAAACAGAATCACGACGAACAAGTGCGTAACATAACTCTAATTTTGGAATAGGATCCTTTCTCAAGTCTCACCATGTGAAAAAGCGGGGGTCTAACAACCACACCTAATATTTCGTTCGACAATCTGTATGGACTAACTCCAATATAATTCCAAGAGAATCAACTAGATGGTCAGACTCAATCAAGGAAATATATCCAAGAGTTATATCTCTTTCTCAAATCCGTGAACTGAATGAAATTCGTGAATGAAATCCGTGAACTGATTGGTATGAGAATAACTTGAACGGTACTGATAGACGCATTTATGTGTCTATTTTCATCTCTTTTATGTATAGTGTTAGTACCCATTTCTGTACTAATTTTGGTATTTTACCCCCTTGTAGGTGTTTTTGGAAAAATGGGCTCTTGCGGGAAAATTGGCTCGAAAAGTTGTTAAAGGCTCCTGGGAGGACATTTGCTATTCGGACTCTCACTTTGGATAAGGGGTAACCCATTTTCAGGCAGCTGCTAAGCACAGACCGAGACTGGATAGGGGGAGGACACATTTCTTTACGTTTTCAAAAAAACAGAAAATGGCGGGAATTCTCTTCACACACAGGCGATTTTTTTGGATGGATTTTTGATCGATTTTTAGGGAGATTAAAGGGATGAATTTGATTGGGTTTGTTCCTATGGACCTAACAGGCAAGGTAAGGGTGTTGGAATGGATCCAAAGTGGCTAGAACTCGAATTGGAAGCGAAAACTTTCCAAAAATATCATGGTTTATTTTGGGCAAGTTTCTTGGTTTATTCTTGGAAACTTACGTGTAGAAGTGGAAGGAAACTCTTCTTAAAGACTTGTTTCTATCAAGGGAGGAGTTTGGAGAGCTTTTATTGATCGAATGCACGTGAAACAGAAAAAAAAAAGGAAATATCGAAACTTGCTGTGGAGGAAAAAACCAAGTTTATTCTCGAATTTTCTTTGCTCTACTATGTATAAAAGGGTTGGTTAGGGTCCTAGGAAGGAGAGGAAGAAGTTAGGGGAAGTTTAGAGCCTTAGAGAAGCTAAAAAAACCATTGGAAGAAATCACGTTCTGCTGGTGCAAAACTGAACCGGAGAAGACGAAGAACACAGAACAGCGGAAAAAGAAAGTTGCAGAGACAGACTTATTTTCAGTGACAACGAATTACGGTCGCATCATCCAGCAGTCACCAAAGCTCTTCAGCAACGATTCCGTCCGCTGTATTAGACTTTCAGCGACTACAGTATTCCCTTTTCTCCCTTGTAATCAGTTTTTGAGCCATAAACATGTATTTTGAGAACACGATTAATATGAGGAGCTAAACCCCTTAGCCGAGGCGACGGAGGAAGCCATTGTTCCATGAAAAGTGGTATAATTCTATTTTTATTATTTATTGCAATTATTTTACATGATTTTTTGCATAGAACTTAAAAGAAAAATTGGTTTTTATTGAGTAGTTGTGAAGTGTTTTGATGGGATATGCTTGGTTTTAATACTTTTGATGTTTCATACTTCGTGCTTACAATTATTACTTCAAGAACCAAATTAGAGGCAAATATTAGAATCACTTTAAAGAAAAATATTGCATGAATATTGATTAGAATTTATCAAATAATTGGTCAATGGTGGAATCCAGAGTCTTGGTACTTTCTTATTATTATTGAAACAATTTTATTTAATTCTAAAAAATCCTTCACAAGCCCGAGTTGAACGAACTTTACTCACCACTTTCACTACAACTTTAAAACCACATCAGGTACCAAAGACCAATGTTCAAGTGTCAATCAATTTATATCAACAACCAAAGGTTGGATTTACTAATTGATTGAACTATGCACAACCTGTGATATTTCAATTAAATAAACAAATATAATGCGGAAAAGAAATAACACAGACACAAGAAGTTTTGTTAACGAGGAAACCGCAAATGAAGAAAACCCCGGGACCTAGTCCATATTTGAACACCACACAGTATTAAGCCGCTACAGACACTAGCCTACTACAAGTTAACTTCGGACTAGAATGTAGTTGAGCCCTAACCAAGACTAACACCGATTAAGGTACAATCACGGTCCTTACGCCTCTGAATCCCATCAGGACTCTACGCACTTGATTCCCTTAGCTGATCTCACCCACAACTAAGAGTTGCTATGACCTAAAGTCGAAGACTTATAAACAAATCTGTCTCCCACAGATAAGTTTATTCTGATAGATAAATATGTCTCCAACAGAAGTACCTATGAAGTCTTGTTCCGTCTTTTGATAAATCAAGATGAACAGGAACCAATTGATAATCCGGTCTTATATTCCCGAAGAACAGCCTAGAAATATCAATCAACTATATGGTAGTAGAAGAAGTTATTGTGGAATCACAAAAAATGAGACGAAGAGCTTTGTGATTACTTTTTATATCTTACCTATTGGAGATAAATCTCGAGCAAATCTTAGAGATAGTGCTCAATACAATAGAACAAGTAAGATCAAAACACGCAACTACAAAGAAAATAATTGGGTCTAGCTTCACGAGTCCCAAATGAAGTCTTCAAGTCGTTAACCTATAATGGTTTTAGATAAACCTAGGTTAAAGGAGAATCGACTCTAGTCGCAACTAGGACACAGGAAAGTGTCGGGATTAGGTTTTCCAGTTGCTAGAGTTCTCCCTTATATAATCTTTCAAATCAGGGTTGCTTACTACCAAAACTAGGTTAGCTTAGAAACAAAGCATTCAATATTCACCATTAGATGAAAACCTGATTTAAGATTCAAGCTAAGTTTGCTTAAAACCAAAGCAACATCTCTCCACCGTTAGATGGTCTTAGCTTGTTACACACAAATGAAATATACCTTCATTTAGATATGGGTAACCGTACCTAAACGTGTATATTGAGTTGGCTCAACAATAGTTAACATAAGTTAGCCATATGAACACTTTTGTCTTAACCACATTCATCTAACACTTCTAGATCAAATATGATGATCAATCAATTATGAAAGATAATCAAATGAATCTAATTGTGTTACTCATAGAGTTGTTCAATTGTATATATCTCATAGAAGTATACAAGAAACAATTGAAGCAAAATCGGATTTGATTCATGATTGTACAAAGTACTTATACAAGAATCAATTCATGAACAGTAAGCCACGGTTTGCAAAGATTGCATTCCTTAATTCATAAATGTATTTGTTCATGAGGATGAAAACATACTTAACCAATTTTAGAACTTTAACCACTAAGTTTGCAGACGGGTACGCAAACTATAGTTCTGGACTTTGGTCTTGTCCAGCAGTTTGCAAACCGGTATGCATACTGCTGTTCCAGACCTAACTCAGGTAGAACTGTTCGCATACTGGTATGCAAACTTGATGCCCGGACTTTAACATTTAAAACCGTTCGCATACTGGTATGCAAACAAGGTTTCCGGACCTGAATCATACCATAACAGTTTGCATACTGGTATGCATACTGTGTTGTATCCAGCCAAAGGTTAATTGTTCTAAACTCCCATTTCAATCATTGAAACATCCTTAGAAGATGACAATAGCTGTCTCACACAAACTATTAGCTTATAAGTAATTTTCAAGTGATCGAATGATCAATACGAAACATTCTGAGTCGACATCAAATGACTGTCTCACACAAATCATGTAAGATCTTTCAAGGCATTTCACATGATCATCTTTTGACTTATTATTTAGTTTCCAACAAATAAATTGTTTCCAACTAAACTCGTCAAGATTAATGATGAACGTAGCTAAAGCAAAAAGCTTCCAACACATATTTCGAGAAATATATAAGCGAGTTAAACTCGTCTTGAAATATCAAATGTGTATAGTATAAAAGTCTATATAGCTATACGACTTAGTCTCAATAGGAGATAGAATATAATAGACTTCTGAGTGATAGATAAGTTTTAGTCTCCATATACCTTTTGTTGATGAAGTTCCTCCAAGCTCTCCTCAGTAGATCTTCGTCTTCAATCGATGAACGTCGTGAAGTCTAAAGCTCAACTACACATTCTATCCTAATCCGAGACATAGCTATAAGTAGACTAGAAATCAAGACTTATAGTTTTGATCACCTAAACTTGACAAACAAGCTTGAGATAACAACGCTTGGGAGTTCGACCGAGCAGTGCTCTAACAATCTCCCCCTTTGTCAATTTTAGTGACAAAACTATCAATACATATGGATTACAAAATAAATAAACTTTGTAGCTTCTCATCCAACATGCTTGATTTCCTTGGTTTTTCAACATTCCTTGAATTCTTCGCCACTCCAAGTACTTAAGTGATTCTGAACGTGTTCAACTCAGCATCATTGTTGTTGAAGTTCCGTAGCCATAACAATAATCAACAAGTTGTTTTCTTATTGTTATACAGTGTCATAGTATTATTACACATCATCAAAGTTCAATTGTATCACAAATTTGACAATAATACTACGCTTATATATATCACTCCCCCTTAGTCAATACTTCCATCTCACAATGAGAACCCCCCCCCCCCCCCCCTACATAATGATCCGTAAACCATATGTATATAGTGTGAACTACAAAATAATTCTCCCCCGTTTTGTCAATATAAATTGGCAAAGGTACGAAAACTAGCGGGATCATAATGAAATTCTCAAAGAGATTATTAATGACTAAAAGAGAACATATCAACTTGGTTTCAATGATTTCACATAGTCGAAACTTAGTGTATTCATCAAGGAGTTTATAAAGATACAAGATAACTCCTACAATATTCCACAGCCGCACTCCCCACAAAGATTTGGTAATTAAGCACAAGTTCAATTAAGGACTCTCCCTTATAAAATGTCATTCCCGAAAGAACAACAAGAGCGACCTTACTTTTACAAGAAAAGAAGGATTTCTTTGGACATTAACAAATTACATGAAACGTGAATTTGTATCTAGAAAACTCGAATAAATTAACCACAAGAAGACCTTATAGATTAATTTAATCAGAAATGATCAACATAAGAAAACTAATGGACCATACAGTACTTTCACATAGAAGTGGATCAGGGAAAGATCAATACAGTAAAACTTCGATAAATTAATAGCGTTGGGACCAAAGAAAATGATTATTTTAGCGAAGTTATTAATTTATCGAGTTAAAATTTAGCTTATCCAAGCCTAGTCGGGACCAGAGAATTTTATTATTTTAGCGAAGTAATTAGTTTATTGAAGTTCTACTGTACTGCGGAATATTCAAAAGTTCATTCTATCTTTTATCAATATTTGCATAAAGACATAATAGACTTAACTTTTGACATATATGAGATAATCATAGTTCACGGACGTAAACACACATATCCCATAACATATTTTTGCAATATATAAAACCAATAAAGATTAATACTACAAAATCATCTTCCAAATAACTTAGAATTTAAATAAATAAATCTGAAAACATTGCAAGATGAAAATCGTTGAAATAACTATGTGTAATCACAATATTTGTTATTCCAAACCCTAGTTATCCTTCTTAAAACATAAGAATAAATTCTCATAAGAAGTTTCCTAGACATTAAGATTCTTGAAAAATTCTTTATCGTCCCCGAACTCCTTGTCGTCAACAGACATTGGAATATAAGGTTCGTGAAGAAATGAGTCAATTCCAACAAACCTTCTTGACTGATGCCGAACTAGGGCCTTCTGAATTTCAAGAGATCTTAGAACAATAACCTTTATTTGCAGAATCTCCATCTTTGTTTCTTTCAACTCTTCAAGAACACCAGAAAACTTCTGAAGATTTGAGGGGTTAGCCCTTGGTTTCTTCATATTCTTCCTTTTTCTCTTCAAAGTTGTAGAGGAATGAGGTTTATCTTTTTCCTTCATGATTGATGGCTTAATAATCATATTAACATCTTTTCCATCTGAAGATATGATGCTTGGAGTCTCCATTCAAATATGGAATTGTGAGAGCAATACACAAAACTAGCTCCAAAAACAATCTTTTGATAAAAAGAGTTTTCAGGAAAGAAAAAAAGGAATGTACGTGTCATACTCCGTACTCTTTTATCGGGTTTAATTGAACCCATTTACCAAATTTTACGCTCAGCGCGCTTAAGTGTCTACTACTCATGTACCTTTAACACTCTTAAGCTACTAATAGTGGTGACTAGTGGATGTTATAAAAACACTAGACAGTGTAAGCATGTGTGACATATGTCGATAAATGGTACTTGATACATTTTTCTAAGATGATAGAAATAAAATGGTAACAGACTCTTTTTCTGAAAATTCTCTCCGTCTCTCCGTCTTTTCTCCCTTGTTCTTCCACTGCATTAGCTAGGGAGAGACATAAACAGTCAATTGACAGAGAAATTGTTGATGCAAATAGAGAACTCAGATTTGGTTTTACTTTCTTTTCGTATTTCCGTTATTTTTCTTCCTGTGAGAAATTCTTTCATTCCCAGAAAATTGAGAGAACACAACTAAAATCACGAAAAGGTAGTTATTCTGTAGACAGACACATCTAGTTGCGATGGCGTTCATGTTGATTGAATTATAAACGGAGAAGAGGAGTTTTTGTTCTTCAACTCGAGAACTTGATTTGTTGCAACTGGTTCTCACCCAATTGATCCAAAGATTCTTATATCGATTTGCAAGTTCTTGCATCGCACTTGATTTAGGTATGATTGGGCACTTTCTCTAAGTCCTTGCATGAAATTTTGTTGTGGAAAAAAACACACACACACACACAGAGAAATTAGGGTTCATTTCGATTTTGGGGGTTTTTGTTCCTTGCGTAAAATTCATAATTAATGCTTGAATGGGGTTGCACAGATCTATTTAAATCTTGGTCCTGTTATAGTATTGAGCCAAATTTCTCATTGTCTGAAAGTCTGGCTTGATTATTTTTGTAGTTAGATTAAGATAGAACCAATATTGTGTACATGCAACCCTTTTGGTTATACTGTCTGTATAAGATGATATTGATTTCAATTTCTTAATTCTATAGTCTTCCTTGTATTTCTCTGTCAATCTGCATTTCTCGTTGGATACAAATCTGTAAGAGAGTTGTTGAATCATTAGTAAAAAGTGAGAACTGATGTTTCGAGTGAGGCCTGTAGTGTTGGATAAATGGAATTTAAATATGTTGATTTTAGTAGGATTATAAATGCTGGGTACCTTGTTAAACTCGGATTTGCAGGGAACGAGTTCTCAAGGGAACTCATTACAACAAAGAACCTCATCCGTAGACCACCGCAAAGCTGCACATTGAATGTTTGATAAAATGACTGAAAGAAAAGTAAGATTTTAGACCCTATTTCCTGTTTTGTGATACATGAATAAATTTGAAATTAAGTGATATCTTGGCTTTTGTGTTGAATCTTTATCATGTAATGGACACTGCATGTTTAGTATGTATGGTTCTTATCATCCATAATGGGATTATGTTAGACATTTTTCCAGAGCTTGGAAAATGATGAATGGGATGGTAAATGTAGCACCACTTTGTCCCATTAGTACTGCGTCTGGTGTGAGCATGTTGAGGTAGTCCGATACGGTGTCATTTTCACTTCGTTTGCTTCATGAGGGTTTCATATCCTTTCATATGTTGGATTTTTGTGATAATCTTCCCTGGATTAATGTATGTTGTCTGTACTTGTCAATAATTTGGAGTATTATTTGCTTGGTTGACTATACTTTCTCATGGATGTGAATATATTTGAACTAACTTCTTCTTTAAAAGGAAAGAACCTTGGTCAGTACAAGATATATATTTTGATAGCTAGACACTTAATTCCATTCAGTGGTGTCCGGTATTTAGAAAATGTTTTGGGATTTTCTTTGGCTTTCTCGGAGTTCCGACAACTAAGTTCCATCTCTTAGTTTTATCCTAATTGATGGACATAAATAATTTTGTTGCTTTACTGCTGAAATGGATGAATAGTTTTAGCAGCATGTTGATTTTCCAGTAAAATTCTATAACTTATTTAGGCTTCTTAATATTATAGTAAAATGACTTGGCCAATGGGTAACTAGTGAGCGTCAAGTTTTGTGTCATCTTAAAGGTGTGTTTGAGTTTGTGACATTTCTATGGGAACTTCTGTTTTGGTTTGCACTGTGGCTTCCCATTTGGTGTTGGTCATGAAAACGTTGTTTAAACCATTTAGTGGAACCCATCGTAGTGAATATTTGTTCTTGCAATAATTACTTGCTAACCTAATCGAATGCACTTGAGACAAGACTTTACAGTAGAGTAGTTATCTATACATCTTAATGATTGATTTTGGAAATAGTCTAGCTATTGGTCACGAGCTGGTACCAATATAGATTATGGCGTTGTGTGAGCGGTGTCGATTTCCATTAGGGCCCGTTCGTTGGTATGAATCCATGACTGTCTTAGTAGCCAACTTGATGTTGGGTAAGTTAGTATGAGCTGGAAGTTCACTCATCTCTTCAAGATCTTTGAATATGTTGTATTTATGCCTCTGCTGCTCATAGGATTGTTGCAGACTTAATTGATTTGGGCTTGTTTGAACTACAAATTTAGCAAAAGCATATATCGGCCACGTCATATATGTGTGTACAAGTTCATGAAGTTAGTTTCTTCGATGTCTTGGACTGGTGGCTGTATTGGTTAGTGGGAAAATGAATTTGTAGTGCGTGATAACATGATATTTTATTTTTTTTAATCATGGAGGCAATGGTAGCTGTTAAGGCTACAATTTAAATTTCATAGAAAGATCATCTAAGAATCTTGATGCCATAATTTTCAGTCTTTTGTCCGTGGATTTAACTCCAATTGATGAGGTGCTTAACTTTAATAATGCTACTTATCACCCATCCGTATGAATGCATGTATATATCAGTGTAGTTTATGGCCTTAGGAGAAATGAGTGTGGTCTATATACTTCTCCATCTGACTAGCAACTACAAGTGCCGACTGTCACCTTAAAATATCCATTTTATTTCACCCCATGTGCCATATCTAGTTCATTAGGAGTTATCCATGTAAGTGCTTTGATTTAATTAATATTTGGTTGAGTCAAATGACGGTAAATGCATCTCTCTTAATTTTGCTAGTGAGTCATGAGATTATTACTAAGAAATGTGATTTCCTTAAATTTATTACTCTAGTGATGGAACTGCTTATCATTTAATTAAGAGATAGTTGTTATCATTTTGGTAATTCATACTATCTAACTAAAGAGTGACGAACTACGGCCGTGCTTGATCCCTTCGAGCAACGGAGAGGGTACGTAGGCAGCCGCTATGCGGTTCAGCACAACTCCGCAAGGTTGTTCATATCGTCTGAAAAGGGTTGGTTGCTGCTTTGTAGTTCATACCATCTATTCCGAGATGATTGCAACACTGAGATTGGCAACTGGCCAGTCTTTATCATCGGCAACTGGCCGATAGTTGGTTGGCAACTGGCCATCCTTTAACATTGGCAACTGGCCAATTTTTATCATCGGCAACTGGCTGATAGTGGGTTGGCAACTGGCCATCCTTTAACCTTGGCAACTGGCCATAAATTGTTAGGATCGGCAACTGGCCGTATATTATTGGAGTTGGCAACTGGCCATCTTCCATTTTGGCAACTGGCCATATAAATTGTTAGGATCGGTAACTGGCCATCTTCCATTTTGGCAACTGGCCATATAAATTGTTAGGATTGGCAACTGGCCGTATATTATTGCAGTTGGCAACTGGCCATCTTCCATTTTGGTAACTGGCCATATAAATTGTTAGGATCGGCAACTGACCGTATATTATTGGAGTTGGCAACTGGCCGTCTCCCATTTTGGCAACTGGCCATATTAATTGTTAGAATTGGCAATTGGCCATATAAGTGTATTATTTTTGACAACTGGTCGTCTCTCATAATTGGAGAATAAATGCTAAGTGTGTTGCTTGCTTATAATGCAGTTTGGGTAATTCGAATTCGAGTTGCTCGGAAGAAATTGAAGGTCCGGTTACTTGAGTGGCGTATCGGATAGTCGGAGTTTGCTAAGCAGGACGAGACCCGGTTCACTAGAAGTCCAGATTCTCTGATCCGTCACAGTAGGGTTACGGAACCTATATTTTAGCCCTCTTTAATGATCAAACAGGGAAAACTTTTTTAATACCAATTTAGGATATGAAAAGATCAACAGACTTCCACAAAACAAAAAGGAAAAAAAATATACAAAAATTTTCTTTTGTGCATAACTCTTGTCTCTTTGAAATTGGGCACATGAGACAAGATGCACTTTCAACACAATTTTGATGTATTCGATTTCTGAACAAGTTTGAGCTTGTTTGCTAATCGATTTGCTCTCTGTTGAAGTTTGTTGACATATCTTATTTTATGTTTGTACTTGAAACAATTAGAGAGTACAAGACTCTTAATAGTACAATAAGAACATGTCAATGTGGAGGACGGTTCAGGCACCATAGCCGAGCATGCTGCTAAAAAAATTGAGATACCTGAAACATGTGAAATAGAATTTTCAGTAGACAGGGTAAAATCCATTTTATCCTCCAAAGTGGTCGAAGAAGTTTCTCCAGGAAGAATATCAAGATTGATGTACATATTGCTACAATTATCAAAATTATATTTTCGCCAATGAGTGCAACACTTGATTTTTCATCTTCATTTGAATCATAGTGATCAGACATTTCATCAAGAGTTGCAGCAAGACCTTTGTTTCCAGTGTATTTTCTACGATTTGGACACTCATTAGCAAAATGACCAAAACCTTTACACTTGCAGCACTGTGGCATATCCTCATCAGTGTCGACAGTGTCCCTGTTTTTAGGAGGAACACGATCATGAGGTTTAATTGATGATCTAGGTTTATCTTTGATGAATCGTTTACTTCTCTTCAAAAGAAGATCTCTAAACTGTCTTGTGATCAGTGAGACTGAGTTGTCAAGATCTTCATCTGATGAATCAGTCTCAATAGGATCAACTACAGAATTGCCAACACTTTTACTTTTATCAAGTAATTTAGTGTTCTTTTGTGCTTTGAAAGCAATATCCTTTCCAGATTTGGATGTATGCTCATGATCAAAGATCTTTAACTTCCCAACAAGAGTATTTCTTGAAAGTGATTCAAGGTTATGATATGAGAATTTTCATCACAATGTCCTTTTCAGGAATAGTCTTACCTAATGCAAAAGAAGCATTAACAATTTCATACACTTTGTGATTAAACTCATCAAGTGAATCTTCATCAGCCATACGAAGGTTTTCCCAATCAGAATTTAGGTTTTGAAGCCTAGCTTCCTTTTCAGAGGTATTCCCTTCAAATACGGTTTCCAAGATATCCCAAGCATCTTTAAACTTATTACATGTGGTCACATGGTGCTGAAGATCCGGGGTAATGGCATGAATGATCACATTTAAACCGTCAGAATTTTGCTTTGCAGCGAGAATCTCGTCAGGTTCATACGCATCAATATCCTTTGGAGTAGTTACACCATTTACTGTAACCATTGGAGGATTATAGCCATCAACAACACGAACCCATGATTGAAAATCACGTGCTTGGAGAAAGGAACGCATATCAATTTTATGCCATAAGTAATTCTAGCCATCGAAGAATGGCGGTACGTTTATAAAGATATCACTTCTGTCCATTGAGTCAGATTGCTACAAACACAGACTTATGAGGTCTTAGCGTGTTTGTCTGCTCTGATACCAATTGAAAAAGCGGGGGTCTAAAACCACACCCAATATTTTGTTCGGCAATCTGTATGGACTAACTCCAATATAATTCCAAGAGAATCAACTAGACAGTCAGACTCAAT
The DNA here is from genome assembly GCA_023531105.1 of Papaver atlanticum. Lineage (NCBI taxonomy): Eukaryota > Viridiplantae > Streptophyta > Magnoliopsida > Ranunculales > Papaveraceae > Papaver > Papaver atlanticum. The sequence continues at coordinate 604,704 of JAJJMB010016246.1, forward strand.
CAAGGAAAGATATCCAAGAGTTATATCTCTTTCTCAAATCAATTAGCGAATCAACAGAATGAAATCCGTGAACTGATTGGTATGAGAATAACTTCAACGGTACCAAAGACCAATGTTCAAGTGTCAATCAATTTATATCAACAACCAAAGGTTGGATTTACCAATTGATTGAACTATGCACAACTTATGATATTTCAATTATATAAACCAATATAATGCGGAAAACAAATAACATAGACACCAAAAAATTTGTTAACGAGGAAACGGAAAATGCAGAAAACCCCCGGGACCTACTACAAGTTAACTTCGGACTGGAATGTAGTTGAGCCCCAACCAAGTCTCAAATCGATTAAGGTACAGTCGCGTTCCTTACGCCGCTGAATCCCAGCAGGACTCTACGCACTTGATTCCCTTAGCTGATCTCACCCATAACTATGAGTTGCTAAGACCCAAAATCGAAGACTTATAAACAAATATGTTTCCTACAGATAAGTTTATTCTGATAGATAAATCTTTCTCCCACAGAAGTACCTATGAAGTTTTGTTCCGTCTTTTGATAAATCAAGGTGAACATGAACCAATTGATAATCCATTCTTATATTCCCGAAGAACAGCCTAGAAATATCAATCACCTCACAATAACTTAACTATATGGTAGTAGAAGAAGTTATTGTGGAATCACAAAGAATGAGACGAAGAAATTTGTGATTACTTTTTATATCTTACCTATCAGAGATAAATCTCGAGCAAATCTTAGAGAATATAGTACTCAATACGATATAACAAGTAAGATCAGAACAAGCAACTACAAAGAAAATAGTTGGGCTTGGCTTCACGAATCCCAAATGAAGTCTTCAAGTCGTTAAACTATAATGGTTTTAGAAAAACCTAAGTTAAAGGAGAATCGACTCTAGTCGCAACTAGGACATAGGAAAGTGTCGGGATTAGGTTTTCCAGTTTCTAGAGTTCTCTTTTATATAGTCTTTCAAATCAGGGTTGCTTATAATCAAAGCTAGGTTACCTTATGAACAAAGCATTCAATATTCACCGTTAGATGAAAACCTGATTTAAAATTCAAGCTAAGTTTGCTTAAAACCAAAGCAATATCTCTCCACCGTTAGATGGTCTTAGCTTGTTACACACAAATGAAATATACCTTCATTTAGATATGGGTAACCATACCTAAACGTGTATATTGAGTTGTCTCAACAATAGTTAACATAAGTTAGCCATATGAACACTTTTATCTTAACCACATTCATCTAACACTTCTAGATCAAATATGATGATCAATCAATTATGAAAGATAATCAAATGAATCTATTTGTGTTACTCATAGAGTTGTTCAATTGTATATATCTCATAGAAGTATACAAGAAACAATTGAAGCAAAATCGGATTTGATTCATTATTATACAAAGTACTTATACAAGAATCAATTCATGAACAGTAAGCCACGGTTTGCAAAGATTGCATTCCTTAATTCATAAATGTATTTGTTCACGAGTATGAAAACATACTTTACCAATTTTAGAACTTTAACCACTAAGTTTGCAAACGGGTACGCAAACTATAGTTATGGACTTTGGTTTTGTCCAGAAGTTTACAAACCGGTATGCATACTGCTATCCCAGACCTAACTCAGGTAGAACCGTTCGCATACTGGTATGCAAACTTGGTTCTCGTACTTTAACGGTTAAACCCGTTCGCTAACAGATATGCAAACAAGGTTTCCGGACCTGAATCATACCATAACAGTTTGCATACTGGTATGCATACTGTGTTGTATCCAGACAAAGGTTAATTTTTCTTGAAAAGACGAGGGTACCCAAATATACCTCAATCTAAAACTTTTCCACCTATAAGTCCTTTCTCCGAAAGTGATTGTCTATGGACTGAGTCGAGATAATACAACTAATCGGTTCACACTTCGTGTGATCGTCTATGGATACGAGATCGAGACAATACGACAAAAAGATAACTTGTGTGATTGACTATGGATACAAGATCGAGACAATACAACAACGAAGTATGTTTACTTGATAATAGGTTCAGACTTAACCAAACACAATAGGATTGCTATCAAGTAAATAGGAATTAACGTTTGTGTATTTTACTTCTAATTATAATAAAACAATTATAATTGCGGAAATAGAAAAGTAAAAGACACAGTAAGATTTTGTTAACGAGGAAACCGCAAATGCAGAAAGACCCCGGGACCTAGTCCAGAATTGAATACTCTCAGAATTAAGCCGCTATACAAAATCTAAACCAACTTCGTATAGTTGAGACCAAGCAACTAAACCTATAGGTTACCTAGTTCCCTCAGTATCCCTGCGCCTCCAACTTGTAATAAGTCACGCACTTGGAACAATTCCTTTGGATCGTATTCCAAACAGTAAAGGAACAACAAATCTGTTCGATAACAACTCTTTTCAAACAACGTGATATGAGTTTGACAAAAGGCTCTTCTGTTTATCCCAATAAACTCCTTTTTCAGGTTCTTAGATCAATCTCTTAAAAACTACCAAATTAATTGTCTAGACTATGCAATCAATACTATTAATCACAAAGAATTGTATTGATGCCGATCTACTCAACTAATCAATCAAGGTTATCACAAAGATAAACCGATTATAGTTGGATCCCCAGCCGATCAAGTTTTGTGCACACCAAAGACTATGAACTCAAATAAGAAATATTTTTTGTCTTCAAATATTCTTAGATCTTCAATAAACACCTGCACACAAACAACTTGAATCTCTTGTGATCAATCATACACAGAACGAAGTCTATTAACAATGGATTATCACAAGACGTCTTTAGATCTACAAACAGTTCTAAAGATCCCCGTCGATACTTCGATCTAGTTGAGTGAATCTTATATCAGAAGAGAAGATTCTCAAGCATAAACCAACTAGGTGCAATCAAAGTTCAACAACCGTTAGTCAATCAAATCAATCGAAAACTAATAATAAACTGTAATTATCTAGTTTCCCACCAACGGTATTCGTAGAGCTTCCCAATCCCAAAGAAGTCTTTAAAACGAGCGGTCGTAAGAGATTTCGCCTAATTAGGGTACTTTCCTCTCCGAATAGACGGCTCCACCAGTAACAATACAACTAGGTAGTTTTGCTGGCTCTAAGGATTAGTTTGCTTGAAATGCAAACTTCAATATTTATAGACCAAGGAAGTTTGGACACCAAGGAATTTCCAAAACCGAATATTCTCAAAGATATGCAATAAACGCCAAAATCGGTTTTCATAATTCCTGGAAATGCACTGTCCAAATATTGACCGAAATCTCAGTAGAAAATCTCAATTAGTAAATGCACATTACTAATTTTTTTATTTTCTAAATATATGCATTTAATTGCTGGAAATTAAAAGCATATAAAAACTAAAAACCTTAATTGAAAGATTCTCAATTTATTTAGATCCGGGATTCTCCTTTAGCTATTAAGGAATATCTTTGAACAATAAAAGGTAAGAGTTACTGCACATGTTCAAAGTATGTCGACATCTTTACTTTGTAAATCCTTTTTCATATTTACAATCTTGGAACCGATTTGCCACACTTCCAAACAAGTTTAGAATTAGTTCATCTAACTTCCAAGAACTATGTGATTGATTATCCTATCAAATCACCAATCATGGGTTTCACGGTTCTACCAAAACAAGTTTCGGTTCTACCTCCATGTGGGTACTAAGATTAGTCACGCTAGTTACCAAAAGTTGGTTGACTAGGTACTAGGATCGGTTAACACATATTTATGGTATAAACTTGTATTCGTTTGCACAAGTCATAGGACCGGTTCCCCAATTACTAAAAACTTGTTGTACCTCTTACAAGGATCGATTCCCTTTTGTGATCGGTTGCACCTCTTACTAGGATCGGTTCCCCAATGTCTAGAGTTGGTCATACAAATTATAATAAATCGATCATACCATCTCAGGTGATTACTTAAGATCGGTTTCACTAATAAAAGTCATACCAATACAAAAGTCAGGCATTGTGAATAGTTTTACCAAGATACATAAAAAAGTTATGAGCGGTTATACTAAACACATATATTGGTAATCTAAAGATTTGCAATGAATAACAATACCAATAATCCTAGTGATTTCCCTTTCGATTCACAACACAAGTTTATGAATGTACTTCCTTTAAACGAATGTAAAACATTATTTCCTAGGATGAAATCTTCACCCATACCCATACATAATCACAATAGCATTCATACGATTATGTCGATGTCTTATATACGAAGTTCAAAAGATAGACGTTATACTTCGTATTGTAATTCCTTAATACTATGTCTAACTAGAGTATAATCATTCACAACTTCGAAGTTATGTTTTCAATATGCACGACTTGAAAGATACGTTAGGAATGAAACAATTCAAGTCAAATATTACTAACCTCAAGTGAAAGGATGATGTGGTCGTTGTAGTTCTTTCTTCTTCACATTCTTCAAGTCTTCACGTAATACTTGTAAGTCTCATATCCTAGTAACTTTCTAGCTAACCTATACGAAGTTGACTCTAGTAAATAATCAAGCGACTCTTTAAATGAGTTTTGATTCACTAAAATATGACAACCAAACTTGACATACCAACGCTTGGTGGGTTCAACCGAGCTATGCTCTAACAGTTCTAAACTCACATTTCAATCACTGAAACATCCTTAGAAGACGACAATAGCTGTCTCACACAAACTATTAGCTTATAAGTAATTTTCAAGTGATCGAATGATCAATACGAAAAATTCCGAGTTGACATCAAATGACCGTCTCACACAAATCATGTAAGATGTTTCAAGGCAATTTTCACATGATCATCTTTTGACTTGTTATTTAGTTTCCAACAAATAAATTGTTTCCAACTAAACTCATCAAGAATAATGATGAACGTAGCTAAAGCAAAATGTTTCCAACATATATTTCAAGAAATATATAAGCGAGTTAAACTCGGCTCGAAATATCAAATTTTTATAGTATAAAAGTCTATATAGCTATACAACTTAGTCTCAATAGGAGATAGAATAGAATAAACTTCTGAGTGATAGATAAGTTTTAGTCTCCACATACCTTTTGCTAATGAAGTTCCTCCAAGATATCCTCAGTAAATCTTCGTCTTCAATTGATGAACCCCGTGAAGTCTAAAGCTTAACTACACATTCTATCCTAATCCGAGACATAGCTATAAGTAGACTAGAAATCAAGACTTATAGTTTTGATCACCTAAACTTGACAAACAAGCTTGAGATAGGAACGCTTGCGAGCTTGCGAGTTCGACTGGTCAGTGCTCTAACACTCACTATGGATCTGTCCCAGGTCTTCATTTAATCCAACAAGAAATATGCACTTTTAGACGCTGAATTTATTTTTGATAAGATGCCATATCGTTTTTATTCTTCATAACCACCTTATCACGGTGATCTAGTTCTCCAAAGATTTCAATTAAGTCTCTGTAGTATATGCAGAGTGCTCTACCATTTTGTTTAGCTAAAAATGCTCGTTGATTTAGGGTAAATACTTGTAGTTTGTCATTTCCATCATAAAAAGCTTAGATAATGCTTCCCAAATATCTCGAGAAGTAGGTAATCGAATATATCTCTTCATAATTTCTGGTGACATAGACATCAACAACCATCTCTTGACTTTTTGATAATATGTATACTACTTCTTATATTCATCATCTTCTTCGATTGGTATTTTTTTTCTTTCCGCTGAGGATTTTTTTTTAATTTCTTAGCAATATGCATCTCCATCCATGATTTCTGACCAAAAATCACAATTGGTTTCAAAAAGGAAAATTCCTGCCATGAATGGTGCCCCTTCAGATTGAATAATAATGGGGGCATATTTTTTAGGTGATTCCTCCCCTGATTCTCAATTACTGCCCATGATTAAGAACCCTAGCTTTGTGATATCAACTTCAAAGATAGGGAAGAAATCGGTTTTATAATTTCATATATTCTCTTAATTCATTACAACTATGAAATATATATAAAGATCAATATCTCAATATAGGAAAAAGCTAAGACTAGGAAACAATACACGATAATATAAAAAATATATTCGATAGAATACAACACATATGTGTTGTGGGTATTTTTGGTTCTTGGGATTACTGGTGGTCACAACTGTATTTACTGATGATGGCGAGAAAAAAGATAAGCAGATGTACACTGGTTTCATTTTTATCTTGGTCGGAGCTATTGTCGGTACAGTTGTTGCATGTTGTCCACTATGGTATGGATCTGTGATACCCTTTTTTGAGAATCATAGCAATCCTATATTCTTAGTACAAAATCATGAGAAGCCATGGGTACAAATTGTTTATCAAAAATTAAATTTGTTATCATGATGATGGTTATATTAGCATCTGTAGTATTTGCTGGCTTCAGTCTGAAGTATCATGCTGCTGGTGAAAATGATTTTGAATCCAGATGTATCTCTTCTCTTTCAGGTATCATATTGTTCACCATGGCTTTCGTGATTGTCCTCCACAAACTCAACTTTAATCAGGGTAATCATCGTTTTCACATCTGGTAATCCTATCTTGTCTATTTGATGTATTGATTGTGTCAATAACCAGTCATAAGGCACATCTGATTCTTATCCTAAACCTCGTTAGTGCACCGTTCATCATATTAGTGTGTTTTTGTTACTTTTTTTTTTACGTTGAGGAAATACCATCTCTATAAGAGGAGTTGAGAAAACAGGTTGATCTCTTGACAGAGCAAATTTCTATAACTAGTAATCTGATCTCAGCAATGAGCGGGGGTGAGTATTGCATCCAAGGTTAACAAGCTTTGTAGACTAGAATAGGATTTTCAGTAATATTATTTATCATATGGAGTATAATCAAAGTTGGGTGTTTATTATTATAATCATTACTAATTTTGGGGGTGGTTTATTAGAAATCACCAATATTATCTTTAGAATTTTATTTTGGATGTTTTTATCACTAGAAGTCTATATTGGGATGTTTGTATTTTGCTGGGACCTAGGGCAGTTTATTATGATCTATATTTTGTTAGTATTGAATATCCATGATGATTACGGGTAGGGTTGTATTTATTGAATATCTCTGAATGTATATCGTTAACCAAATATATATATATATATATATATATATATATATATATATATATATATATATTAATTACTTTTGTTGTTCTTTCTTGTTGTTAGTTAATTGCTATTTATTTTAGGGGTCCACTGCATTCCAATGAAACTTGGTAGAAAAAGATAATTTATTTTGACTTCTTGACTTGAGACAAAAATGATTTGGTTGAGAAAAAATTATTTGTTTCTTTCTTTTTATCTTTTTATTCTCTTTTTCACTTTCACAAATAAATCACACACCGCCATCAACACCCATGATTTATCCTTCAAGTTTCTTTCTACAAAGAATATATAATAATCAACAAACTAATCAATTTAGAAACCCTTCAATATTACGTTATAAAAAAACATGAACAACATAAAACCCGAGTAGAAATTGACTTGGTCGCCTATTAAAAGCGATAGTTACCTTTGGTTGCTAAGAGAGAAGCTTTGTGAATCGGGAGACACTGAGTCAACACAGTTGATTAATATTTTCATGTTTTTCATCATGATTTCTATTCCAAATATGTTTTTTTTCTTCTAATTTTATACTCATACTCATGTTATCTTACTTCTTATTGCTTAAACTTTGTCATTTAGTATCATTCTGATAATTTTTTCATTCAACAAAAAGGATTATGTTGAAGTAATAATAGTGGTGGATTTCCACCCCACCTATATCTGTATCGTTACAACCATTACTTCATGTAACTCTACACTAAAGTATGCATGGTGCATGGTACTAGTACATGCATGTACTAATTCCTTTGTAAGGCTACATTAAACAACTACTATATTATATGCATATAAGTAGAGATCTTACACGGTGTGTTCTATAACACACATATCAATCAATAAGAACTTCTTTTATCTCTCTCTCAATTATCTTTGTCTACAACACGTTATTAGCACGATGTTTAACCAATTGAGCATTGATCCTTAACAAAAACAAAAGAAAAAGTTGTAAGTTCTCATCACAATCAAGTACTATTACTAAGAAAAGTATATCTCAACCGTTCTATAAGCATAAATATTGGTATTTCTTTTGAAAATGATTTACTCATGACAATAATAGTTTTGTTTATTTTATTTAGAGTAAGGAATTAAAAATCCGTATTTAATTTGAAACTTTATCATGTGATCTTCTATACGTTTTACATTTATTATATTATTTAAAATCATTGATACATGTTGATAATATTATCCCAAAATATTTATTAATATTTGTTCCGTAACCGGTTGAAACCAAACTTAAAAAGGGTTTGCTACTTATTCCCTTAATAACTATGCTCATGTATATGTTAAATGGGCATGTACCTAGTTCTTTTTTCTTCTTCTAATTGACCTATTTTTAGTTGACTATTTTGTCAACCTTATTATCAAACTATTTGCAAGTTTTAAACCATAAAGAAATTTAGTTGGCAAAAGGTTTGCCCCTATTTAAACCATAAAGAAAGTTGGTTAATCAATTTTGTTGACTGGATTATGATTAGAAATTGGACTAGGACATATCTATGTTACCCACACAACCATAAATAAATTTGGTTTTGGTATCCATCTTGGCCATAAAGAAATTTGGTCACTCGAAATAGACACCACAATATGTCGTGTTTATGGACTCAGAAGGATTTAAGCAACATATTAATGTCCTTTACTTTGTCTTATATAGATGAGCAAGACGAAATCAATTCGACAAGAATTTGGACTGTTGGACTCAGATGGACTTGAGTACCACCGTTGGATGGCTGATGTGGAGACCGTTTTTGTAGCAAAAGAATACACCCACACCATCAAATCCATTGCTGAAAAAAATGCTGCCCCAGCAACTAAATTAGAAAAAGTTGAAGCTCTCTGATATTTGAAGAGACATATTGAACCTCATCTCCTTTGGTCATACCATCACATAAGGTGTCCTAAAGAACTATGAGATGAACTAGCAAACGGTTTTGGGAACATTCAGGATTCCCTTCTCCCAAAGTTGAATGATCAGTGGTATGACATCGGGTTTCTTAATTATGTGAAGGTAAGTGAATTCCAGAAAGACATGCTTCAGCTACAAGCACGCCTAGATTTATATGGAAAGAAACTCACAGATGATTATATGATTCAAAAGATATTTTCTACTTTCCCTTTGTCATCCGTCATTTTAGCCAACCAATACCGCATAGAGGTTGAAAATAAGAGAATAATAACTTTTAGCAAGTTGATCAACTTATTGCGGGTGGCCGAAAGGAACAATGAAATTCTAGCAAACAACAATGCTAGAGCTATCGGGAAAAAGAAAATTCCTGAGGCTAACTATGACAAGGTTAACAAAGAAAAACACCCCAAAGGAAATAGGGTTAAACATGTTGATTCATATTCTGAGGCTACTCACGTGGGGATAATAACCCACGTGGAAGAGGAAAAAAGGGCCATCGTGGAAAGGGCCATGGGCGTGGAGGTCATTCTAATACCTGGTCTAGAGATGTTACTTCTGTACTTAGTTGAAAAAGCGGGGGTCTAACAACCTCACCCAATATTTCACTTAGCAATCTGTATGGACCAACTCTAATACACTTTTAAGAGAATCAACTAGACAGTCAGACTCAATATTAATAAAAGTATATCAAAGAGTTATATTTCAATTTCTCGATTCAATCCCAACTCAAACAAATAGAAATTTGTGAGTTTGATTGAATACAAGAGAAATAACTTGAACGGTACCAAAGACCAATGTTCAAGGATCAATCAATTTCAATCAACAACCAAAAGTTGGATTTACTAATTGATCGATACAAACGCACAACCTGTGATATTTAAAGTATATAACAAAATATAATGCTGAACAGAAATAAAACAGACACCAGAAGTTTTGTTAACGAGGAAACCGCAAATGCAGAAAAACCCAGGGACCTAGTCCAGATTGAACACACACTGTATTAAGCCGCTACAGACACTAGCCTACTACAAACTAACTTCGGTCTGGACTGTAGTTGAACCCCAATCAATCTCACACTGATCCAAGGTACAGTTGCGCTCCTTACGTATCTGATCCCAGCAGGATAATACGCACTTGATTCCCTTAGCTGATCTCACCCACAACTAAGAGTTTCTACGACCCAAAGTCGAAGACTTTAATAAACAAATCTGTATCACGCAGAAAAGTCTACAGAAATAGATAAATCTATCTCCCACAGATATTCCTACGAGTTTTGTTCCGTCTTTTGATAAATCAAGGTGAACAGGAATCAATCGATAACCCGGACTTATATTCCCGAAGAATAGCCTAGAATTATCAATCACCTCACAATAATCTTAATCGAGTAGCGAAACAAGATATTGTGGAATCACAAACGATGAGACGAAGATGTTTGTGACTACTTTTCTATCTTGCCTATCGGATAAATTAATCTCAAGCCAATCTTACAATTACACTCAATCACGATAGAAACAGCAAGATCAGATCACGTAACTACAGAGAAAATAGTTGGGTCTGGCTTCACAATCCCAATGAAGTCTTCAAGTCGTTAACCTACAGGGTCTCGGTAGAAACCTAAGGTTAAAGGAGAATCGACTCTAGCTTATACAACTAGTATCACACAGGAGGTGTGGGGATTTGGTTTCCCAGTTGCTAGAGTTCTCCTTTATATAGTCTCCAAATCAGGGTTTGCAATCTAAGTTACCTTGGTAACAAAGCATTCAATATTCACCATTAGATGAAAACCTGATTAGGTTCAAGCTAATATATTTCAACCGTTAGATCGAACTTAGATTGTTATACACAAATGAAATGCACGTTCATTTAGGTTTGTGTAACCGTACCCTAAACGTGTACACCTAGTTGGTTCAACAGTAGTTAACCAATGGTTAGCCATATGAGCACTTTCATATCAACCTTATTCATCTTCACCATAACTTGTTCAAATGACTCAAAAGAACTAGATAGAGAGTTGTTCAATTGCTTAGATCTCATAGAAGTATACAAGACACAATCGAAGCAAAAACGATTTTGATTCACTCGAATCGATTCATGAACATTATAGCCACGGTTTGCAAATATGCATTCCTTAGTTTATATATGTCTTAGTTCACGAATAAACCGTTTTTATAAAATAACCCACTCAAGTATGCATACCGGTACGCATACTTAAGTACCCGGTTTGAGTTTGTTTTCAGTTCACAAACTCCAGCATAAATTCACGGGATGTGAACTTCCGGCAGTACGCGTACGGGTACGCGGACTTAGCTTTCGGACATCCTGAATTAGTAAAGTACGCATACTTTAGTTCAAGGATTTTGGACTTACACAAGTATGAGTTCACATACAATGTTTATATCCATTCAAGGTTATATATTCTAAACTCTCATTTTAATCATTGAAACATTCTTAGAGGATGTTAAATAGAGGTTATTCACACACTATTTTTCATAAAAGCAATTTTCAAGATATTGAAATATTCAACATGACTTTCGTCACTTGTAAAGATGAACTTGGCCAAAGCGAAAGCTTCCAACACATATTTTGAGAAATAAATAAGCGAGATAAACTCGGCTCGAAATAGAAAATGTGTATAATCGAAGTTTATATAGTAATACGACTTTTGTCTCAAGATAAGAGATAGAGTAGATAGACTTTTGAGTGATAGATAAGTTCAAGTCTCCACATACCTTTTAGTCGATGAAGTTCCACCAGTTCCTTGAGTAGTTCTTCGTCTTTGCATGATGAACGTCGTGGAGTCTAGAGCTCAACTACACTTTCTATCCTAGTCCGAGACTTAGCTATAAGTAGAATAGAAATCAAGACTTATAGTTTTGGCAACTAAACTTGACAAACAAGCTTGAGATAGCAACGCTTGCGAGTTCGACCAAGCCGTGCTCTAACATTAGTGGCAAGGGCAACAATGTTGAAAAAACAAATAAGAACCCCCCACCTAAGAAGGCTGAGAATGGCAATGCACCTTGTTATAGGTGTGGATTCACCGGACATTGGTACCAACAATGCAAGGCTAGTGCCAAAGTAGCAGCCAACTATAAAAAGTATCAGGAATCTATAGATCAAGAGGCTCACTGTGTGGAAGAACATGAATATGCCCCATATGTCAACTTCACAATTTCAGACTTCTAGGGCAACAAGAACCATGCCCCAATGGAAACTTCTGATTTTGATTGATTGCTGTTTTTAGTTACCTTCTGATCCTAGACATTTGTTTATTTTCTTTCTTTATGGTGTAGCAGACTTTGGTTTAAATATTTCTCTTGATGACTTAAAATATGTTAAGTTGTCTTAAATTATCGTTTTAGTTGATGGATCAGTAGTTTTTAATTTTGCTAAAACTGTAGCGCCCCCAAAGCTAGCAGCTGACTAATCCGAAAGATTAACTATAAAAGTTCTAAACTAAGGATCTAAAACATCTTTTTAAACAATAAGAAAGAAGTTCTAAACAAAGATTAACCCGAATCTAAACCCTCTCTGAAATAAATATAAAAGAACTCCTCTCAAATGATACATATACAATAGTCATTTGGTAGACTTCAATTTCAACTCCTCTGAATTACTTAGTGAAAAAGCGGGGGTATAACAACCACACCCAATAATTCGTTCGGCAATCTGTATGGACTAAACTCCAATATAATTCCGAGAGCACCAACTTAAAAGCGATCTCAATCAAGAAATATATCAAAGAGCTTTATCTCTATTTCTCAATGCAATCAGCAAATCGAACAAATAGAAATCTGTGAGCCTGATTGATATGAGAATAACTTGAACGGTACCAAAGACCAATACCCAAGTGTCAATCAAGTTATATCCAACGAACAAGGTCGGATTTACCAACTGATTGAACTACGTGCAACCTATGATATTTCAATTATATAAACAAATATAACGCGAAAAAGAAATAACACAGACACCAGAAATTTTGTTAACGAGGAAACTGAAAAAGCGGGGGTATAACAACCTCACCCAAGATTTCGCTTATCAATCTGTATGGACTAACTACAATATACTTTCAAGAGAATCAACTAGACAATTAGACTCAATCTTAAGAAAAGTATATCAAAGAGTTATATCTCAATTTCTCGATTCAATCCGCAAGCAAACAAATAGAAATTTGCGAGCCTGATTGAATACAAGAGAAATAACTTGAACGGTACAAAAGACCAATGTTCAAGGATCAATCAATTTCAATCAACAACCAAAGGTTGGATTTACCAATTGATCGATTCAACGCACAACCTGTGATATTTCAATTATATAACAAAAAATAATGCGGAAAATAAATAACACAGACACCAGAAGTTTTGTTAACGAGGAAACTGCAAATGCAAAAAAAACCCCGGGACCTAGTCCAGATTTGAAAACCACACTGTATTAAGCTGCTACAGGCAAATGCAAAAAATCGATTTTGATTCACTCAAATCAATTCATGAACATTATAGCCACGGTTTGCAAAGATTGCATTCCTTATTATATAAATGTTTTAGTTCATGAACAAACCGATTTTTGAAAGTAACCTGCTTAAGTATGCAAACGGGTATGCATACAGTACCCGGATCGAGTTTGTTTTTCACTTCCAAACTCCAGCAGATTCACAGACGTGAAACTTCCGCCAGTATGCGTATACTTACCCGGATTTCCAACAACCGCCAGTACATGTACGGGTACACATATTTTAGGTTCCCGGTTTTGGACTTTTACACAAATGTGAGAACACACTATGTTTATATCCAAACATGGTTACTTGTTCTAAACTCTCAATTCAATCATTGAAACTTTCCTAGAGGATGTTAAAATAGTTGTTATCCACAAACTATTTTCATCAAAGAGATTTTTAAGTTATTGAAATAATATGACTTTCGTCACGAGTAAAGATGAACTTGGATAAAGCGAAAGTTTATCAACACATATTTCGAGAAATAGATAAGCGAGATAAACTCGGTTCGAAATAACAAATGTGTATAATTGAAGTCTATATAGCAATACGACTTTTGTCTCAAAATAGGAGATAGAATAGATAGACTTTTGAGTGATAGATAAGTTCAAGTCTCCACATACCTTTTGTTGATGAAGTTCCACAAGTTACCTTGAGTAGTTCTTTGTCTTCATTCGATGAACGCCGTTGAGTCTAAAGCTCAACTACACTTACTGTGCTAATCCGAGACTTAGCTATAAGTAGACTAGAAATCAAGACTTATAGTTTTGGGAACTAAACTTGACAAACAAGCTTGAGATAGTAACGCTTGCGAGTTCAACCGAGCAATACTCTAACAATCTCCCCCTTTGTCAATTTTAGTGATAAAACTATCAATACATATGGAATACAAAATAAATAAACTTTGTAGCTTCTCTTCCAAATGCTTGATCTCCTTGGTTCTTCAACATTACTTGAAATCTTCGTCACTTCCAAGTACTCCAATTATTCTAAATGTGTTCAACTCAGCATCATTGTTGTTGAAGATCCGTAGCTATAACAATGAGAAAACAACAGTTCTCAATCATTGTTATACAGTGTCATAGTATTATTACACATCATCAAAGTTCAATTGTATCACAACTTTGAAAACAATACTATGGTGATATGTATCACTCCCCCTTAGTCAATACTTCATCTCACATGAAAACCACTCCCCCTTACATAATGATCCGAAAACCATATATATTTGTAGTATGAACTACACATTGATTCTCCCCCTTTTTGTCAATAAAATTGGCAAAGGTACGAAAATTAGTGGGATCCTAATGAAATTTCCATAGAGATACTTCATGGCCAAAAGAAAAGCACATATTAACTTTTTTAGATGCAATCATATAGCCGAAACTAAATGCATTCATCAAGGAGTTTATAAAGATACAAGATAACCCCTATAATATTTCACAGCCGCACTCCCCACAAATATTTGGCAATTAAGCACAAGTTCAATTAAGAACTCTCCCCCATAAAATGTCATTCCCGAAAGAACAACAAGAGCGACCTTACTTTTACAAGAAAAGAAGGATTTCTTTGGACATTAAAAAATCACATGAAACATGAATTTGTATCCAAGAATCTTAATTAAGTTAACCACAAGAGAACCCATGATTAAATTAATCGGAAATGCTCTCATAAGAAAACTTACAGAGCCGCACAGTATTTACAAAACGATATGGATCAGGGAAGATCAATACTGCGGAATAAACAAAGATTCATTCTATTTTTCATCACTATTTGCACAATGGCATATAATAGACTTTAATCTTTGTAAACAAAAGTTCATCCTATCTTCCATCAATATTTGCATACTGACATAATAGGCTTAACTTTTGTTTGTCAAAAGTTCATTCAATCTTTTATCAATACTTGCATACTGACATATGAAAGACTTAACTTTTGACCACGTATGGGACAATCATAGTTCACGGACGCAAACACACATATCCTATAACAAGTTGCAATATATAAAACCATAAAGATTAATACTGCAAAATCATCTTCTAAATAAATTTTAGAATTTAAATAAATAAATATAAAAACATTGCAAGATGAAAACGTTGGCAATAGCTATGTGTACTCACAATAATGGCTATTCCAAACCCTAGTTATCCTTCTTAAAACACAAGAATAAATTCTCATAAGAAGTTTCCTAGACATTAAGACCTTTGAAAAATTATTTATCGTCCCCGAACTCCTTATCGTTAACAGCCATTGGGACATAAGGTTCATGAAGAAAGGAGTTGATATCAACAAACCTTCTTGACTGATGTCGAACCGGGGCCTTCTAAATTTCAAGAGTCTTAAATACAAAAGCCTTTATTTGCTGCACTTCCTTTCTTAATTCCTTCAATTCTTCAAGAACACCAGAAAATTTCTGAAGATTTGAAGGGATAACCCTTGGTTTTCTCACATTCCTCATTTTTCTTTTCAAGTTTGAGTGAACAGGAGGATTGTCTTTTTCCTTCATGATTGATGGATTGAAAATCATATTAACAATTTTTCCATCAGAAGTTTATGATGCTTGGAGTCTCCATAACAATATGGGTTTGTGAGAGGAATTTCTCAAAACAAGCTCTACAAGCAAACTTGTGATAAAAAAGTTTCTTAGAGAAGGAAAAAGGAATGTAGGGTTACAAAACCTTTATATACTAAAAGGGTTCACGTACGCACAACTCATACCCTAAAGAAGGCAGAATTGTCTATAATACCCCTCCTTTATTGAAGTAACAGAGAAAAATCTTTTCAAAATCAATTAGAAAAGATGGAAGAATTCCAAAACAATTTAAAAGCAAAAGAAAACACACATTTTTTCTTTTCTTTTAAAGCCTGTGAAGTGCCAACTCTTGTCTATTTTGAACCAGGCACATGAAACAAGACACTTAACCAACACAATTACGTTGTGCTGGGGTGAACAATGATCTGTCCACCATACTTTTCTTGAATGGAATTCCTAGTTCTCTGTTTCCCAGACTGTTCAGACCGAAACCTTTTTTCTAATGGTCTAGAAACATCTTTGGAAATTAACTTCTTTTGAGAAGAGATAGGATTACATACCTCAGTCGATATATGCTCATGATCAAAGATCTTTAACTTCCCAACAAGAGTATTTCTGGAAAGCACATCAACGTTATTTCCTTCAACGATGGCGTGTTTCTTAGAATCGTATCTAGATGGCAGAGATCTGAGAATCTTTATCACAATGTCCTTTTCAGGAATAGTCTTACCCAA
The DNA here is from genome assembly GCA_023531105.1 of Papaver atlanticum. Lineage (NCBI taxonomy): Eukaryota > Viridiplantae > Streptophyta > Magnoliopsida > Ranunculales > Papaveraceae > Papaver > Papaver atlanticum. Next base: position 621,502 of record JAJJMB010016246.1, read on the forward strand.
TGCAAAAGATGCATTAACAATTTCAGACACTTTGTGATTACACTCATCAAATGAATCTCCATCTGTCATACAAAGGTTTTCCCAATCAGAACATAGGTTTTGAAGCCTAGCTTGTTTTTCACATGTATTCCCTTCAAATACGGTTTCTAAGATATCCCAAGCATCTTTAGACTGAGTGCATGTAGTCACATGGTGCTGAAGAACTGGGGTAATGGCATGGATGATTGCATTCAATCCGTCAGAATTTTGCTTTGCAGCAAGAATCTCAGCAGCATCATAATCACCAATATCCTTTGGAACAGTTACAGTACCTATTGTAACAACCGGAGGATTATAGCCATTGACAACATAAACCCATGATTGAAAATCACGCGCTTGAAGAAAGACACGCATCACAATTTTCCACCATAAGTAATTCGATCCATCGAAGACTGGTGGTACGTTTATTGAGATAACACTTCTGTCCATAGAGTAAGATCGCTACAAGCACAGAATTATGAGGTCTCAAACCTGGTTTCCTGCTCTGATACCAATTGAAAAAGCGGGGGTACAACAACCTCACCCAATATTTCGCTTAGCAATATGTATGGACTAACTCCAATATACTTTCAAGAGAATCAACTAGATAGTTAGACTCAATCTTGAGAAAAGTATATCAAAGAGTTATATCTCAATCTCTCAATTCAATCCGCAATCAAACAAATAGTAATTTGTAAGCCCGATTGAATATAAGAGAAATAACTTGAACGGTACCACAGACCAATGTTCAAGGATCAATGAATTTCAATCAACAACCAAAGGTTGAATTTACCAATTGATCGATTCAACGCACAACCTGTGATATTTCAATTATATAACAAAATATAATGCGGAAAAGAAATAACACAGACACCAGAATTTTGTTAACGAGGAAAACCGCAAATGCAAAAAAACCCCGGGACCTAATCCAGATTTGAGCACCACACTGTATTAAGCCGCTACAGACACTAACCTACTACAAAGCTAACTTCGGTCTGGAATGTAGTTGAACCCTAATCAATCTCACACTGATTCAAGATACAGTCGTGCTCCTTACGTCTCTGATCCCAGCAGGATACTACGTAATTGATTCCCTTAGGTTATCTCACCCACAACCAAGAGTTGCTACGACCCAAAGTCGAAGAATTGATAAACAAATCTGTATCACACAGAAAAATCTATTGAATAGATAAATCTGTCTCCCACAGATATACCTATGAGTTTTTGTTCCGTATTTTGATAAATCAAGGTGAACAAGAACCAATTGATAACCCGAACTTATATTCCCGAAGAACAGCCTAGAATTATCAATCACCTCACAATAATCTTAATCGATTAACGAAACAAGATACTGTGGAATCACAAACGATGAGACGAAGGTGTTTGTGACTAATTTTCTATCTTGCCTATTGGAGATATAAATCTCAAGCCAATCTTACGATTGTACTCAAACACGATAGAAAATTGCAAGATCAGATCACACAACTACAGAGAAAATAGTTGGGTCTGGCTTAACAATCCCAATGAAGTCTTTAAGTCATTAACCTACAGGGTTTCGTGAAAAACCTAAGGTTAAAGGAGAATCGACTCTAGTTATACAACTAGTATCCCACAGGAGGTGTAGTATTAGGTTTCCAAGTTTATGGAGTTTTACTTTATATAGATTTCAAATCAGGGTTTGCAATCTAAGTTACCTTGGTAACAAAGCATTCAATATTCACCGTTAGATGAAAACATGATTAGATTCAAGCTAATATCTTTCAACCGTTAGATCGAACTTAGCTTGTTATACATAAATGAAATGTAACTTCATTTAGGTTTGAGTAACCGTACCTAAACCTATACACTTAATCGGTTCAATAATAGTTAACCAATGGTTAGCCATATGAGCACTTTAATATCAACCTTATTCCTCTTTACCATAACTAGTTCAAATGACTCAAATGAACTAGTTAGTGTTAGAGCATAGCTCGGTTGAACCCACCAAGCGTTGGTATGTCAAGTTTGGTTGTCATATTTTAGTGAATCAAAGAGTCGCTTGATTATATACTAGAGTCAACTTCGTATAGGTTAGCTTGAAAGTGTTGGGATATGAGACTTACAAGTATTACATGAAGACTTGAAGAATGTGAAGAAGTATGGAGCTACAATGACAACATCATCCTTCCTCTTGAGGTTAGTAATATTAGACTTGAACTGTTTCATTCCCTAACGTATCTTTCAAGTCGTGCATATTGAAAACATAACTGCAAAGTTGTGTATGATACTCTAGTTAGACATAGTATTAAGGAATACAATACGAGGTTTATTGCTTAACCATTAAAATTTGTATATAAGACATCGGCATGATCATATGAATGCTATTGTGATTATGTATAGGTATGAGTGAAGATTTCATCCTAAGAAACAATGTTTTACATTCGTTTAAAGGAAGAAAGTTCATAAACTCGTTTTGTGAATCGAAAGGGAAATTGTTAGGCTTATTGGTATTGTTATTCATTGCAAATCTATTTTGAATTACCAATATGTGTGTTTAGTATAACCTCTCATAAACTTGTTTATGTATCTTGGTAAAACTATTCACAAGGCATGACCTATGTATTGGTATGACTTTTATTAGTGAAACCGATCTTAAGTAATCACTCAAGATGGTATGATCGATTCCTTGTAAATAGCAACTTTTATCTAGCCATTGGGGAACCGATCCTAGTAAGAGGTGCAGCAAATTTACAAGAGGGGAATCGATCCTTGTAAGAGGTGCAACACGTTTTTAGTAGATGAGGGAACCGATCCTACGAACACGTGCAACAAGTTCTTAGAAGATGGGGGAACCGATCTAATGGACATGTGCACCAAATACAGGTAGTTACTATAAGTATGTGGGGGAACCGATCCTAGTACCTAGTCAACCAAGTTTTGGTAACTAGCATGACTATGCATAGTACTACAATGGAGGTAGAACCGAACTTGTTTTGGTAGAACCGTGAAACCCATGATTGGTGATTTGATAGGATAATCAATCACATAGTTCTTGGAAGTCAGATGAACCAATCCTAAATTCGTTTGGAAGTGTGGCAAATCGGTTCCAAGATTGTAAGTATGAAAAAGGACTTGCAAAGTAAAGATGTCAACATACTTTGAACATGTGAAGTAACTCTTATCATTAATTGGTCAAAGATATTCCTTACTAGCTAAAGGAGAATCCCATGATCGAAATAAATTGAGAATCTTTTAATTAAGGTTTCTAAGTTTTTATATGCTATTTAATTTCCAGCAATTAAATGCATATCTTTAGAAAATAATAATTAGAAATGTGCATTTACTGATTATAGATTTTTCTATTGGGATTTCGGTCAATATTTGGACAGTGCATTTCCAGGAATTATGAAAATCGAATTTGTGTTTATTGCATATCTTTGAGAATATTCGGTTTTGGAAATTCCTTGGTGTCCAAACTTCCTTTGTCTATAAATATTGAAGTTTGCATTTCTAGCAAACTAATCCTCAGAGCCAGCAAAACTACCTCAGTTGTGTTGTTACTGGTGGAACCGCCTATCGGAGAGGAAAGTACCCTAATTAGGAGAAATCTTTTATAGCCGCTCGGTTTAAAGACTTCTTTGGGATTGAGAAGCTCTATTAGTACCGTTGGTGGGAAACTAAATAATTACAGTTTATTTAAGTTTTCGATTGATTTGATTGACTAACGGTTGTTGAACTTTGATTGCACCTATTTTGTTTATGCTTGAGAATCTTCTCTTTTGATATAAGATTCACTAAAACTAGATCGAAGTTTCGACGGGGATCTTTAGATTGTTTGTAGATCTAAAGACGTCTTGTGATAATCCAACGTTAACAGACTCCGTTATGTGTATGATTGATTACAAGAGATTCAAGTTGATTGTGTGCAGGTGCTGATTGAAGATCAAAGAAGATTTGAAGACAAGAAGACTTTTTGGGTTCATAATCTTTGGTGTGCACAATACTTGTTTCGGCTGGAAAGGGATCCAATTATAATCAGTTTATCTTTGTAATAGATTGGAATTATTAGTTGAGTAGATCGGCGTCAATACACTTCTTTGTGATTAATAATATTGATTGCATAGTCTAACAATTACTTCGGTAGTTGTTGAGAGATTGATCTAAGGACCCGACAAAGGAGTTTATTGGTTAAACAGAAGAGCCTTTGTCGGACTCATATCACGTTGTTTGAAAAGAGTTGTTACCGAACAGATTTGTTATTCCTTTACTATTTGGAATACGAACCAAAGGAATTGTTCCAAGTGCGTGACTTACTGCAAGTTGGAGGCGCAGAGATACTGAGGAAACTAGGTGAACTATAGGTTTAGTTGCTTGGTCTCAACTATACGAAGTTTGTTTGATTTTGTATAGCAGCTTAATTCTGAGAGTATTCAATTCTGGACTAGGTCCCGAGGTTTTTCTGCATTTGCGGTTTCCTCGTTAACAAAATCTTGTTGTGTCTTTTACTTTTCTATTTCCGCAATAATAATTGTTTTATTATAATTAGAAGTAAAATACACAAACGTTAAATTCCTATTTTACTTGATAGACAATCCCTAGAGTTTGGTTAAGTCCGAACCTATTATCAAGTAAACATACTTCGTTGTTGTATTGTCTCGATCTCGTATCCATATACGATCACACGAAGTGTGAACCGATTAGTTGTATTGTCTCGACTCAGTCCATAGACAATCACTTTCGGAAAAGGACTTATAGGTGGAAAAGTTTTAGATTGAGGTATATTTGGGTACCCTCGTCTTTTCAATTGGTATCAGAGCAGGCAAACACGAAAAGATCTAACAATCTGTGTTGTGTGCGATTCAACCTATAAGAAATTGAATTTATGACTGATTCAGTTAACGTAACGGCAGGATTTGATTACTTCAAGAACTCGTGGTGGAAAACACGTATGAAGTATGTAATACTCTTATTCCTAAACCTGTTAGGAATTATGCATATGTATGTCTTGAGTGACTTATATAATCGTTCGGCTGTCATAGGATTGTATATCATCATGTTAAGTAACAATGGTATAATGACCTATGAGACAGGTTGTATCTTGAAAATGCATGAGATTCCACTTAAGATCTATATGAACTTTGGCTATTGTGTTCTTGAAAAATATGGAATCTTAAATATATTTTGGATAGCCTACCAAAGTATACACATGTACATTTTCAGATCTAAGTCTGTCAATGTTTCATTATCTTGGATGCGATTTTGGAAACCGTGTAATTTTACAAGGTATAATTTTTCAATTAATAATTCTATTAATAATGGTTGGCTTCATGCACCTCACAACTGTTTTAATGAACAAGTGATCTTTTGAAATATTACAGGATTCATGATGTCAATGGTATTTTCAACAAATATCATATTATGTTCAAATTAATATCTGCATACTCTAGTAGAAAATTCTTCAGTGAATTTCAAAGAATATTATCAAATTCTGGTAATAAAAACAGATTTTTGGACAAAAACAAAAGATCAATCCGTAATAAAGATCCAGTCCATGAAAAATCGGTTTTCCAAAAGAAGAACCTAGACACAAAGTCGGAACTGTATCCCCACAAGCCACGGTTTTCGATTTTGGTTGTATTTCCTAAAACTAGTTATTTCCGGTTTTTGATATATATTCTTCCTATAAAAGATAACCTCTTGCTATGTCTACAAACATATTGGGGAAGATTGTTCGAAACCGTAACTAGGGTTTTTCATATTTTCGCAAATATGGGAAAAAGGAAAACAAGAGAAGAAATCTCTGAAGCAGACAAACTGGATTTAAATGCATTCATTCCTCCGGAAGATATTGAGAAAATCAAGTATCCTCACTTGATCAAAGACACACATGATAATACTATCTTCATAGATAATACATGCTTTAAAAGATATCAAGCTTTTAAAGGAGCAAATTTCACTACAGAAAAGTGATTCGATCCAGATGTTTCAGAAACCGAATATGTGAAGTTTGTTCAAGACCGAAACTGGGGAAATATTTTCGTATTTGAAAAGTATTCACCTGAGGTAGTAAGAATCTTTTATGCTAATATTAACAATATTGATCATGAAAATCTTACTTTTACCACCCTGGTTGGAAACACGTTCCATCATGTCGACAGAAAATTGATATCAAAGATCATCAATTACAAAGTGAAAGGAAATCATATGATGACCGGTTCTGAAATTGAGCACGATAACATTTCAAAACTTATCACTGGTAAAACTATTGATTGGAAAAAGGGAAAGATGGTAACCAAAGATGTACCCTTCTACTTAAGGGTTTTTGGAAAATTGGCTGCAGCAACTCTGTTTGCTTGCACAAGAGACTCTTCACAATGGAATAAGGAATTTTCTGAGTTTGTATACTACCTTCTTGAAGGCAAAAAGCAAATTGATATATGTGGAGTGATAATCAATCAAATGATTAAAATTGTTGAATCCACCAATCCCACTACTTTCCATAGAAATCTTGGATACCCCTGTATCATCACCAAGATGTGTGAATACACTATGGGGAATAATTTCGGAAAAGGGAAAGACATTAAAACTGTCTCTCAAGGGATTATCAATCGAATGAGTAAAACTCAAAAGGGATCTAGTATCTCAACTAATAAGATCTATAGCAATGGAGATCTCATGTTTCACATTCTACGTCTTGGGAGACAACTAGACTGTATTCAAAGACAGTTAGCCTTTGTCTATAGAAATGATCCAGAAACTCTTGAAGGAATCCTATCGATCAATGATGAGTTTCTAAGAGAAGAAAATGAACAAGACTCTGAAGAAGAATCTGATGAGCAAACAAATGAAGATTAATATTTATCTTCTAAAAAAAATAGACGTTAATTTTGATTTAGTTCAATTTGTGTAAAGTCTATTATGAATAAAACTATCTTTATTATGTTATAATTTTTCTTGTGATAGTTTTCGGTTACATAGCCTGTGCTTGAATGCTTTATTTTATTGCTATGTATGTTTATGGGATGTTTGATTTCGGTTTTCTTACCTTAATATACGATCTCATAATGTGTGAACCCTTATGGTTTGGGTGACTTTTTGATTTAGCGGGATTAAGTTCTAGCCCATGTTGGTTAGATTTATCAAAGGATCATGAGGGGTTCCTGTAGAAACAATATGTGAAAAAGTCACAATATGTTGAATCTTTTGGTTTAGCATAAAAGCATATGTGTTTCGAGGTTTCAACTTTTGCATCGCATAGTTAAAACCGGTTTTCAACCTTTCTCTGGTAAAGGTTGCTCTTTGTTGTTGTTCTTTTGTTTTGGCGGAAGGATGACAACTTTAATGGGGGAGAGTTGTAAGTGACCTTGCGCTTAATGACATATCTTAAGGGGAGAAGAGGATGCGGAATTTGAGGTAACAATCTTGTTAGTTAATTGTTTTCCTGTTTAAGAAAAGCATGATTTTATTGCATATATTTATTGCTTTTGCTTAACAAAATTGTCGGTACAATTGATGTTGATTCCATTATTTGTGTATGGATATTTGTTTGTGATTCAATTGTTTCCGGTTAAGAAAAACTATTGTTATCTTTCGTTATTGTTTGATATCAATTGTTTAGGCTTACAAAATTTCGGTGCAATTGCGGTGCTATAATGTCTATGTTTGTTTCAATTGCTTCCGGTTAAGATAAATGATTATGCAAGTTGATTTATTTGGTTTGTATGGATTGTTTATGGCTTAACAAAAGGTTTCGGGATCATTTGTTTAGTCCAAGTGATTTTCGGATAAGAGAAACTAAGTTTTTCGGATCTTAGTTAGACTTATCAAACGTGGAGGTTTCGGTTATTCAAGTCTAACCGAATGCCTTAACAAGAATTACTAGTTAACTAACCTAGTATTTGTCTTGTTTAAAAGTGAAAGGTCTAAGTTATTGATGAGAATAATTAGAGCCTGATGAGAAAAATAAAGTTAATTCTGATCTTTATTTTGGTCTTATCGAACAAGCGATTGTATTTGTACAATCGGTTTAGCAAAAGAACTTAGGTGATTAGTCGATTTTTGAAGTGCTAAACGATTAGGGAAAATTGCTTCGGGTAATTGTTTCCTAGATAACATGTTAAAACCAAATTACTTGTAGTTTCGGTTTTGATATTGGTTATCGAAAATGGTATGCAAAACCCTCGTTCTCAACTCTTATAGGTTTGCAAATTCTCTTTGTGAGATTTGTAAGATCCTTTTGGTTTGTCCTTTATTTTTTTCGTTTCTTTGTCATTTTGTGACAAAAAGGGGGAGAAATATATGGAGTAAACAAGTGATATTGACTTGTTGTGAGTTGGTATCACTAAGGGAAAGGACATTTGTGCTAAAACTTTTATTCTAACGAAAAGAGTGAAAGCATAGACTAAGGGGGAGTCACATATCATATGATACGTAGTTATGAGGAACTACATGAAAATAACAAAGACGTGCGGATTGAAAATCTACCTATCTCACCTTTAGAGGGAGTATTAGCTTTGTTATTATAATGTCAGCAACGGCATTTAATGATTGAATTTAATGCAGGTTTTGTGCTGTTGAACTTGGAATCAAGCGTATGTGTATAATGATTTTTTTTAATTTTTTTATCCATATGATGTAAGAGTTTTGTCACTAAAATTGACAAAGGGGGAGATTGTTAGAGCATAGCTCGGTTGAACCAACCAAGCGTTGGTATGTCAAGTTTGGTTGTCATATTTTAGTGAATCAAAACTCATTTAAAGAGTCGCTTGATTATATACTAGAGTCAACTTCGTATAGGTTAGCTTGAAAGTATTAGGATATGAGATTTACAAGTATTACATGAAGACTTGAAGAATGTGAAGAAGTATGGAGCTACAACGACAACATATTCCTTCCTCTTGAGGTTAGTAATATTTGACTTGAACTGTTTCATTCCCTAACGTATCTTTCAAGTCGTGCATATTGAAAACATAAATGCGAAGCTGTGTATGATACTCTAGTTAGACATAGTATTAAGGAATACAATACGAGGTTTATTGCTTAACCATTAAACTTTGTATATAAGACATCGACATGATCATATGAATGCTATTGTGATTATGTATGGGTATGAGTGAAGATTTCATCATAGGAAACAATGTTTTACATTCGTTTAAAGGAAGTAAGTCCATAAACTCGTTTTATGAATCGAAAGGGAAATCGCTAGGCTTATTGGTATTGTTATTCATTGCAAATCTATTTTGAATTACCAATATGTGTGTTTAGTATAACCGCTCATAAACTTGTTTATGTATCTTGGTAAAACTATTCACAAGGCCTGACTTATGTATTGGTATGACTTTTATTAGTGAAACCGATCTTAAGTAATCACTCAAGATGGTATGATAGATGCCTTGTAAATAGCAACTTTTATCTAGCCATTGGGGAACCGATCCTAGTAAGAGGTGTAGCAAATTTACAAGAAGGGAATCGATCCTTGTAAGAGGAGCAACACGTTTTTAGTAGATGAGGGAACCGATCCTATGAACATGTGCAACAAGTTCTTAGAAGATGGGGGAACCTATCCTATGGACATGTGCACCAAATACAGGTAGTTACCATAAGTATGTGGGGAACCGATCCTAGTACCTAGTCAACCGAGTTTTGGTAACTAGCATGACTATGCATAGTACTCACATGGAGGTAGAACCGAACTTGTTTTGGTAGAACCGTGAAACCCATGATTGGTGATTTGATAGGATAATCAATCACATAGTTCTTGGAAGTCAGATGAACCAATTCTAAATTCGTTTGGAAGTGTGGCAAATCGGTTCCAAGATTGTAAGTATGAAAAAGGACTTGCAAAGTAAAGATATCGACATACTTTGAACATGTGCAATAACTCTTATCATAAATTTTTCAAAGATATTCCTTAATAGCTAAAGGAGAATCCCATGATCGAAATAAATTGAGAATCTTTTAATTAAGGTTTCTAAGTTTTTATATGTTATTTAATTTCCAGCAATTAAATGCATATCTTTAGAAAATAATAATTAGTAACGCGCATTTACTGATTATAGATTTTTCTATTGGGATTTCGGTCAATATTTGGACAGTGCATTTCCAGGAATTATGAAAACCGAATTTGTGTTTATTGCATATCTTTGAGAATATTCGGTTTTGGAAATTCCTTGGTGTCCAAACTTCCTTTGTCTATAAATATTGAAGTTTGCATTTCTAGCAAACTAATCCTCAGAGCCAGCAAAACTACCTCAGTTGTTGTTACTGGTGGAACCGCCTATCGGAGAGGAAAGTACCCTAATTAGGAGAAATCTCTTACAGCCGCTCGGTTTAAAGACTTCTTTGGGATTGAGAAGCTCTATTAGTACCGTTGGTGGGAAACTAGATAATTGCAGTTTATTTTAGTTTTCGATTGATTTGATTGACTAACGGTTGTTGAACTTTGATTACACCTAGTTTGTTTATGCTTGAGAATCTTCTCTTCTGATATAAGATTCACTCAAACTATATCGAAGTTTCGACGGGGATCTTTAGACTGTTTGTATATCTAAAGACGTCTTGTGATAATCCAACATTAACAGACTCCGTTCTGTGTGTTATTGATCACAAGAGATTCAAGTTGATTTTGTGCAGGTGCTGATTGAAGATCAAAGAAGATTTGAAGACAAGAAGACTTTTTGGGTTCATAATCTTTGGTGTGCACAATACTTGTTTCGGCTGGAAAGGGATCCAACTGTAATCGGTTTATCTTTGTGATATATTGGATTGATTAATTGAGTAGATCGGCATCAATACACTTCTTTGTGATTAATAGTATTGATTGCATAGTCTAACAATTACTTCGGTAGTTGTTGAGAGATTGATCTAAGGACCCGACAAAGGAGTTTATTGGTTAAACGGAAGAGCCTTTGTCAGACTCATATCACGTTGTTTGAAAAGATTTGTTATCGAACAGATTTGTTGTTCCTTTACTGTTTGGAATACGAACCAAAGGAATTGTTCCAAGTGCGTGACTTACTGCAAGTTGGAGGCGCAGAGATACTGAGGAAACTAGGTGAACTATAGGTTTAGTTGCTTGGTCTCAACTATACGAAGTTGGTTTGATTTTGTATAGCGTCCTAATTCTGAGAGTATTCAATTCTGGACTAGGTCCCTGGGTTTTTCTGCATTTGCGGTTTCCTCGTTAACAAAATCTTGCTGTGTCTTTTACTTTTCTATTTCCGCAATTATAATTGTTTTATTATAAGTAGAAGTAAAATACACAAACGTTAATTCCTATTTTACTTGATAGACAATCCCTAGAGTTTGAGTAAGTCCGAACCTATTATCAAGTAAACATACTTTGTTGTTATATTGTCTCGATCTCGTATCCATAGACGATCACACGAAGTGTGAACCGATTAGTGTTATTGTCTCGACTTAGTCCATAGACAATCACTTTCGTAAAAGGACTTATATGTTGCAAAGTTTTATATTGAGGTATATTTGAGTACCCTCGTCTTTTCAGTTAGAGAGTTGTTCAATTGCTTAGATCTCATAGAAGTATACAAGACACAATCGAAGCAAAATCGATTTTGATTCCCTCGAATCAATTCATGAACATTATTGCCACGGTTTGCAAAGATTGCATTCCTTATTATATAAATGTTTTAGTTCATGAACAAACCGATTTTAGAAAGTAACCTGCTTAAGTATGCAAACGGGTACGCATACAGTACCCGGATTGAGTTTGTTTTTTACTTCCAAACTCCAGAAGAAATTCACAGACGTGAAACTTCCGCCAGTATGTGTACGAGTACGCATACTTACCCGGATTTCCAACAACCACCAGTACGCGTACGGGTACGCATACTTTAGGTTCCCGATTTTTGACTTTTACACAAATGTGAGAACACACTATGTTTATATCCAAACATGGTTACTTAATCTAAACTCTCAATTCAATTATTGAAACTTTCTTAGAGGATGTTAAAATAGTTGTTATCCACAAACTATTTTCATCAAAGCGATTTTCAAGTTATTGAAATAATATGACTTTCGTCACGAGTAAAGATTAACTTGACTAAAACGAAAGCTTACAAACACATATTTTGAGAAATAGATAAGCGAGATAAACTCGGCTCGAAATAGCAAATGTGCATAATTGAAGTCTATATAGCAATACGACTTTTTTCTCGAAATAGGAGATAGAATAAATAGACTTTTGAGTGATAGATAAGTTCAAGTCTCCACATACCTTTTGTTGATGAAGTTCCACAAGTTCCTTTGAGTAGTTCTTCATCTTCATTCAATGAACGCCGTGGAGTCTAAATCTCAACTACATTTACTATCCTAATACGAGACTTAGCTATAAGTAGACTAGAAATCAAGACTTATAGTTTTGGCAACTACACTTGACAAACAAGCTTGAGATAGAAACGCTTGCGAGTTCGACCGAGCAATGCTCTAACAGAAACCGCAAATGCAGAAAAATCCCGACACCTAGTCCAGATTGAACACCATATTGTATTACGCCGTTATACTCACTAGCCTACTACAAGTTAACTTCGGACTGGAATGTAGTCTAGCCCTAACCAAGTCTCACACCGATTAAGGTACAGTCGCGTTCCTTATGCCTCTAGAACCACACCGGATTCTGCGCACTTGATTCCCTTAGCTGATCTCACCCACAACTAAGAGTTGCTACGACCAAAAGTCGAAGACTTATAAACAAATTTGTCTCGCACAAATAAGTCTATTCTGATAGATAAATCTGTATCTCACAGTAATACCTATGAAGTTTTGTTCCGTCTATTGATAAATCAAGGTGAACATGAACCAATTGATAATTCGGTCTTATACTCCCGAAGAGAAACCTAGAAATATCAATCACCTCACAATAACTTAACTATATGGTAGTAGAAGAAGTTATTGCAAAACCACAAAGTCTGAGACGAAGAACTTTGTGATTACTTTTTATGTCTTACATATCGAAGATAAATCTCAAGCAAATCTTAGAGAAGATAGTACTCAACACGACAGAACAAGTAAGGTCAGAATACACAACTATAGAGAAAATAGTATGATCTGGCTTCACGAATCCCAATGAAGTCTTCAAGTCGTTAACCTAATATGGTTTTGGAAAAACCTAGGTTAAAGGAGAATCGACTCTAGTACGCCACTAGGACACATGAAAGTGTCAGGATTAGGTTTTCCAGTTGCTATAGTTCTCCCTCATATAGTCTTTCAAATCAGGGTTGCTTATAATCAAAGCAAAGATAGCTTAGTAACAAAGCATTCAATATTCACCATTAAATGAAATCCTGATTTAAGATTCAAGCTAAGTCTGCTTAAAAAAAAAGCAATTAATCTTCACCGTTAGATGGTCTTAGCTTGTTACACACAAATGAAATATACCTTCATTTAGATATGGGTAACCGTGCCTAAACGTGTATATTGAGTTGGTTCAATAAAAGTTAACCGAAGTTAGCCATATGAACACTTTTGTCTTAACCACATTCATCAAACACTTCTAGATCAAATATGACGATCAATCAATCATGAAAGCTAATCAATCTCACACTGATTCAAGGTACAGTTGCGCTCCTTACGTCTCTGATCCCAGCGGGATAAAAAATTTTAAACTCGGCTTCAACTCTGTAAAAAAATTCAAACTCAACTTCTACTCGGTAAAAAATTTCTGATTATTTTTCGATTTCTGTATGGATTACTTCATAATTTCAGGTGAATATTAGTCAAATCTGATGATTGGTGTTCATAAATATGATGAATCTAATCATTAAAATTTAAATCATCATGTCAAATCCTTCTGAGAATCAGTCAGATATTGGATCTCATTCGAGACCCAATCTGACAAATCCAAATTCAACTTTTGGTAAAACTTCTGATGATTCAACAGTTCCATCTATGTTCATCCCTGATGAAATTATAGATAACAGTCTGGATGAATGGAAATTCAGTTTAATTGGCAGGCTAGATTTTGTTGAATTGAAGATGAAGGTAGCAGAAACTTCTTTGAGACAACAATGGAAACTTAAAGGTAACCTTCAACTCATTCCTCTAGGAAAAGGATTCTTCATAATTAAGCTTGATAACTTTGATGATAGAAGTTATATCTGGAAGGGTCTCTGGATTGCGGAATCTCAACAAATCAAACTCAGAGCATGGGAACCCAATTTCAACCCACAGGCTCAGAAATCTACTTCAGCATTTGTATGGGTAATGTTTCCAAGACTTAGCATTGAATATTGGAAGGAGAATATCATTTTACAGATGGGAAACACTTTTGGTAGAGCAATAAAAGTTGATGAAACACATTGAAGAAGGAAGTTGGATATTATGCCAGTGTTTTAGTGGAAATAGATCTAGCAAAATTTGGGTTACTTCCAAATATGGAAAGTTTGAACAAGCAGTACATATTCCAAAACTTCCAAAATTTTGTAATCATTGCCAAGTGATTGGACATTATGTAGCTGAATGCAGATACAAAAGAAGTGAATCATCTCCAACTAATGCAAATCAAGAACAAGTGGTGGAAAAGCCAAAGAAGAAGTGGAGACAAAAAAACCCCAAGAAGGTGTTGGTTTTGACATACGCTTACCAGAAAAAAAAACTCAGAAGCCTTTAAAGATTCCAATGTGGAAAATCCAATCATTACTGAGTTGGCCATCATTCCTTCTATACATCAGCAAGGTGAGCCCTCTTTAGGCAGATTTTATATATTACAAGATCCTCCAGAAGAATTTACAGGTGCATTGGAATCACATGTGGAATTCCCAGAACTTTCAGTAGACAAGCTTTTAAGTATGTGCTCAAATGCTCCAAGTATTACAAATGTGGTTAATCTGAAACCACCTATAATTCCTGCTTCAACAATTTCATCATCAAACTTTCAAGGGTCAGTGGAGCAAGTGAAAGAAAAAAATGTTCCAAAAGAAAAAGTATTAAAGCCTAATGTAATTACAAGAAAACAATCTGCATCCAGTTCAGGTACTGAGCCTAAAGTCAAAGATTTTGAAGTTATTGGTAGTAAAAAAATTCAGGGTTAGAGAAGTCCTAAAGCTTCTCAAACTCAACCTTCTAAATGAGGATTATTTACTGGAATGTTAGGGGCTTAAGAAGAGATAAAGCCACTGACAAAGTAAGAAGTTTAGTTCATCCTTTTGTCCTTCTTTGATTTGGTTAGAAAAACCAAAAATAAATGTGAGAGCAGACACTATCAAGAAATTGAGGTTACCAAGAATGAAGAGTAAAGTAATTCATAATTCATCTGAGAATAGTAAGGGTAATATTTGGTTACTGTGGAATTTAGCTATTTCTGATCCAATTGTTATATCAAACACAAAACAAGAAATTACTATTGAAGTAGGTGGCTCACTAATTACAGGTGTTCATGCATCAAGTTTGACAGTGGACAGAAGGGAATTGTGGAAATCTCTGGAAGTGCTATATAATCTAAATAAACCTTGGTTAATTCTAGGTGATTTTAATGCTGTTTTTAGTATTGATGAGAAAAAAGGTTGAAGAAATCCTCTAAGAACTTCAATGTTAGAGTTTAACAGTTGTGTTCATAACTGTGAACTAATTCAAGCACCTAAAACTGGTTTGGAATTTTTATGGTGCAACAACAGAGTTGGATCCAAAAGAATAGTCTGCAATTTGGATAGAGCTTTTTACAATATCAAATGGTTAGAACAAAACCCTAGCTGGGGATATAAGGTGGGAGTGAGAGGTGTATCTGATCATGGCTATCTGTGTGGAGCAAATGCAGTTATCCCAAAACCATCTAATATTCCTTTTAGAGCTCTTAAAGTGTGGCTAGACCATGATGGGTTTTTCAAACTTGTAGCAGACAATTGGAAGTTGACAATTGAAGGAAATATAGGCTTTATCTTTTTGTCTAAATTAAAAAGATTGAAACAAATTATTAAGGATTGGAATTGGAATGTTTTTGGAGATGTTAAACACAAACTCCAACTGGCTGCGAAGAATGTTATGAATGCAGCATTGGAATTAGATAGAAATCCTAGTGATGTCAAACTAATGGATAAACTTATTACAGCTAGAGGCATCCAAAAAATTCTTACTCAACAGAATAATGAAATAGTAAGACAGAAATCAAGAGTCAAATGGTTGAAAGAAGGAGCATCAAATTCAAAGTATTTTCATGTAAAAATGAAAATAAGGCAAGCTCAAAATGCTATTGTTGAATTGGAGAACAATGAAGGAAATTTAATCTCAAGTCAACAAGGTATTTCTGATATTCTGGTCAAGCATTTTGAAGATAAGTTCAAGCATCAAAATACTCATACAGGGCAGAGAATTTTTGAATCAATTCCTAAATTAGTTCAACCAGAAGACAACAAGATGTTAGAAGCTACTCCTTCACCTAAATAAATCTGCAAAGCAGTATTTGACATGGACCCAGATAGTGATCCAGGTCCAGATGGCTTCAGTGACTGGTTCTACAAATGGGCTTGGAAGATTATTGGAATAAATTTTGTGAAAGCCATTCAATATTGTTGGTCAAAAAGATTTGTTCCATCTGGTATGAATTCTAATTTCTTTCTTCTGCTGCCTAAAGTAAAGAATTCAAAGAAAGCTAATCAGTTTAGACCAATTGGTCTAATGAATTTTAGCTTTAAAGTGTTCACAAAGATCATTTCCACTAGGTTGAGCATGATAATACATAGGATTGTTTCCCCCCATCAAGGTGCATTCATTAAAGGCAGAAACATCCAAGATCAAATTATATTAGTATCAGAGTTAGTAAATGAAATAGAAACCAAAAGAAGAGGAGGAAATGTAGGTCTCAAATTTGATATTACTCAAGCCTATGACTCTCTCAGTTAGGAATTCCTATTTCAAGCTATGAGATGTTTTGGATTCTCTGAAAATCATATTAAATGGATTCATATACTGTTAAAATCAGCTAAAATTTCTGTTTTGATCAATGGAGGACCAGTAGGCTATTTCAGTGTGGGCAGAGGACTCAGACAGGGAGAGCCATTGTCTCCATTGTTATTTGTAATTGCAAAGGATGTTCTAGATAGAGTCTTGAATGAAATGGTGGAGAAAAAACAGCTCATACCCATGATCAACAGAAATGGTATTCAGCCAACTCACATATTCTTTGCTGATGACATATTCTTATTTTGTAATAGGGACAAAAGGAACATTAGAAGATTAATGAAAGCTCTTGAAGAATACCAGCAAGCATCGGGCCAAATTGTAAGTTCATCAAAAAACAAATGCTTTGTTGGGGGTACCAATGAAACAAGAAAACTGCAACTAGCTGAAGAGTGTAATATACCTTTATCTTCATTCCCTGATAATATTTAGGAATCATTTTGAATCCAGGAGTGGTCAAGTCTGCACAAGTTTGGGGATTTGTAGAATTTCTTCAAGACAAGCTAGCTGGATGGAAGGGTCACCTACTATCTTTTCAAGAAAGAGTGATTCTAGTGAAATTTGTACTAAGCAGCATTCCTATATATAGTATGTCAATATATAAATGGCCTGCAAAAGTACTAAAAGAGTGTGAAAGGATTATAAAGAATTTTCTTTGGTCAAGTGATGCTAATATAAGAAAAATGATAACCTTGAAGTGGGATAAAGTGTGTTCTCCTCTGGAAGAAGGTGGATTGGGTATCAAAAGACTTAAAGTACTGAATCAATCTTTACTTATGAAGTTATGCTGGAAAATTCAAAATGGAGAAGACGAATAGACAAAATTCTTTAGAGCAAAATTCCAAAACAGTAATGGAGATTGGATTTCATACTACAAAAATCCTCAATTTGGCCTGGCATTAAGTGGGTTCTCACTGAAGTTAATAACCATTCAAGATGGTTAGTTGGAGATGGTCACAACATATATGTGTGACAAGACACATGGATAAAAGAAAAACCACTGTGTGAAATATTTCCAAATAATGATGTGATGACAAACCATCCAAAGATTAAAGTTGCAGACTTGCTACACAATGGTGAATGGGTAATTCCTACAGAATATTCAACTTTCTTTGGAGCAAATGAACTTCCAGTGGTGGATAATAAAGGTGATAGAAGAATATGGTGTGGCACTTCCATAGGTATATTTACTGTTGCTTCAGCATATGAACTAATAAGGGATAAATATCCAACTTTACAGTGGACAAAACAAGTATGGCATCCTAGTATCCATCCAAGTATCTCAAGTAATGTATAGAAATTAGTGAGAAGAGTGGTCCCATCAGATGACAACCTGAAAAGAAGAAAAGTTCAATTAGCTTCCAGATGCCCATTCTGCAAAAAATCAGAAGAAACACTAGAACACATTCTTTGGTTCTGTGATTTCAGTGAAATAATATGGAAATGGCTTGGAGGAATTTTCAACTTTATCAATCCTAATTCTTTGGAGGATATACTAAAGTCAGCATTATCAAAGAGTCCTGCTATAAAAGAGATTTGGAGGAATGCTGCTTTAATCACAATGAAAGAATTATGGTTCTTGAGAAATAAGGTGGTATATGAGAATGCTGCAGTTAATCAAGAAAGCTTTAAAAGAAGTATAATGAAATTTGTGCAAGACAGTGACTGCAGAATGAAGCAATGTATGTGGAATTCTCCCTATGATTTGCAAGTTCTTAAAATTTTCAATCTCGGATGTAGAAAGGTAAAATCATTCCAGGTAAAGGAAATCTATTTCTCCCTTCCAAAAGGGAATCAAATCCTTCTATGCTGTGATGAAGCTTCAAGGGGAAATCCTGGAGTTGCAGGATTTGGATTTATTGGAAGTGACAGTAATGGTGGAGTAATAGTCGCTGCTACAGGAGGTTTAGGCACTGCAACTAATTTCCTAGTAGAAGTGATGGCAGTGTTATGTGCAGGTGAATGGGATGTCTCAAACAAATTTCTTAATGTCTGTTTCAAGTCAGACTCTAGTGCTACCATTGCATCTTTTAAAACTGGTAACTTGCAATGGATTGCTATAACAAGATGGAATAATATCCGCTCTAAACTACATTGGGAATTTGTTCACAACTTTAGAGAAATCAATTTCTTAGTTGATTCACTAGCAAAAAAGGGAGCACGTTTTAATAAAGGAGAATACATAGTTTATACAGGAAGACCTCCATTCCTTAAAAAAATAAAAATTCCTTTTTTTCCTTATTTTAGATTCCAATAATGTAAAACGCCTGGTTATAAAGGCCCAGTTTGCCTAAATATGGGCTTTGGTTTTATTGTTGAACAATTTTGGTTTTAATAAAAATCTATATTACTGAGCAAAAAAAATAAAATCAATCATGAAAGATAATCAAATGAATCTAATTGTGTTTCTCATAGAGTTGTTCAACTGTTCACTATCTCATAGAAATATATATGAACAAACTGAAACAAAATCGGATTGATTCATAATCGTACAAAGTACTTATACAAAAATCAATTCTTGAACATTAAGCCACGGTTTGCAAAGATTGCATTCCTTAATTCATAAATGTTTTAGTTCATGAGTATGAAAATCATACTTAGCTGATTTTAGAACTTAACCACTGAGTTCGCAAACCAGGTACGCGAACAACAACTCCGTACCTTGGCCTGTCCAACCGTTCGCATACTAGGTACGCGACCAGCAGTCCCGGACCCAACCCAGGTAGAACCGTTCGCATACTAGGTACGCAAACAAGGTTCCCGGACCTTGACAGTTAAAACCGTTCGCATACTGGGTACGCAAACACGGTTCCCGGACTTGAATCATAACAATACAGTTCGCATAATAGGTATGCATACCGTGTTGTATCCAGACATGGTTGATTATTCTAAACTCCCATTTCAATCATTGAAACATCCTTAGAAAACAACAATAGCTGTCTCACACAAACTATTAGCTTCAAGTAATTTTCGAGTGATTGAATGATCAATACGAAACTTTCCAAGTCGACATAAAATGATTGTCTCACACAAATCATGTAAGATGTTTCAAGGCAATTTTCACATGATCATCTTTTGACTTAATATTTAGTTTCCAACAAATAAATTGTTTCCAACTAAACTCGTCAAGAATAATGATGAACATAGTTAAACCAAAAAGCTTCCAAAACATATTTCGAGAAATAGATACGCGAGATAAACTCAGCTCGAAATATCAAATGTGTATAATGTAAAAGTATGTATAGCTATACGATTTAATCTCATTAGAAGATAAAATAAAATAGACTTCTGAGTGATAGATAAGTTTTAGTCTCCACATACCTTTTGTTGATGAAGTTCCTCCAAACTCTCCTCAGTAGATCTTCATCTTCAATCGATGAACGCCGTGAAGTCTAAAGCTCAACTACACATTCTATCCTAATCCGAGACATAGCTATAAGTAGACTAGAAATCAAGACTATAGTTTTGATCAACTAAACTTGACAAACAAACTTGAGATAGCAACGCTTGCGAGTTCGACCGAGCAGTGCTCTAACACTTAGATTTAATTTTTTTCCTGCAAAAACAAGGTGTGGAGAGATTCGAACCCCGAACTTCCGACTTGTTGCGTCTTAAGGCTAACCTTCAACCATTGCACCAGCTATTTCTTGGTGTTATAGTTAGGTATATTAAACATATATTGCATTTATGTCACGAATCATGTTCCTCCATACATAAAAAATATTATTTTATTAATTAATGTCCGCCGTATTTTCCATACCGAACTCAAACTAGTAAAACGAATTATACACGTACGTATGCCGTTCCGTACTACTGCCGAATCACGAACCGTTGACCGGAATTTTGACCGAACCTGACTTTTACGAATTCGTATAATACTCGTACGTTTGCCGTTCCATACGTATGTCGTACTCCTAATTGCTAACTAGGCCGGCTGGTATTGGGTACCCATTTATTTCATTCTTTTACTGATCCTTTAAACAAAATTCAATAAATTTGTCTAGTTTTGACTTTGAATTTTTCCCATTTTCTATTTTTCTATTACATTTAATCTTTATTTACCATGTTAATAAGAAAATAATAATAAATTTGTATAGATGTAATTTGGATTCAGGCCAAAAAGAAGAAGATCTTAAGTTTTTAAGATATTTTTTTATAGTTTTTATGTACCCAACGGATACTCGGACTTGACGTATACTTATTGAAAAGGCGGGGGTACAACAACCACACCCAATAATTCGTTTGGCAATCTGTATGGACTAAACCCCAATATAATTCTTAGAGCACCAACTTAAAAGTGAGACTCAATCAAGAAATATATCAAAGAGATTTATCTCTATTTCTCAACACAATCAGTAAATCGAACAGATAGAAATCCGTGAGCCTGATTGATATGAGAAATAACTTGGACGGTACCAAAGACCAATGCTAAAGTGTCAATCAAGTCCAGTCCAACAATCAAGGTCGGATTTATCAACTGATTCAACTACGCACAACCTATGATATTTCAATTATATAAACAAATATAATGCGGAAAAGAAATAACACATACACCAGAAATTTTGTTAACGAGGAAACCGCAAATGCAGAAAAACCAAGAAACCTAGTCCATATTTGAACACCACACTGTATTAAGCCGCTACAGACACTATCCTACTCCGAGTTAACTTCTGACTGGAATGTAGTTGAGCCCTAACTAAGTCTCACACTGATTAAGGTACAGTCACATTTCTTACACCTCTAGAACCAAGCAGTATTCTGCGCACTTGATTCCCTTAGTTGATCTCACCCACAACTAAGAGTAGCTACGACCCAAATTCGAAGACTTATAAACAAATTTGTCTCCCTTTATTCTTTTTGTTTCTTCTTTTGATACAAAAATCAAGGTGAACAAGAACCAACTAATAATCTAGTCGTATACTCCCGAAGAGCATCCTAGAAATATTAGTCACCTCACAATAACCTAATTGATTAACAAAAGAAGTTATTGCGAAATCATAAGAGTTTGAGACGAAGAACTGTTGTGATTACTTTTTATATCTTACCAATCGGAGATAAATCTCGAGTAAATCTTAGAGAAGATAAAAATCAATACGATAGAACAAGTAAGATCAGAATATACAACTACAAAGAAAATAGTTGGATCTGGCTTCACGAATCCCAAATGAAGTCTTCAGGTCGTTAACCTAATAATGGTTTTGGAAAAATCTAGGTTAAAAGATAATCGACTCTAGTTTGCAACTAGGACACGGGAAAGTTCCGAGATTAGGTTTTCCAGTTGCTAGAGTTCTCCCTTATATAGCCTTTCAAATCAGGGTTGCTTATCAAATCTAAGATAGCTTAATAACAAAGCATTCAATATTCACCGTTAGATGAACTCCTGATTTAAGATTCAAGCTAAGTCTGCTTAGAAATTAAGCAATCAATCTCCGTTGTTAGATGGTCTTAGTTTGGTTCACACAAATGAAATATACTTATATTTAGATATGGGTTACCGTACCTAAACGTGTATATTGAGTTGGCTCAATAACAGTTAACCGAGGTTAGTCATATGAACACTTTTGTCTTAACCATATTCATCTAACACTTCTAGATCAAATATGATGATCAATCAATCATGAAAGATAATCAAATGAATCTAATTGTGTTTCAAATAGAGTTGTTCAATTGTTCACTATCTCATAGAAATATATATGAACAAATTGAAACACAATTGGATTAATTCGTAATCGTACAAAGTACTTATCCAATAATCAGTTCATGAACATTAAGCCACGGTTTGCAAAGTTAATATGCATTCCTTAAATCATAAATGTTTTACTTCATGAGTATGAGAATCATACATAACAGATTTTAGAACTTAACCACTGAGTTCGAAAACTAGGTACGCGAACAGCAGCTCCGGACCTTGGCCTAGTCAAGCCGTTTGCAAACCCGGTTCGCGAACAACTGTTCCGGACCCAACTCAGGTAAACCCGTTTGCATACTAGGTACGCAAACAAGAGTTCATGACCTTCTCAAGTAAATCCGTTCGCATACTAGGTACGCAAACAAGAGTTCCGGACCTGAATCATCACAATACAGTTCGCATACTAGGTATGCATACCGTGTTGCATCCAGACATGGGTAATTGTTCTAAACTCTCATTTCAATCATTGAAACATCCTTGGAAGACGACAATGGTAATCTCACACATACCATTATCTTCAAGTAATTTTCAAGTGATCGAATGATCAATACGAAACTTCCCACGCTAACATCAAATGATTGTCTCACACAAATCATGTAAGATGTTCAAGGTAATTTTCACATGATCATCTTTTGACTTAATATTTAGTTTCCAACAAATAAATTGTCTCCAACTAAACTCGTCAAGAATATGATGAACATTGCTAAAGCAAAAAGCTTCCAACAGATATTTCAAGAAATAGATAAGCGAGATAAACTCGGCTCGAAATATCAAATGTGTATAATGTAACAGTTTATATAGATATACGACTTAGTCTCATAAGAAGATAGAATAGAATAGACTTCTGAGTGATAGATAAGTTTTATTCTCCACATACCTTTTGTTGATGAAATTCCTCCAAGCTCCTCAGTAGATCTTCGTCTTCAATTGGTGAACGCCGTGAAATCTAAAGCTAAACTACACATTCTATCCTAATCCGAGACATAGCTATAAGTAGACTAGAAATCAAGTATATAGTTTTGATCAACTAAACTTGACAAACAAGCTTGAGATAGCAACGCTTGCGAGTTCGACCGAGCAGTGCTCTAACACTTATAGGGTCCGGTTCCGGTTCCGGGTCCACTAAATTAGTATCCGAACCTGGAACCATTAGAAGCCGGATCCACTTTTTTATCAAGTCCAGTTCTGATTCCAATGATAGTTGGGAGGAACCGGACCCAGTGACAGCCCTAGTTTTCAGCCGTTAGGAAATAGTAATTAATTTTAACGCTCCAAAAATATACTAGTTAAGTTTCACTAACCTTAACATATAACCTCAAAGGTATTTTTATTTTTATAAAGAAAAGATGTATTTTTTTTATGGGTTATTACGATGGTTAGTTAGTTGCTTCTAAATACTACTAGCAATTACAATATCCAGGGGTCGAACCCCTACCTCTCCAAAGGAGGGAGCATGAATAATCAGGCCATTTGATGGTTCACATAGAGAGATACTTAGATAATGCTAACAATGAAAATACCAGGTCAAGAATAGAGTAAGTTAAATTAAATATATAAACAAGTTAAGTTTTGTACAATAAGAGGTTTAATTGAGTGACTTATAAGATATATATATATATATATATATATATTTATTTTTTTTTATTTTTTTTTCCCTTCTTCTTCTTCTTCTTCTTCTTCTTCTTCTTCTTCTTCCATGATGGTTTGGACCGGTGGTCTTGGGCTGATTTTCAAGATATCCCTTTACTCAGGTACCCTGGAAGATGAGAATAACCTAGCATCCCCGGAAATAATATGGATTATATCATCCAGCATATTTTTTTTCTCCTTATCAGTCGGATCTCATTATCTCATTGTTGTATGCATCACCACATTAACTATTTTGATAGTCAAAGAGTTCGGATTCAAAAATCTCACTTATATAAGCAGATACAAATTAGATACAAAAGTGTTGGACCAAAAGCAAGAAAAGGATCGAGTTACTTACTCTTTCCTTTTTCCCTCCCCAAAAAATAAAAAATGAAAGAAACAAAAAAACAGTACTAGTCTTCCTACTTAATTCCCCTATGACACTAAAACTAATGCTTGTATATCCTGGCACTGGAATCTTGTTTTGATCTTTCCAGCTTTACAAAACCATGGATTTTTCTCACTCACAAAGACAGGTAGGTCTGATCTAATGACTTGAACAAAACACAATTATCACACACACTCTAGTAATAACAAATCTACTCATGACCCACTTCTTTTTACCTGACAAAGGGTTTTTTAGATGGGCACATTACAACCCACAAAAACTTGGGTATTACTTACTTTTGACACCAAACCTCCAATACAAATACAAAACTTAAGATTCTTGTTTTCATGTGTACCAATTTTTATCAACCTTGCCAGCCCTTGAGAGCACTCCCTCTCCTTCAAGGGGACTTCTGAAACAATGAGCCATTTCAGATGATCATAACGGACTACATTATCGCGACTTTCGCTAAAATAGCAATCTCAACCTGTTTAAAAACCCAAAAATGAATGAGAAATTTAAAGTTTCATGGCTTGATGTCTAATGTTGTGCTTTAGAAAGAAACTGGAGAAGTTAATGCAATCTCAACATGGTTTACTTAATTACCTTTTTTGTTGTTGTAGTTACTAGTGCGAGAAGCTTTGGTTCAATGAAGCATCACTCATATTGCGTACATGAAGATCGACGCTCCTTAGATCCCGAAGATGTTGTAATATCTCCTGGAGAAGATCCATACCTTTGCCTCCTTTTTTCAAAGAAGTTAAACAATGTTTCAAGAACTCTTTATCAGCTTCTAGAGCATGCAACCTCTCATAAACATGATCAACTTCCTCTACCAGAGCAAGTTTCTTCTCATCCGAAGTAAACTTTGACATGGAAGAGTTTGGTGAGAAAACAGCATAGGACCCCGCTTCATGCTCGTCGTTTGTAAATTCATCCTCATTTTCGACATCGATGGCCTCATCGAATAGAGGAAGGAGCTTCTTTGCCTTGGCACCACCGTGTGTTTTCTCCCCATAGTGTTTCTTATAATCATTCAAGTGACCGTTGACGATCTCTTCTTCATTGGATTCGTCGTGATTCTTGTTAGATTCCACTCCGTTCGCTTCTGATAAATGCGCATTGGCTTTTGTATCCTCAAATAACTGCTCCCCTTCTTCATGTTCTTCGTCTTCCAATGTGAAAAGCTTCTCCTCTAATGCCTTGAGCTGTTCGAGAATAGATTGCCTTTCTTCCTCAAAATCTGCCAATGACTCGTCAAGAGTGCTCAATTGCTTTGAGCTTTCTAACCCCGCATCTTCCAAATTTAGTACTCTATTAGTAGGACTATCTTGATGCGCATAAAAGTTAAATTCATCGGCATTTTCTTGATTAAGATCAACAGATAGCTCTTCGCTATCGGTAGCATTTCCAGAAGCAGACGAGGTTCCACTTCTTCCACTATTGCTCTTCCTTCTCATCATCTTCTTCTCATTCTCATAGAGGAGAACCTTCTTTCGGTATATTTCCAATTCCTTCTCCATCTCTTGCTTCTCTCTTTCTCTCTTCACCATAAGCTCATTCAATAGCTGCAAAGCTTCTTGATCATATTCAGATTGTTCGTCCATCATCCTCTGGTACTGTAATGCTTCCATCTGCATTGCAGATTTCTCTTCTTGGAGCCTTGTTATCATTGCCATGGTCTGGTTAGCAGCTATGGCAGATGCACTTCTCTCTTCTTCTAGTTCTGCATATAATGCGGTTAGAGCTTTATGTTCTGCTTTCAATGCTGATTTCAACTTTTCGATTGTCATATTCCCGTCACCATTTTCTGCCTCAACAATTACACTTCCCTCTACAGATGCCTCAGTTCCTGACTCTTTTCTCTCCATATCTAGGAATTTCATGTGTAAATTGTGAAGACCGTTCACAAAAGTTGGCGTTTCAGGCCCCTTTTCCTTGTCAAATTCGCCACATTCCGAAGTTGCTATTGATAGTTGACGAGTAGTTATTGGTTGTTCAATCCTCTCAACTAAAGCGCTTCTTTCTTCGATATCATTCACTTCCTCGGTGTGCTCGGAACCTAATACATGTAGTCTGACATTAGAAGGTGCACATCTCATAAACTAAACATTACAGATCAACAAGTAAATTTTGGCACTTCTGAGGCAAGGCACTAAATGGATAGAAAAAGACTTACCTTGGTCATTCTCAGCCACGAGCGCATCTGTGTCCAAATGATTTTCTTCTGAGCATGGCAATGACGAAATTTGCTCCTCAGCTTGGTTGTTTACTGGAACAGGCATCTCTTTCTCTATTAAGCTCATGGATTTTGTATCATCATCGTCTTTAAGTTCTGTATATAGAATTGAGAACTCTGGTTAATTACTTCATACCTCATAAGCCGAGCACTTGCAAATGTACCCGACATAACTTAAATAATAGCAGAAAGAAAAAAGCACTAATTTACAACTCAAAAACATCCATAAGAACTGTAGACAGAAATTTTACCAGATTGTTCACCAGCTTGGTCTTTCTTAGCTACCAAAGTATCTGAATCAGTATCGTTCCCATTACAGTCATTTGTGAGAGCTCGTGCACAAGGCTGTGATGAGATTTTTTCTTCATCTTCAATATGGTTGTTCAATTGGATAGGCAGTTCTTTCTCTATCAAGTTCATAAATTTAGTTTCGTCGACAGACATATTCGAGTCAATATCTTTAGGTTCTTCTGCATATCAAAATGAGAATCTTAATTACTTCATTCCGCAAACACTAAGAACAAAGAATTATAAATGATTGAGAAAGGAAAAAATAAGTAATGTATGACCGGAAACTAACTGTCATGGTTACCTGAATGTTCGCCAGCTTCCTGGTCATTTATAGCTAAGAACGCATCTGCCGGAATAGAACATGGCAATGATACAATTTGTTCAGAGTCGAGTTGAGTATGGTTATCGGACGATTCCTCATCGGACATTTCATTCTCTGTTAAGCTCTCCGATTTGGTTTCCTCCTTAACTTCTGTTAATCAAAATGAGAACATGAATTTAAACTAGTCCTAATTAAACCAGCTGGAAAAACATACAGTGGAATTTGGACTGATATCTTACCTGAATGTTGAGCTGAATCATCCAATGCTACCATTACCAATTCAACATCATTACCCTCATCACCATACAAAGATTTTGTTCCTTGACTAACACAATTCACATCAGATTCCTCCACTGAATCAAGATTAGGATCCTTAGCCATATCCATGGATTCAACCATTGCTATAATTTGTGCCATTTTCTCCACCAAAAGAATCCCCATTTCTTCAGCTTTTTCTTCAGCCTTTTCATTTCCTAATTCAGTACTCAGAATTCCTTCCCAGTCCCTCTCTTTTACATTCTCAATTTCTCTGGATTCTTGAGTCTTCAGAGTAGTAGAATCAATCAATTCAACAGGAATGAATCTATCCTTACTAAAATCAAGACAATCTTCTAATTTCAAATTGATCATATCAAGAGATAAATCTTGTAATTCAGCAACTTTTGGAGTAGAACATGGCTGAAGAACTAAATCCATACCTTCAACACAAAAATCTAAATCCCTTTCTGTAATAAAGTCTTCAATCTTCTTAAGTTTTTCATTGACATCATCACAGAGAATCTGATTATGTTCATCTTCATCAATTACTCTGTTTTTCTCATCTTTGATACCGTCTTCTTCGTCTTCGCAACAACGATCCGTTGTCAATTTTCTATGCTTAGAACAATAACTCAAGCTTGAAATCTCATTACAATGATTCTCACAGACAAGATCTGTGTATGATTTTGTTTTGGAGTCAAGTACATGATCAATTCTTGAACAAAACAAACAAGGTGGTTTTAGACCAAAATAATTTGCGAATTTCATAATCAGATATGAAAACAAAGAGTTTAGTAAAAGAAGATATATTAGAATCCATTCAAGAATTGCATACACAAGAATTAGAGTTATTTTATGTGTGTTTCTATGCAACATAGTTGCAAACTTATTTCCTGCCATAGCTTCTTCCCCTTCCTTCTTATTTACAATAGACAGAAGAAGAAAGAAAGAAACAGAGCAAAAAACAGAGAAACAGAGCAAAAACAGAGAAAAGTATGTAGAGAAGAAGATTTACTGGCAGCAGGAGATATTGGGTATTATTTATGATCTGGGTGTGTGAAGAAACAGCCAAAGAAGACTAAAAGAAAAAACAAATGAAAATTTCTTAAGTTGAGAAATTTGGGAGGAGAGGGTTTGACAAAAATGGAATCAGCTTAGGAGTACTTCTTGCTGTAGTAAGTGTTTGTGTTGCTTGTTGAATTGAATAATAAAGATGATGAGAAAGAATCAAAGGGAGAAATGAATAAAATTATAGTGTTTCTTTTATTTTTCTGCCAACTTTACCTTTTTTAATTGGTTGGCTGGTTAAAAGAGAAATCTAAATTTTCAACTGTTTTTATTTTTGAATGAAAATATTGTACTACATTCCAGTGATGAATTAAAGTCTTGTTTGTTGACACAAATATCAGGATGAAACATTCCATGAGTCCATGACATTGCATTCTGGATTTTATTTAAGGTTGAGATCCACATGGAGCAATCATGTTAATGAAATCTTAGCTTTGTAAGATTGAAGATTCTGCCAACAGGTTGGTATCATTAGAAGCTATATAAGATCACCATGGGATCACATCCATGTGATGCCCAAATGTTAGACAAGTTTGAAAGTTTAGCACTCCCTGTGTATTTATTTATGTTGATTATACAGCACAATGGTCACCTAGACTGTATTTATTTTCAAGTTCGTAACCAATAGACTATATAGAAAACCGATTCAGGAAATTGGAAACCTTACAGAGATCTTTCAAGATCACAGCATATTCATACAAGTTGTAATATCTCCATCAATTCTTTCCTATCAAATCTATCCTACAAGAACCAAAAACAATTTCAGAAGACCTTCTCTCTCGCAAAAGCTAAACTGATTTTGAAAGCAAAAGCAATACGTGTTAAAGCACAAGGCAGTGACTGGATCAAAAATACAACCCAATATTCATCAGAACATGTAAATAACATGATCCAGAGTTTTCAAAGTTTAGATTGCCTAATGCAATCAAGGTAGCAGTGACCCAACTAGTAGTAACAGTAGCCAAAAAGTAACCAAAGTGTCTCAAATAGTAACCAAATTGTCTCAAGTAACAGTGATAATCTGAATTTGTAAGTGTCTGTATCAGATCGAATCAGGTTGACTCGGCTTTATAGATGTGGTAACAATTGTAGTTGAACTTGATGATGATCTTGGACGAATTGATGTTGCCTTTTCTTTCATTACAAATCCTAAAACAAATAAATCTAAAGCTAAAACGAGAAAGACTGGTCTATTAACCTTCCAAACTAAAACTAAATCAGGTAAACTAAAGTCCTAACAGCACCACAAACAGGAATTGAAATTAAACTAAGAACAACATTACTTGGGCAACCACAAGCCCCCCAAAATATCCTGGACCAAGACCTAAGTGCCAAGACATAAACATATCTAAAAAGATCTCGATCTGTTAAACATCCTTACACACGAAAACAAATTAAAGATACAAACAAATTGTTAGGATTAAAACCTCCACAAGACACTAATAGTTCTTTGGATCAATGTAGAACTAAAGAAAACAGAAACTAGATGCACTAAACGAAACAAGAAAGACACAAGATTTAACGTTGTTCTGCAATATGCCTACGTCCACAAACGGCTACGATCAACTCTTTATTATAGAACAAATTACAGAGAATTAAACCACAACTATGAGCAGCAGGTTGCTGTTCACAAACACCAAACTAATTCTCTAAGAACAAACGTTCTAGACCCTAAAATTCTCTAATTGTGAGAATTCTTCTCTAAACTGTGTTGTGTATTTTTCCTTAAGACTTGTACACCTATTTGTATAGGTTACAAACTTGAGTTCCAAGCATAAGAGTTATACTAGGAAACCTCAAACATAACTAAATCAGGAAAATCCCTAACTTAGGCAAACAAGGAAACCTCTAGAAGATTCTAGACTATTCTAGACTCTTCCTAAAACATCGACAACATAACAATTCTCCACCTTGCCGATATTTCCACCAAACTGAGCTTGATCTTCACAAGTTAACTGTAGCCTCTAATGCCCCTAGGGCCTTAACAACGAGTAGCATTGATCAAGTTGAGACACTTCTCAAACTTGACCTTCGGAACGACTTTCGTCAACATATCTGCTGGATTATCTTCAGAATCAACCTTCAATAGTTGTATTAATCCGTTATCAACCACTTCTCGTACCTTATGATAACGAATATCAATATGCTTGGTGCGTGCATGAAAAACTTGGTTCTTAGATAAATGAATATCACTTTGACTATCACAGTTCACAACAACACTCCGTTGTATAATCCCCAAGTCTTCAACTAAACCACGAAGCCACAATGCTTCCTTAACAGCCTCTATCACATTAATATACTCTGCCTTCGTAGTAGACAAATCCATAATTGATTGTAACATAGACCTCCAACTGATAGGTCCTTCACTCAATGTAAAACAATACCCCGAAATAGAACGACACTTATCTGTATCACCCGCATAATCTGAATCAACAAATCCACAGACCTTCAAACTTTGCTCCTTCTAAAACACTAAACCAATATCCAAGGTCCCATTAAGATATCTCAAAATTCCCTTCACCGCATACCAATGTGCTCTCCCAGGGTTAGCCATATAACGACTAACTAAACCAACTGCTTGTGCAATATCCGGGCGAGTACAAACCATAGCATACATCAAAGAACCTACCGCATTTGCATAGGAAACCTTTGACATAAACTCCTTCTCCTCAGTTGTAGTAGGACATAACTGTTTTGAAAACTTAACTGTAGGCGGTATTGGAACACTAATAGCTTTGGAGTTATGCATTCCAAAGCGTCGAAGAACCTTCTCAAGATAGGATTTTTGAGTAAGACATAACTTCCCCTTAGATCTATCTCGAGTAATCTCCATACCCAAAATATTCTTAGCCGGACCCAAATCCTTCATCTCAAACTTTAAACTCAACTGTTTCTTCAAAACATTAATTTCTGACTTGCTCTTGGCAGCTATGAGCATGTCATCCACATAGAGTAAAAGATAAACAAAACTTCCATCTGAAAACTTCTTAAAGTATACACACTGATCGTATTCACTACGAGTATACTTTTTCCGCAACATAAACGTATCAAATCTCTTGTACCATTGTCTTGGTGATTGCTTCAAACCATACAATGATTTCTCAAGTCGACACACATAATCTTCCTTACCAGCAACTTCATAACCAATAGGTTGTGACATATAAATGTCTTCCTCCAAATCTACATGCAAGAATGATGTCTTGACATCTAACTGCTCAAGCTCTAAGTCAAACTGCGCCACAAATGCTAAAAGGACTCAGATAGAAGTGTGTTTAACAACCGGAGATAAAACTTCATTATAATCCACACCTTCCCTTTATGCATATCCCTTAGACACTAACCTTGCTTTGTATCGTACACCACTAACGATACCCTTGGAATCTGGAATTCCATCCTTTACCGTATATACCCACTTGAACCCAATCTTCTCTCGACCCTTAGGCAACTTAACAAGTTCCCAAGTGTGATTCTTGTGAAGAGACTTCATCTCCTCATCCATGGCTGTTTTCTACTCAATGGCATGAGTATTACTCATTGCCTCCTCAAAGGTAAACGAATCATCCTCAAAAACAGATAATGCGTAAGACGCATACTCATCAAAACCATAACGGACTAGTGCACGTCTCTCACATTGAGACGTCAAGGACGGAATATTCTCAACTTGTTGCTGTGTAGATTCCTCATTAGGAACCTCTACAAGAGTTTCTTTTTCTTCTTTTATAGTAGATGAACTAGGAACTCTTTGCTCCACCTGCATCGAATCGTCTTCAATTCGAGAGTCCCAACCTGTGAACTTCTTTGAATCAAGCATCACTTTCTTATTAAAAGTCACATCACGACTAATTATGAACTTATTCAATTCTGGACACCATAGACGGTATCATTTCACACCTAATGGATAACCTAAGAAAATTGCTTTCTTGGCCCTAACACCCAACCTATCTTCTTTTACATGAAAATAGGCTGGACAACCAAACACCCTTAAATTTTATAGACGCATTTATGTGTCTATTTTCATCTCTATTATGTATATTGTTAGAACCCATTTTTGTACTAATTTTGGTATTTTATCCCTTTGTAGGTGTTTTGGGAGAAATAGGCTTTTGCGACGAAATTGGCTCGAAAAGTTGTTGAAGGCACCTGGGAGGACATTTGTTATTCGGACTCTCATTTTGGATAAGGGGTAACCCATTTCCAAGCAGCTGCTAAGCACAGACCGGGACTGGATAGGGGGAGGTCAAATTTCTTCACATTTTTCAAAAACAGAAACTGGCGGGAAAATATTCTTTTCACAGCAGAATTTAGGGTTGGATTGTTGATTGATTTTTATGGAGATTAAAGGGTTGAATTTGATTGGGTTTGTTCCTATGGACCTAACAGGCGAGGTAAGGGTGTTGGAATGGATCCAAAGTGGCTAGAACTCGAATTGGAGGCGAAAAAAGGTTAAAAATATCACGGTTTATTTTGGGAAACTTCTTGGTTTATTTATGGAAACAAACGTGAAGAAGAGGAAGGAAACTCTTCTTAGAGATTTGATTCTGTCATAGGAAGAGTTTGGACAGCTTGGATTGACTGAGGAGACGTGTAGCAGTTGAGAAAAGGGAATTATCGTAACTTGCTATGGAGGAAGAAAATCAAAGATATTCTCGAATTTTCCTTACTCTATTATGTATAAAAGGGTTGGTACGAATCCTAGGAAGGGAACAAAGACCTTAGGGGAAAGTTTAGAGCCTTAGAGAAGCCAGAAAAATCATTAGAAGAAGATCGGGTTTCTGCTGTTGTTGCCGGAGAAGACGAAGAACACAGAACAGCGGAAAAAGAAAGTCGCAGAAACTATGACCGTAGCTTTAGAATTCTATACCCTTTGTAACAATTTTTCCAACAGTTTGCAACAGTTTCTTCTGTAACAGTAGGTTCTGTAACAATTATATTAGTTATAGAATCCGCTGCTTAGCACTTTTCACTCTTTTAATCAACTTTTGAACACCAAAGATGTATTTTGAGCAAGTGGTTAATATGAGGAGCTAAACCCCTTAGCCGAGGCGACGGAGGAAGCCATTGTTCCATGAAAAGTGGTATAGTTCTATTTTAATTATTTATTGCAATTATTTTACATGATTATTTGCATAGAACTTAAAAGAAAAATTGGTTTTTATTGAGTAATTGTGAAGTGTTTTGATGGGACATGCTTGGTTTTAATACTTTTGATGTTTCATGCTTCGTGCTTACAATTATTACTTCAAAAATCTATTAAAGGCAAAATATTAGAATCACTTTAAAAGAAAAAATTGCATGAATATTGATTAGAATTTATCACTTAATTGGTCAATGGTGGAATCCAGAGTCTCGGTATTTTCTTATTATTGTTGAAACAACTTTATTTAATTTTCGAAAATCCTTCACAAGCCCGAGTTGAACGAACTCTACTTATCACTTTTTACAACAACTTAAAATTCACATAAATTTTTGGCGCCGCCGACGCGGACTTGTTTTTAGAGTTTTAGATTTATTTATTTATTTTTATTTTATTTTATTTATTTATTTATTATTTTGTTCTATTTTACGTTTTTGGGTATTTATCTTTTGCCTACAGGTTTTGGAAAGTAAAGAAAAAATTGAGCCAAGGAGTTTGGTGATGTCGTAAAGACTTGGAGCTAAAGATTAAAGCGAAAAGAACGGAAAAGAAGACAATTTTATTTTAGTTATTTTCTTTAGTTTACTTTTATTTATTTTTTATTTAGGGTTTTGTTTATTTTAGAAAGAAAAAAATTTGTATTAGGGTTTCTTTATTATTTTGTAAATTTTCTTTTCTTTTCTTTGGACTTTTGGACTCTGGACATTATTTATTTTTTATTATACCCTACGGAAGGGTACCTTTAATTATAAAACTGTTTGCAGAGAAGGAGGACAATTACGATATTGTCTCTGCACCTTGGGTTCGTACACTGACACAGGAGTCAGTGGCCCGAGTCGACTACAACCGATTCATCCCCCGTCTGGAACGGGAGGTAAGATTCTGAACACTCGCGAATCCCCTGTCAGCGAGTTACTGTATTCCTTAAGGTGCATATCTGCTGAGGATCTGAATACGGACAGTTATTTTTATAGCAAAGGGCAAGGCCTGGCCATACAAGATAAGGGTTCGGATTTCATCACCGTTCTCTTCTTGCCCGCCTTAGGAAAACGATACCGAATGCGAACCCAAGCTTAAAATTTTGACTAGAACGAGACCGATAGGGTAACGAGCTTGTAGGAAAGTCGTTCAAAAGGATCGTATTGGGTATCTTGTTAGCCTAACTCAAAGTTCAGGAAGATTACTGTAAGTCGATTAGAGCCGCCTTGTAACCCAGGGAAGCGTTGCCAAAGAGGTGGGGGTATCAAAGCTCCTCTGAGCTTCCCCGACTTCTCTTCGACTTACTTTATTCGGATTGTCCTACGAGGTTTGCTAAAATTGTACCCAGTTGCCTCTTGGAAGAGTAGAAGCTGGTCTATAAACAATCTAAGTGGAGCCATCATGCTTTTTGTTTGCTAGAAATCAATAGGTTTGATTTGGTTGAGTCATCTTTGATTTGTGATTGCTCATCCTTCCAATTTGGAAACTCTTGTATGCCTGAACGTAAAAGAGACGCCCTAGGTAGATTTGTTAAAGAAAAACCTAGCAGTTCTAAGCGTATCCATTACCTTAATCTAGAGAGTCCTGTTTTGAATATTCTCCTGAAGAGAGAATCCCTAATACTCCGATAGTACCAGAAATGGCTACTTTGAAAGCTTTGTTAAATCCGACTAGGACCACTCGTCCCTCATGTATTAAGCTAGCTGACAATGAAGCCAATTATGAGCTTAGACCTGGGACCATACAGATGCTCCCAATCTTTTTAGGGAAAGAAAATGAAAACCCCTATTTCCATGTTAGGGATTTTGAAGAAATTTGCAGTACCCTAAGAATTAGAGGCTTAGATGATGATGCTTTGAAACTTAGGTTATTTCCCTTTACCCTAAAAGATAAAGCCAAATCGTGGCTGTATAGTTTGACTTCCGAGTCAATCGAAACATATGAACAACTTACATCTGCCTTTTTCAATAAGTTTTTCCCTAGGCATAAAACATCGTCGATTAGGACGCAAATCTGCACATTCTCACAACAAGAGGGAGAATCTTTGTATAGGTATTTGGAAAGGTTCAATGATTTATTAACATAATGTCCTCACCATGGTTTAGAGAAGGTTAGGCTAGTTCAGATCCTTTATGAGGGTTTAGATTATTCAACAATATCCACGGTTGAAGCTTTGTGTACAAGTGGGTTTGAGAACCAAACCGTTGATGCGGCAATGACATTTTTTAATGAAGCCGCCGAAAAGACCCAACAATGGGAAAATAGTAGGGAACCCTGGAAAACAATTCTTCTAAGTAGAGGAAACGTTAATAGGGTAGAAGGAGGCTCTGAATCAGATGCCAAGATTGCAGCGATAGCTAAAAGGTTAGAAGTTCTAGAAATGGGTCACACTAGTAGTAGATCGGATCCTTTTTGGGAAGGCCATAATAATGAAGAGCAAGCCAATGCTCTCTATAATAACACTAGATTCGAGAATCGTCAGAAATTTGACCCATATTCAGAAACCTATAATCCCGGGTGGAGAAACCATCCGAACCTTGCATGGTCTAAGGGCCAGAATCAAGGTCAGTATAGTAACTCTAATGCTCCCCCAGGTTTTAGTTATGCTAAGAATCCTTCAGGACAAGTTCAATTTCAGAATCAGTCGGATAAGAAAATCCTAAGCCTAGAGGAGTCTCTCGTTTTGTTAACTCAGCAAACTGCAAAATTTTAGCAATCAGTAGAACTAAGTCTACAAGCTAGTAATAAGATAGGACAAGAAAATAGTCAGGCTATTTCCGAGTTGAAAACTCAGGTAGGTCTGATAAATGAGTCTTTAAGAGAAAAAGGTAGGTTTCCTAGTCAAACACAACCCAACCCTAGAGGAGTTCATGAAGTAGGTACAAAACCATTGAATCAATTGAATGCTATTAGAACCCTTAGGAGTGGTGGAATTGTAGACAATGACGTAACCATGCCCGATAGCGAACATATTGTAGTTCACCCCTCAGGATCTCACCCCTTAGGACCACCCATAGCTGAGGAGACCGATAAAGTTTCTGATGATGTCCATTCAGTCCCTGGGAGGTCTGATTCTGTGCTTAGAGCCCCATTTCCCCAGCTATTAGTACCAACAAAGAAGGAATCGAACTTTAATGACATATTGGAGGTTTTTAAGCAAGTTACCATAAACCTTCCTTTATTATATGCAATTAGGCAAATTCCTTCTTATGCAAAGTTCCTTAAGGATATGTGTATGCTAAAGCGAAAACTTAGCATCCATAAGAAAGCCTTTTTAGCTAGTCACGTAAGTTCAATCATTCAGAACACCACAACTCCAAAGTACAAAGACCCGGGTTCCCCTACCATTGCTTGTACAATAGGTAAATTCCGGGTAGAAAAAGCTTTACTTGACTTAGGATCAAGTGTGAACTTACTGCTGTACCATGTGTATTTATAGCTAGGACTTGGTGAAATGAAACCTACTCAGATGACACTACAGTTAGCTGATAGGTCAATTAAAATTCCTCGAGGTGTTATCGAGGATGTTCTCATTGAGGTCGACAAGTTTATTTATCCAGTGGATTTTGTTGTGCTAGATACCCAACCTGTCCCTGACCTAGAAAACCATATACCTGTGATTTTAGGTCGCCAATTTTTAGCTACGTCTAATGCGATCATTAACTGTCGAAATGGTGTGATGAATTTGTCTTTTGGTAATATGACTATGGAGATGAACATTTTTAATGTCAGTAAGCTACCTTATGAGCTAGATGACACATGTGTTGAAGAGGTGAACATGATAGAAGCCTTAGTTCAGGAGTCATTACCAAACATTTTGTCTGAAGACCCATTAGAAAGTTATCTATCCCATTTTGGTTTAGATTTTGACGACGATAGCACTATTGAAGAAGTGAATGCCCTATTAGATTCTACCCCTGTGTTAGACACTAATAGTTGGAAAGCTAGGTTCGAACAATTACCAGTTTCTGAGACTACCTTAATTCCTTCTTTAGAAGAGCCTCCTAAGTTGGACCTAAAACCACTACCCGACACTCTAAAGTATGTGTTTTTAGGCCCATCTAAGACTTTACCTGTGATTGTAGCTTCCGATTTGGATAGTGATCAGGAAAGTAGGCTAGTGAATGTACTTCAAGATAATAAGGAAGCTTTAGGGTGGACTATAGCAGACATTAAGGGTATAAGTCCTACTGTGTGTATGCATCAGATTCATTTAGAGGAAGACTCCAAACCTTCTAGGGAGATGCAACGTCGACTGAACCCTAACATGAAAGAGGTAGTTCGAAAAGAGGTGCTTAAGTTGTTAGATGCGGGTATTATCTACCCAATTTCAGACAGTAAGTGGGTCAGCCCCGTTCAGGTTGTCCCCAAGAAAT
>JAJJMB010016246.1:674779-710431 GCA_023531105.1 Papaver atlanticum
ACTAGGTCATAGGTTCATCTTGGCATTGAAGTCCATTCGCAACCATCTATTTCTATATCCATCTTCTTAATCTATTCATGTGATTTGTTTGATTCCGGATATTGATGTCCATAGTGCGATTATCTGAGTAGAACTCTGTCACTTATATATGAATTTTAGTATACTCGAGTGCAAACTCATATACGGCAATTGTAATTTCGCATCAGGGTACTTCCTCCCGTAATCAATAAGTATGCCAACCAAGTAGGTTCCTTAGTGCATTCCAAGGGTCTGCGTAGATAGCTAGGGTATGGAGTAAAGGTTTTGTGGGTACACCTCTGGTAAACCCTCCCGAAACTATAACTCGGCCACTAGGGCCACCTAGGGGTTTAAAGGCTTATTGCACATGCTAAGTGCAACCGACGATGCCTGCGACAGTGAGTTAGGATTTTATTTTGTAGTTTTAATTTGCTCGGGACTAGCAAATAATAAGTTTGGGGGTATTTGATAGACGCATTTATGTGTCTATTTTCATCTCTATTATGTATATTGTTAGAACCCATTTTTGTACTAATTTTGGTATTTTATCCCTTTGTAGGTGTTTTTGGAGAAATAGGCTTTTGCGGCGAAATTGGCTCGAAAAGTTGTTGAAGGCACCTGAGAGGACATTTGCTATTCGGACTCTCATTTTGGATAAGGGGTAACCCATTTCCAAGCAGCTGCTAAGCACAGACCGGGACTGGATAGGAGGAGGTCAAATTTCTTCACATTTTTCAAAAACAGAAACTGGCGGGAAAAAATTCTTTTCACAGCAGAATTTAGGGTTGGATTGTTGATTGATTTTTATGGAGATTAAAGGGCTGAATTTGATTGGATTTGTTCCTATGGACCTAACAGGCGAGGTAATGGTGTTGGAATGGATCCAAAGTGGCTAGAACTCGAATTGGAGGCGAAAAAAGGTTAAAAATATCACGGTTTATTTTGGGCAACTTCTTGGTTTATTTATGGAAACAAACGTGAAGAAGAGGAAGGAAACTCTTCTTAGAGATTTGATTCTGTCATAGGAAGAGTTTGGACAGCTTGGATTGACTGAGGAGACGTGTAGCAGTTGAGAAAAGGGAATTATCGTAACTTGCTGTGGAGGAAGAAAATCAAAGATATTCTCGAATTTTCCTTACTCTATTATGTATAAAAGGGTTGGTACGAATCCTAGGAAGGGAACAAAGACCTTAGGGGAAAGTTTAGAGCCTTAGAGAAGCTAGAAAAATCATTAGAAGAAGATCGGGTTTCTGCTGCTGTTGCCGGAGAAGACGAAGAACACAGAACAGCGGAAAAAGAAAGTCGCAGAAAATGTGACCGTAGCTTTCAAATTCTATACCCTTTGTAACAATTTTTCCAATAGTTAGCTTCAGTTCGCAACAATTTCTTCTGTAACAATTATATTAGTTACAGAATCCGCTGCTTAGCATTTTTCACTCTTTTAATCAACTTTTGAACACCAAAGATGTATTTTGAGCAAGTGGTTAATATGAGGAGCTAAACCCCTTAGCCGAGGCGACGGAGGAAGCCATTGTTCCATGAAAAGTGGTATAGTTCTATTTTAATTATTTATTGCAATTATTTTACATGATTATTTGCATAGAACTTAAAAGAAAAATTGGTTTTTATTGAGTAGTTGTGAAGTGTTTTGATGGGACATGCTTGGTTTTAATACTTTTGATGTTTCATGCTTCGTGCTTACAATTATTACTTCAAAAATCTATTAAAGGCAAAATATTAGAATCACTTTAAAAGAAAAAATTGCATGAATATTGATTAGAATTTATCACTTAATTGGTCAATGGTGGAATCCAGAGTCTCGGTATTTTCTTATTATTGTTGAAACAACTTTATTTAATTTTCGAAAATCCTTCACAAGCCCGAGTTGAACGAACTCTACTTATCACTTTTTACAACAACTTAAAATTCACATCAGTCCATACCTCCATAGGTGACTTACACTTAATAACTGTTGATGGTGATCGATTCACTAAATAGCACGCCGTATTCACTGCTTCATCCCACCAAATCTTGTTTAAACTTGTGTTTGACAACATGCACCGTGCTCTCTCAAGTAACGTTCGATTCATTCTTTCCGCTACTCCATTTTGCTGTGGTGTACCCTTGACTGTGAAGTGCCTAACGATACCTTGTTCCTCACAAAACTCCTTTAGTGGGTCTTCGATGTATTCACCGCCATTATCAGAACGTATCT
Organism: Papaver atlanticum; assembly: GCA_023531105.1. Taxonomy (NCBI): domain Eukaryota; kingdom Viridiplantae; phylum Streptophyta; class Magnoliopsida; order Ranunculales; family Papaveraceae; genus Papaver; species Papaver atlanticum. The sequence goes on from JAJJMB010016246.1 coordinate 677,013, forward strand.
TCTTAACCACACGACCAATTTTTTATTTTACCATGGTCTTCCACTTCTTAAACACCTCGGTGACTTCATTCTTATGCAAACTCTCCTCGAAAAGTCATCGATAAAGGCCACAAACCACCTAGCACCTCCCTTAGAAACTGTACGAGAGGGACCCCAAACATCCGAATGGATGTAATCTAACATACCCTGCGTGTGGTGAACAGCGGTACCAAAACTGATCCTACATTACTTCCCAAAGATACAATGCTCACAGAAATCAAGCTTGCAAGTTTTCTCACCACCAAGCAAGCCTTTACCACTCAACACGGACATAACTTTCTCACTCATATGCCCAAGACACATATGCCATAAACGTGTTGACTCTACCTGTTTCTCATCAATTGATTGAGAAACCATAACTCCACCACAAACTATATCTTCTTATAAGAAATATAGATTACCATGTCTTTCACCGGTCATCTTCAAACTACCATTGTAGAATACCTTCAAGAATCCATATTCAGCAACATGCTTGTATCCAAGAGATTCAAGTACTCCTAATGAAATCAAACTCTTCCTCAAATTTGGAACATGTCTAACCTCTGAAAGTGTTGTGATAACACCATGCGAACGAACTTGTATTATACCAACTCCAACTATTTTACAGGCATTAGAATTGCCCATCATAATAGTACCACCATTCACCTCTCTGTAAGTAGTGAAACAATCCTTTGAAGGACACATATGATACAAAGCACCGGAATCAAGCATCCAACCATCATTAAGATAACTCTTTGATGAAACAGTTAACACTTCCTCATCAAAACCACAAATTGGGTCTTCTAAAGCTTCACTGCCTTCAGCAACCGAAGCAACAACATTCTTCGAATCTGATTTCTCACGTTTCTCATCTCTTGCCTTAAGCTTGAGACAATCATCCCTAATATGACCAGTTTTCCGACAATAATAACACTCAATATCGCTCTTTTTGGAACGATTCTTTGACTTCAACTTCTTATTACCATTCTTTCCTCTATCAACAAACAAGCCCTCGACTTGTACTTCATCGTTGAACTCTTGTTTCCTTAACGCCTTAGCTTGTAAAGAAGAAACCACATCATCGTAAACTAACTTATTATCTTCTTAGGTTTTCGTACTCAACAAATAGTCAACGAAAGCATCATACGACGGAGGTAAAGAACATAATAATATCATGGATTTATCTGTATCAGAGATAGTGACACTGATATTAGACAAATCAGAACAAATCTTATTAAACACATTAATATGATCAACCATAGACTTACCCGAAGACATCCGAAAGGCATAGAGTCTGCGCTTCAAGTTAAGTTCTGAAGTCAAATCCTTTTGCAAGTAAAGCTTCTCTAACTTATCCCACAACGCCTTTGCAGAGGTTTCACTCGAAAAGTTATGAGTGATCTCCCTTGACAAACATAAACGAATAGTTGAACATGCCTCCAAAACAAGGTCATCCCACTTCTCATCGCTCTAATCCTTTGGTAACGTTGCTTGCTTATCCTTGATAGCTTTGATATGTTTCATACTAACAAGAATATCTTTTACATCAGTTTTCCATGATGTAAAATTATTCTTCCCATTGAACTTGATAATATTAAATCCATGCACCTTCGAAAATCCACTTGATGTAGAACCAGACATCTTCACTTGTAACTATGATCCTCTCCACGCTCACCGCACCACTTGTTAGGATTAAAACCTCCACATGACACTAATAGTTCTTTGGATCAATGTAGAACTAAAGAAAACAGAAACTAGATGCACTAAACGAAACAACAAAGACACAAGATTTAACGTGGTTCGGAAATATGCCTACGTCCACAAACGGCTATGATCAACTCTTTATTATAGAACAAATTACAGATAATTAAACCACAACTATGAGCAGCAGGTTGCTGTTCACAAACACCAAACTAATTCTCTATGAACAAACGTTCTAAACCCTAAAATTCTCTAATTGTGAGAATTCTTCTCTAAACTGTGTTGTGTATTTTTCCTTAAGACTTGTACACCTATTTATATAGGTTACAAACTTGAGTTCCAAGTATAAGAGTTATACTAGGAAACCATAAAATTGAGTTCCGAGTATATGAGTTATACTAGGAAACCTCAAACATAGCTAAATCAGGAAACTCCCTAACTTAGGCAAACAAGGAAACCTCTAGAAGATTCTAGACTATTCTAGAATCTTCCTAAAACATCGACAACATAACACAAATTACCACCAAAAATAAGAACTAAAGTAGGTTTGCTTAGATTCAACGGATCTGTTGAAAGAACTAACACAATTGTTATTGCTTGAATTTGATCATAGATCTGAATCGATGGTGCCGGTATGCTATGAATCCTTCTCCCACTAACCATACATGCACTACGATTTCACAGATATACTAAGGAAAAAAAACAGCAAGAACAAATCCGAAAAAGGACTAATCCAAAAATAAAAATTAGAATAGAAACGAAGATCAGAGAATACAAGTAAAAAGAGAGCTTGGGGTGTTAATTAATATTATCAGATTGACTCCAAAGGAGCCAACCTGGGAAGAGGGGTTTTCAGGTAAAGAAGGTTTTCGTCGTTGGTTTTCTTTTAGAGAGAGGTTTTCGCCGCTTGATGGGAATCCATAAGACCGCTTGCCGGGTCCCCTCCCTGGCTTCACTTGGTGGCCAATAATTAGATCAAATTAACTAACTCTTTAGTCTCGCGTACTCCTCCAAGAAGATACATAATGCAACAAGGTGTATTTTCCAAAATTATCATTTTTACAATGAACTTTTGTGTGTTTCGTTGTAGATTAAGATCGCTAATTTGTATTGTTTCTTTGGTGAAAGCTTCTAGTTCACTCGATATTATAGTACAGGTGGTAGATTAAGCTAGTTGTACACGATCCCGATTGTGAGGGTTACCTGTGTCATTGCAGAAGGTCTCATGAACTTTACCCAAATAACTCTGACTGACTAAACCATCTTGGCGCCGTTCTCGTCCCTTTTCGGTAGTATATTACATAGTTTCTGCAAAGAGATAAATCTTCGCTTATAGTAAAGTTAGGATTAGGCATATTGATTGAGATTAGATATTGAGAGTAGAATATTTTTGTAGAAGGTTGGTGTAGAAGGTGTGATTTTGAAATGGGATGAGTGGGTATATATAAGGGATATGTTGAAATTCGTTGGGGTAAACTAGTTGTTGGTGATAAAGTGTTTATCACTCGATCAACTGAAAACCGCCTAAGTGACAATTGAATATTTTTATAGAAGGCTCTCCTTTTCTTCCTTTGAATATGTTAGGGAGTCTTTCGAATCCCCAATTTCATCTACATCTATATCTTCTGCCCTTAAAACCCAATCTCCTTCTTCTTTCCATTTAATTGAAATTGCATATCAACATCATTTTTATCCCCATTTACACAACCAAAATCAGCTTTTAAAATTTCGATTCCAGATTTCCAATCCTCATCATCCTCTGAAGGTCTATGTATCATTGCAACTGATACTGGTAGATTGTTAGAGATAACCCAATACGGATCAAACATCTCAGAACAACAAAAGCAGCTGAATCATATCTTCCAGTCCCCTTCTCTTTGGATTACCCCACAACGCAACAGGACGAAACACATGTATTTAACCCTCATTCTGATTCCTTTTCAATTGACGATATAATATGCATCTTACCTAATCCTGCTCCATTCAATTAATTAATACATGATATATTCAATAGTCTACTTAAAATTTATACCTTAATTTCAAATTAACATAACAACTTAATCCTAGATACTATTATTTCTTCTTTTGAACCAATCGCGCTTTTGAATTTGTGCTCTTTTTTTGATTAATCCCCTCTGAATTAGTATTTTAGTCTTTAAGCCTCTCACATGCATGAAAATCTTGGCCTGAAATGTCCAAGGATGTGGAAATCCCTTTACACAAAATCACCTAAAAAATTTAATACAACAAGAAAAACCGGATATTCTATTTTTGTCTGAAATGAAATCTCAGAGATCTTTAGTTAAATCACTGGTATCTTATTACCCAAATTACCAAATAGTAGACCCAATAGGACAAGCAGGAGGCTTAGTGATAACTTGGCTAGATGGGTTCTTTTTTGATGTAGTACAATGGAACCTGAATATGATTAATATCATAGTTAAAACTAACTTTGACTCCAAAAAGTGGGTCTTAACATGCTTCTATGGAAGTCCATATCCTGCAAATAGGAACATAGAATGCGACTTTCTTGAGGAAATTAGCGCTCAGGTTAATACTAGGGAAATGCCATGTCTAGTCATAGGGAACTTTAACATGATTTTCGACCAAGCAGAGAAAAAATGAGGATTACCTTTTAAGAAGGCTGATAGGTAAATACTACTTTGATATCTTTTAAAGAGCTGGTCTCTATGACCTAGGATACACAGGCTATGAATTTACATGAAACAATAATAGAAAAAGAACTAAAAACATACAAAAGAGACCGGATAGAGCTGTTCTGAATGTTGAATGGAATCTACAATACCCTAATGCATCACTAACTCATCTAGGAGCTATAGGATCTGATCACTGCCCCATCTTACCTTTTCTAAGAAAGGACCGGATTTTTAAATTTTATGATACATGACTCAAAGAAGATTCATGTATCCAAATAATCCAAAATTCATGGAAAGGTTTAGAGGGAGAAGATATATCTAACACATTAATATCTAACCTAAAAACTTTAGGTAACTTACTAGATTGGAAGAAAAATATTTTTGGTCATCCAAGTAGAAAAATAAACAAGCTCGTTAAGGAAATAGAGAAGTTAAAGACAATAGGGGAAATAGTAGACATTCAGAATCCCTTCTCTCCCAAAAACTAACACAACTTGAACTCCTTTACGACACTCAGTAAGAAATAGCTAAAAAGGAATCTAGGGATAATATCATAGAATTAGGTGAAAAAAATACTAAATTCTTTCATACAGTCACATTAAGAAGAATAAAGTGGAATAACATAGAATGCTTAACCAATAATCAGAACACAGTCACCTATAACAAAAATGAAATTGGAATAATACTTACAGATTATTTTATAAATCTTTTCACTGAAGAAGCCGTTGATCATTCGTTGCATGATAATATCTTAAATAACATTCCTTCTTGTATTTCTGATCTGGAGAATACGTCTTTTACTTCTATTCCAACTAAAGAATATTTTTTTCAAGTTTTAAAGAACATGAAACCCAATAAATATCCTGGGCCAGATGGCTTCCCAGTGAGCTTCTTCTTGAATAACTGGAATACAATAGGAAATCAAGTCATTCTCACAGTCCAAGATTTCTTTGAATCTGGAAAGATGAACCCTGATTTGAATAAAACCCATCTTTTTCAAATTCCAAAAGTCCAACACCCTAAAGACCCTAGAATAGGCCTCTGCAATACTATTTATAAGCTCATCACTAAGATATTAGCAAATAGACTGAAACCTCTTTTGAATAGAATTATATCTCCTTTCCAATCTGCTTTCCTCTGTTCTAGAAAGATTTCAGACAATGTCATAGTGGCACAGAAAATCATTCATTCTTTCAAAAAAAAAAAAAAAAAACTAGAACTGGAGGACTAAGAGTCAAGATAGATATGTCAAAATCCTTTGATATGGTGAACTTGTAATTTCTACTAAAAACCCTAAAAACTTTTGGTTTCAACCATAAAGTTTGTTCTCTAATAGAACAATGTATCTCCACTTCCTTTATAGCTGTCTTACTCAATGGATCCCCTGAGGAATTCTTTAAACCTACAAGAGGCATCCGACCGGGAGACCCTTTATCCCCATACATTTTTATTTTTATGCATGGAAGTTTTCTCTAGACTCCTTCTAACTCAGGAAGAAAAGAAACTGCTCCATGGGGTTAAAATTACCCCAAAAAATTCCCTTATCTCCCACCTACTTTTTGCAGATGATTGTCTACTTTTTATTAAAGCTGACTTGGTCGAATGTAAAAATCTCTTACACACTATTAACTTATTCAGTCAAGCCTCTGGCCAGCTGATCAATTTTGATAAATAAGGAGTCTTTTTTAGCAAGAAAGTACAACCCAAACACCAAAGAATGATGTCGAAACTTCTAAAAATAAAACATATTAACCTAAAAGATTCATATCTTGGGACTCCTCTTTTCATAGACAGATCAAAAATTAAATTTTTTGAGTTTATTGTTGAAAGATGGAACACAAATCTCAAGGATGGAAAAGTAAGGTCCTTCCTCAAACAAGTGAAATGGTTCTCAATAAGTCGGTACTAGCTAGTATGGCATGTTATCACATGTATTTCTTTATTTTACCTAAGAAAATAACAAAAAAGATAAATGCAATCCAAAGAGACTTCTGGTGGGGAATTGAGCCTAATATAAAAGGCTATTATCCTAAAGCCTGGCCAAGTATGTGCAAAACAATGAGTAAGGGAGGTCTAGGTTTTAGAGATGCACATAAATTCAATCTAGCCTTAATAGCAAAAGTAGCATGAAGACTAATAACGGAACCAAATTCTTTATGGGCAAAAACTCTAAAACTCAGGTACTTTAGAAATAAATCACCCCTAAGAGCTAAACCTCCATATGGATGTTCATAGACCTAGAGATGCATTTGGGAGGTTGGAAACGACCTCAGCATAAACATTTGGGAAGACCATTGGATATAGGGCCTAACTGAGAACTTACATTGCTATAAGTCAAATACAAACTCTAACCTATCTATTGTCGCAGACCTAATAGACAAATCAACTAAGAAATGGAATAAAACTATAATTTTTGCTAACTTCCCAAACTCAATTGCTAATAAAATTTGTACAATACACCTCTTCTTGGATAAGGATCATAATCTCAAACAAGACAACCTAAGATGGAAACTTACTGAATCCAATACTTTTTCAGTCAAGTTTATGTATGAAAAGCTAAATGAACATAATATAAATACTTCTAACCTAGGTCTAGATGATGCCTTCTGGAAATCTCTTTGGAAATTGGATGTCTCTCCTAGAATCAAACTCTTCTTATAGAAATGCCTTCATAATGTACTATCTACAAACACCAAACTAAAAGGAATTATAAAAGACATTAATCCACTTTGTACCCACTGTAATGAACAAGAGGAAACATTAGAACATCTTTTTTCTCCATTGTCGCTTTGCGAAGGAGTGTGGGAACTGGGTCCTAACACGGTTATCAGTAATTTTGATAGCACAACAAAAATAGTTGATATTTGTAAAGAGTGGTTCCAAAACCCAAACTCAGTGATGTCCCTAGAACTTGTAGCCACAAAAATGTGGTTCATTTGGAAAGCTAGGTGCAGTAAGGCCTTACAAGGCATTACTCAAACCCCTCAAAGCTTAGGAAAAGAAATCCAGAGACACACAGCTTTCTGGACTAGAAAGGATAAAAACAGAGATAAAAAGAATACTAGAAAGAAATAAGTAAGGGTTATACCCTGGACTCCACCTGATAAAAATAACAAAAAGATAAATATAGATGATGCTTGGGTATCAGAGAATAATCCTTCAGGTTATGTTGTAATTTTAAGAAACGATGCAGGTACTTTGAAGGGGGAAGAGCAGGACCAACGCAAAGTTCAGATCCACAAGAGGCAGATGCTCTTGGTCTCTTACAGGTAGCATCATGGGCAGAGGAAAAGCAGCTAACTGACTTCAGTATTAAAGGAGATTGTGAAGTATTAATCAAGTATCTTAACAGGCAGACATCAGACATAGCATGGACAATCAGGGTAATTTTAGATGAAGTGATCCGTAAAGTTTCTCTCTGTAGAAATTTCTTAGGTTTTTCTTTTGTTCCTAGAACAAGAAATGAAGTGGGAGATGCTCTTTCCAAAAAAGAGAAATATTTTCCTAATGATTTTGAATGGAATGCCATTCCCCATCTTGTATTAAAGGAAAACTTCTAGTATCCAAGACTTTACAAGATTAGCCTACACAAATATGGAATGGTAGCTAACTTTAAGGACACGAACTGGAATTTTGCTTTTGTGCAAGAGTTGAATCCAGCGGAGAGAATCGATTGCTTGGAGATCAAGTTTGATATGAGGAATGTTACGTTAGATCATAACCAGGCTGACTACGTTGAGGGAGAATGCTCAGCAAAAGTTATTTACAGGAATTTATGTCAGGAGGAAGAGGATTGGGAGTATAACAAAGTAGCTTCAAGTAATTTGGTTCCTCCTAAGGTGTTATTCTTGGTGTGGGCAGGTTTGCATCGTTCTATTCCAACAAGATGTATGCTGGAGCATAGAGGGATGATAATTGCTTCAAACTTGTGCTTATTTTGCAATTCCTCTGTGGAAACTCCGGATCATTTGTTCTTATTATGTAGCTGGGTTAATGAGGTATGGGTGTACTTTATAAGAACAGTCCAAGTTAGTTGTGTTCTGCCGAATGATGTAATATCTTTATTGAGGAGCTGGAAGATTCAAGATTATAAGGTCAAGAGAAGAACAATTTGGCATTTACTCCCCTTTGCGATAATGTGGGAAGTGTGGTTGGAAAGGAATAGTCGAGTCCATAAGGGAAGAAGCAAATCAAAAGAAGAAATTATCCATGCGGTGATTATGGATATCTGTCTTTGGAGCTCTGGGAAAGAAATCTTTAAAGGGTACTCTATGAACCAAGTACTCTATCACTGGGAGGATGTTGTAAATCTGTAAATAGCCTATTTTTTCTTTCTTTTGGAATCTTTTGATTCACCCCTGTATATACTTTTTTTCTTTCAATATAACCTTTTCTTCTCGAAAAAAAGAGAGGAAAACTTCTAGTAGATAAATCTAATATCCAAGTGTCAGCTACCCGGATATAAGATACCTCTACTTCAAATGTAACCGAAGCCCGGCTATCTTCTTAGTCTTTTTGAATGAATTTTCCATACAAAAAGAGAAAAAAAAAATAAAAAAAATTGATCAGCGATTAAGTTCTTTGAAAATTGATCACCGAGACAATATCGGACGTCATAACGTGAAAATGACTTAACGCCTTTGTTTATAGAAGCATAGCGACGAGCCTTTTTCCAATCCGTGCTCAAGATTCCCCCGTACAATGATTACCGGGGATCGACACATTGACTTTCCTCCCATACAATGTATACGATTGGCGCAAAAACGATCCCAATCAAATTTACGCCAAAACTACTCGCATTATGCAACTTCTTTTGGAGTTCAATTCTTTAGTTTGCAATCAACAGCCCCACGCGCCGCGTTAGTGGCTCCATAAAACTTTAGAGAATGTGAAAATTATGCATTACGGTCTTACTGGGTCCACCAGCCGTAGAAATGAATTGGTGGCCTACATTTGTGGAAACAATGCATAACATTAGGATGATATGGTGCCCACTGCCCCCAATATTATTGCATAAAGTCATTTCCTCAGTTCCATTTTACACGTTTCCTCTGCTGTATTTTGTAGCAAAAGGCTGGTTATCTGATCCGGCTCATCCTAGTATCCTACAATTTTCGAGTTGTATATGTCATTAATACAATCGGTTTCTTTATCTGATTTTACTTTGTCAAGGAATCCAAAATGTTTAGGGCAGTGGCAGGATCAATATTCAGCAGCTTCGATTTCTGGAGATTTAACTTTAAGTTACTTACAGCGCCATGCCGCCGTCTAATGAACAATTTGGAAGATTTCATTTCACATTCCCCTTTGATAGCTTTCTATTTAGCTGAGAAGTTGCAATTAGGCAGCTTTTGAAGCTAACACAAGGTTTTGAAATGAGTGTCCCTCAAACTCTTTTTCCGAATTAATTTGCAATTTGCAAGATTGCTAATAGGGTACCAAATTACTTGGGATGTATCACTTTACATATAAGACAAAACAACCATTTGTCTTTGGGTTGGTACACCCCCAAGCAAATTGACACCTCCCATTAGCAGCCTTGCTAATTTGGTGTTCAGACTCATACTCAAACAGAGTTGGGCTCCATATGAAAATGAGTCACATAAAATTTGTATCTCTTAAGAAAAATGCTTGACCTTGGTTGTCTCCGTTGACTTAGGCGATTAGGGCTTGACCTTTCCTTCTTCTTCAGAGTTTTGTCGAGTTGTTTCATTGCTGCGCCCAGCGGCCCCAGCCCTCTACCATCTTCTAATATGGTGTTAGAGGGGTCAGTTCAGGATTTGTTTCGAGTAATTCTACAAAGAAGAAGTTTATTGAGAAGTTTTCTTCTCTTCCGGGTGAAAAGAGGATTCAACCTGGTTTCCATTTAAGTCGATCTAGTTTTGGATCTGGTACAAATTCTTGGGCTGAGATGGCTTCCAAAGCTAAGAGTGGTCAATCGATGAATGATAAAGGAGGAAGAAATTGCTTATTATGCTCCACGGATTGTTAATAGTAAGAAAGCTTTTGTTGCTTGTCTTTCTGATTTTGAGGAGGATATTAAGAAATTTGAGAAACTGGTGGTGGGTGCTTTTGTTTGTCGTTGTTTAACTTTTCATTCTACGAAGAATTCTTTGTTGCGTATTTAGAGATTTAAAGGGAAAGTTCATATAACTTTAATTACATAGTGATTCTAATTTTGTGTTTGAGTTCAGTAATGATGGGATAGGCAGGCTGTTCTTGAGAATAGGCCTGTGTACATTGCAGGTAGACTGTTCATGATCAGGCCTTAGTCTCCTCTCCCAGTTTGGTTTACTCTTAAGAAAATACCCATGTTCATGTGGAATCAGAAGGGCATTAGAATTATTGCTAGTTGACTGATATGAAAAACTGATATGAAAACTTTTGAGAGGTCTAGAATAAATTTGCTAGAGTGTGTATGGACATAGATACTACTCGTAATTTCCTCAGTGATATTCCAGTTGTTAGATCAACTCCAATTGGAACAAAAAATAAGTGTATTTCCCATTATACACCTACAGTGGGGTTGGAAAATCGTTTTAGAACAAACCATTAAATCAAAAAGTTTTTTCATCGCGTCTGACGATCGGACCAAGTTGAGTCAAGTCTCGTTTCAAGTTGAGACGAGGCCCGACTCGACTTGAGCCGGTCGTCTCAATGTGACACAATAATTATTCTGTAATTAAAAAAAAAGTAAAAGTTAGTTAAATTAGTTTTATATATATTTACAAGATTTTTTTAATAAAAGGGTCCCATTTGATATTATAAATATATTTATTTTATACAGAATTGGGTCCCACTAGATTTAAAAAATATTTATTTATATAAAAGCGGGTCCCAGTAGGTTAATTTGCCCATTTATTTGCTGCTTACCACTGCCCAAAATTCAGCTTGTCCATCCACGTGGACAAGCAAATTATCAAATTTGGGTAGCCCCATTGGAGCTGCTCTTATTGATGGGAAAGAGGCTTTCAATGTTGTTGTTGAATGCTCTTGGAAACCACCTAAGTGTATGGGGTGCAAGACCTTTGGTCATTCAGATGCTAAGTGTTCCCTTGCTCATTACATTGACGATGATAGTAAAAGTACAGTCTGGTGCAAAACCACAATGGAGTGAATAGGTTGAGAAAACTAATAACAAGGATAACGTGGTTGTTATTGCTCCAGGTAATGATCAAATTATTGTTGAGGATGCTGTGGATGAGCACATTGAGGAGGAGAAGAATATCGCTGAGGTTGTTGTAGATAAATCTCCTTTGAAGGAGATGGTTCAAGAGACTAGAAAGAGACTTTTTGATGAGAGGGGGAATGTTTCTGGGGCTAGTAAGTTAAATCCAAGATTTGTTAGTATTTATGAGGCCCACCAAGAATGCCTTTGATGTTCTCATGGAGGTTACTAAAGTTATTAATGATGTGGTGAATGAGGGTGATAAGTATGGGGTCAGTACTTCCTCATCTGAGAATTTGAATCCAAATTTGGAGGATCAGGATCAACACTCTTTCTCAGAGGTTGGGGGGAGTAGTGTAAGAGTACATTTGACTAAGAAGAATCATGCTGCAGTTAAAAGTATTCACCAAAGGGGTACAAAATTGAAGAAATCTACTAGAGGTAGGAAGTCAAGCCTTCTAGTTATTCATAATGCTTAATTTAGATTGTTGGTACATAAGGGGCTGATTGACCCTCTTAAGGAAGTTGCAGTTAAGCCTTCATAGGGAGAGGTTAGCGGATGAGTTTGATGGTTTCCTTACGGATGTTAGTAGGGAGAAGGTGTATCGGAGTCTGTAATTTTGGTTCAACCTAGTCCTGTCTAGGTTGTTTTCTGTTTTGTTTCATTTCTTGTGTCTTTTGTTTATGTTGGAGGCCCTTAATCCCCGCTAAATGTGTCAAATTTAAAAAAAAAATAACAATAAAAAAAATATGAGTCACTTTAAACTCTTTGTGTGTGTAAATTTGAGATAGTGACACAGATGAGCAAGTTATAGCCTATTTGGAGGCAAAAAAACCCGGATGCTGTAATTTAGTTTAAGATGGGTCTAAATTGATGGGAAACGGCCCAACGATCAAGACATGCAACGTCGTATGGTCTTGAAAATTTAGCCAAATTCGATCATTTAGGGCATCAAATGGTCGTTTTAGGAAAGATTCTGTTTTCTAATTAACTTCTTCGTTAGGAGTCTGTTTGGGTCGCCGTTTGTAGCATGGAGTTTTATTTAGCGAGTACTTTCATTATTTTGGATAACCTAAAATTTGCCAAAAATAGCAAATTAGTGTTTGAGTCGGTTTTGAGTTGTTTTCATCTTTTCTTGTTGCACAAGTTATGGTTTTCTCCCAATTACGTTTAAGAGTCCGCAGAGTTATTATTCTAGACAGTTGATTGATTAATAAAATTTATTTTTATTAAACTTCTTCCGATTTAATTTTTATTTTTATTTATAGTCGGGAATGCCAAATCAAAATAATTATCCCAGTTCATAGTCGTTATTCTTAGGAATAATTCGAGATCTGAACAAACTATCCCTTTTCTTTCTTTTCAATAATATCTGCTGCACTAGATAGCCACCTTGAGACCACACTGATTCTCAGATTGAGTCAGGTTTGGAAATCTATTTTGGATTGAGTCCGGACAATCTCAGTATTTTAACCACAACAAACACCCCTGCACTTTGAGGAGTTTCAAAGCCATTGATGACCTACGATTACAACGTTTACCGTACACGATTGTGGATGTCTATGGATATTTTTTAGCTAAGTAGATGTCTATGGATAATAAACTGGTCATGAGGTGCAGCTAAAACAGCAAGTAAATTTGATGCATCAAAGAACGATGTTTTAGCAGTGTGAAAAATCCAAGGAGCCGCACGTCAAGCCTCCAAGGATTACGTACAAAAGCACCACTGGGACTACTGACTCACTTAGGTGGAAACTTTGGTTCCTCTTTTTCTTTTTATATAAAGTAATTACAGCATATCCAAGGCACGAGGGGTAGTAGTAGTATCCTTGAGATAGGCCGACCAAATAATTGATTTTTCACATGCTTGTCTTTCAGTTATGTAAAATTCTTATTGATTATAATCCTTATACATATTCTTCTTCTTCTGCATTTAGTAATAGTACTCATTGTTAGAGAGTACGGGCATGTTCAAGTATGTTTTGAGTAATTGTTGGAAATCACAATTATTAGTATATATTAAGCAGCATTTGTATGTACTGTGTTGTCCATTTCGTATGCACAATCACAATGCTTGTTTATCCATTTTCCTACCGACTTATCTTTATAACGGCTTTTCAAAGTATTTGGTCCGATACTATTGGATAAGCAGAACAGTGAGGCACATGTTCGAGAGCGACGGGTTCTACAAATCAGGCAAACAGAGTTTACAAAGATTCTTTTGATTTTGATTTACAGCGCTAGCGGTGTTACTTTCTACTTCTAGCATTCATGGGTCTCTTTGTTTTCTTTCTTTCTAGCCTGCACAAAGCCATTCTTTTGCTCGATAAATCAGACTGTAAATACCATCACAACAGGAACACGTAATAACTGCTATGTTAATTAATTAATCACCTACAATTTGGTTGTTACTAATCAAATACTAGCTAATCTTTTTGTTCATTTTTGAATCATGGGTGCAAAGAAATGCTAGAGTGGACATCCGACTGGTGGGTTTGGCATTTAGCACCACCAACTCGACCAAATATAAGGTCGGTGTTTTGGCATATATAACTTAATAAATCTGAAAACAAAAATGTGGGCTAACTAAGAGAAAATTAATCCTACCAAACCTATAAAAAATATAAGATCGGAAACTACAAAACAAAAACCTCCGAAGTGCTTACGACTGTTTCAGCAGTTTAATTTAGCACATTTAATCATTTATAATTTGAATGATTTTCAGGTGAAAAGTTCTCACAAATATATTTAAGATGAGTGAAGCTTGTAAGTTGAACCCCATGGAACCTACTCTATTCGTGGAGAACATAGACAAAGCAAAAGCAGTTGACTCGTACCCATCTCAGCAACTCCAGGAAAAGAATGCCTAGATTAATATTTGCTTTTATTATGCAGCATCTCCCTCCTAAGACTTCGCAGCATTCGGCACCTGCTTCTGCTTCCCATAAGGTTATCTCTTGAAACTCAATATGTTTGATGGTGGTCTCTTCCGACTACATCGACTTTGAAAAAGAGAGAATATCAAGTATAACACCAATTTTTTCGTTCTCCAACCTGTACGGACAAAACCTAATACAATTGAAAGTAGATCTAAATTAAAAATCCTTGAACAATATGCATATAGAGTTTTTCTATTTTTCTTCCACAGTCAAAATGTCTAGAGTGATAAAACCATGAACCTGATTGTGTAGAAGAGTTCTTGAACAATCTCATAAATCAATATCCAAGATCAATCTAACTGTATCCTAGTCAAGAGGATCCGAATTCTAACAAGTATGAAACTTGTGATCTATCTTTCAAGATACGAATTCAACAAGAACAAGTCTCGTTTTTTATCTCAATTAATAAGGACTTAACTACTTAGATTGATACATACTACTTGTGATATTTCTATTATAAAGATAAAATAATGTAATGCGGAAAAGGAAAAACACAAGACACCAGAAGTTTTGTTAACGAGAAAAGCTGCACTTGCAGAAAAATCACGGGACCTCGTCCAACTTTGAACACCAAACTGTATTAAGCCGCTACAGACAGTAGCCTACTATCAGAATTCAGACTGGACTGTAGTTGAAACCGAATTAACCCTCCAGGCAATTCAGCTGCAGTCGTGCTCCTTATGTCTCTTGAACCTCGCAAGGCTCTACGCAATTGATTCCCTTTGCTTGCGTCCTTTACAACCTAAGAGTTGCTTCAACCTATGTGAAGACTTTTGATACCAATCTGCCTCTAACAGATAAGCCTATTTGATTTCCCTTTAGCTCATTTAGATCAAGGCTTGTAAATCTGTTTGAAATATATAAAGCTAGCAAACCTCACGAATCCGGTTGACTTACACTCAATTAGCTGAGAAGCCAGGATTACTAACCACCTCTCAAGAACAATTTAAACCGTTCAATTAAGAAGAGCTATAAATATCTATCTTGAAGAATCACAAAGTATGAGACGGATAGAACTTTTCGATTTCTATCAATCGCGAACCTGATTGGAGATTAACGAAAACCTCAACAATCAATAAGAACAAGATCAGGATACACGAACTCTCGGGTAAAGATAGTCGGACCTGGCTGCATGAATCCCTAAGTGAAGTCTTCAAGTCGTAAACCTAATTATATTTCTCATGGGAATCCTAAGTTAATAGAGGACAACTCTAGTTTACAACTAGAACACAGAAGTGTCATGGATTGAGAATTCCAGTTGCAAGAGCATATCTATTTATAGATTTTCAAGGCTCCAGTTAGCTCTGAATTCAAGCTAAGATAACTTGAGATTCAAGCAAACACTTTTTCAGTTTAGATGAAATTAATATTAGGAATTCATGTAAGCATGTAAGAAGTTCTCCTTGAAATACATAGAATACTATACACTGTGGTCCATTATTCTGGAACCGTGTACAATGACAGTTCATAGAAAATATGCCTTATGAACTTATAAGCATAATCACGTTCATTAATACTCAAGACTTAAACCATGATTCACGAAAACATAGTGATTTAGTGAACACAATTGTCTTAGAAGTGTTTATGAGAGTTGTAGCAATTCCAAACGTATTTGTGAAATAGTTTGTGTACATCTGCTAGTTTGTACTGGATAGCTATGTGTAGAGATAGGCATACCTATAGACCAGTTTGTGAACTCGGGTTATTGGGGTACGCGTACTGGGTATGCATACCTCTGCTGTTCCGGAACTCAGATTCTAGGGTACGCGTACTGGGTATGCGTGCCTACCTTGTGTCCAGAATCTCAGTAGTTCCGAAAACTCTCTTTAAACAATTTGAAACATGCCAAATCCCATAGATAATGAACATCATTAATTGCTTGGCAAATTTCCAAAAATAGTTGATGAACAATAAATTGCTCTTAACTAAGATTATTAAGGATCTATGAACATTCGTTGCTTGAATCATATTTCGAGAGATTTATCAAGACAAGCTTGACCTGAAATTTCTTATTTACAATTTGAAATCTACTAAAATCATACGACATTGTCTCATAAAGATGGAATGGTAAATTCCATAAGTAAATAGGGTGGTTCAGTCTTCACATACCTCTTTGTTGATGAAGTTCTCCAAATGTCTTCGTTTGATCTTCAGTCTTAATGTTCCAGGGTTATTTAATGATGTATGATACTCAACTACCATACTCTAATCCTAGTCTGAGACTTGACTTTAGTAGACTAGAAATTAAGATATGATTTTGTGCATCTAATATTGACAACAAGCTTGAATAGCAAAACTTGAAAGTTTGACCAAGCAGTGCTCTAACATACTTGACAAGAGGCATGCCAGATATGGGTGCCATAATGGAATCACCAATACAAGTCCTAGTATTTGGAATGGTGAACTCTTTTAGGGAGCGGTGGGTTTCTTTCTAAATGCCATGAACCAAAGAATTTATGGTCTATATTTGGGTACCCTATTTTGGTCCACAATCAGTGTTTCCGTAGTGACATTGAGAGCAAGTACCTTAGTGACTACTAGGGGACAAAATTCTTCAAACCCCCACATATCTTTTAATTTTCCAACCATATATGTGTATCCGGATATTAGGCATTGACAACTTTACTCCAGACCAGACATTAAGTATCTTTTAGGAAAGTGTTATCCGAAAATTAATACAAACTTAGTAGAATACTACACGTCTCGGTGGGTTTTCCTCCTATGGTACTTTGCACTTTTGTTCATTTGAGGAGAAATGGGTGGAAAAACCATCCCATAGTGATTGCTCTAATAGAGCCTTTCCCAATAGGTGTCCCTTAAACCATTAAGTCTCATTGTGCTACAAATTTAAACAATATATACTTTGCGGTAAGATGCTCTTGGTCATAACTAACATGAATTGATGAGCAAATTGCATGCATTTCCAATTTTCTTGGATGTTTTATCGTCAGTTTTTCCATTTATTAGACTAAGAAAAGTGAATGCAGCTGAAATAAAAAAGATAAGACGACAACAACAAAAACAAAAAAAAAGTTACAGATGAGGCTGAACCACACGTTTCAACTACCAGTTAGCCAATTATCTTGTCATTTCCTTGGCTGAGAAGTTGAGATGACCTGATAGGATACAGTCGGAATTATGGATAATGCATCTACAACTCTATCTAGGTCTTTTTTGTATTTAATCTCAAAATCAAACCCAAGCAGTTTCATTAGCCACCTTTGTTGTAAAGTAGTTTTCATTTGTTGCTTCATGAAACATTTTATTCCTTGCTGATTTGTATGGATGATGAAGTGATTACGCAATGAGTAACTTTTCCATTTGGCGACTGTCATCATAATGGCTAGTAATTCCTTCTCATATGTATACAAACTCAGTGACCTAGGACCCAATGCCTTATTGAAATATGTTTTATTGGCCTACCTTCTTGCATGAATTTGAATTCGAAATCAACTTCCACTCCCCTTGCACATGCATCAGTCTCCATAATAAATGGATTAGAGAAGTCAGTGAGAGCTAGAACATGATTACTACTGATGACCTGCTTTGATTCAATAAATGCTTGATCATCTTCATCGTACCATACAAAAGCATTTTTATTTAAAAGTTCTATTAATAGTTTGTAAATGACCCCATACCTTTTTACGAACTTTCTATAATAACCCATCAAACCTAAAAATCCTCTCAGCTCCTTCAAGGTGGTTGGTGTAGGTCAAGATACCATGCTAGCTATCTTAGAAGGATCAAAGGCTACTCTTTGATGTGTAATTAAGTGTTCCAAGTGCTCCAACTCTTCTTATTGAAAACAATATCCGGACTTCTTAACAAAGATTTGATGTTGTCTTTTATAACACTTGTTCTAAAGTGTTACACATGCTCTAAGTGCATATGGCTATAAATCAAGATATCATCAAAGAACATTAACACAAATTTAATAATAAAAAACTTGAATACCTCATTCATAAGGGCTTGGAATGTAGCAGGAACATTAGTTAAGCCAAAGGGCATTACCTTAGTCTCATAATAACCCTCATGAGTTCTAAAAGTTGTCTTATGGATACCTGTCTCATACATTCTGATTTGGTGGTAGCCTGACTTGAGATCCAGATTAGTGAATACTTGAGCACCATGCAACTCATTTAGAAGATCATCAATCACATGAATAGGGAACTTGTCCTTAACAGTTATGTTATTTAACTGTCTATAATCCACACAAAATCTCCATAAGGTGTCCTTCATCTTGACTAGCAGAATGGGAGATGCAGTTGGGATGTGACTGGTTTGATGATTCATGAATGTAACATTTTCTTCACCAAGGCTTTCTTGGTTTTTGGATTACAGGTGTGATATTAGGGGTAGGAACGACGAATAGAAGAAATTATGATGATAGGTGCTGGCGCAGTGCGGATGCTGAATTTTTGATGATGCTAACTCTGTGAATAATATCTCAGCTTCATGGGAAACTCTAGTTCTGTGGAACATCCCTCATTCTTTGCTATGTGGAGGGAGATAGCGCAAGAAATGTTGAGAAGTGAATAACTCATAAGACACGGAGACCCGTGATAATCAGTGAAAGGACGAAAGCTTGATTGAGGTGAAGGCTTCATGGAGGTGAAGAATTTAAGGCTTCATGGATCTTCAAAAGGATGTAACGCTCCGAGAAATAAGTGAGGACCCAAGTGAAGGTTAGGAATTCATGGTAATCAATCCCTTGGATGACTTCATGTGTGACGACCTCGTGACAGGCTTCATGGCTAACCACCTTATAAAAAACGGTGAAGGCCTCATGGTTTGGAGTTTTCTTATAAATCTTCGAAAACTTATGACTCGGGCATGATGTTAACTTATTATATCCATGTTTATGGTAAAGACTGTGAATTCTTGACATCAACTTATAAGCCCATATTCCAGATATTGAGAAGGTAAGCCAGAATCTGAAATGGCCAAGCATGTTGAATGTTCATTGTATGATGGAGATGTTTTTGGCTGCCTCATTAATAGTGGTAGCTGAGATGAATATCACGACCACGGGTACCATATGCCAGAGCTTGCTTGAAGAATGATAGGACTTGATGATGTCACCTCAATAGTTCCAAATTCAGTGTATCGATCTTTAATAGTTGACTGATGGGGTTGAAGTTAGTAGAAGCAACAGAAGTGAAGTACCCACTCTGGACGTGATCAGGTAAAAAGATGAACCTTACAAGATGTATAGGGGTTCTGATGTAAAAAGGTTTTGTTGATGATCCTTCGCTTTCTTCTGCACTGACATCGGGTTTCACTGTCTTGGCTCTAAGAATCACGTTGGTTGAAATAGTTTTGAATTGAGCTTCTTAACAAGATCAAATCCCCAAGTGTAAAATATCCAAGAGGTGTTTATTCACTATACAAGTGGATACATGTCGAACAGGTCCATGACACCCATGGATGAATAATTTTGTATCTACCTTAGGAGTCTACTTCAAGAGCATCACGACTCTATGTTCATCAGAAGGTTGTGATGTGGTAGTCTAACGTTTATCCTCCTACGAGGGATAAAGTTATGTTATGGAAGATGTGAAGATGATCCCGATGAGATGTTACCTCGTTAGGATGGTGTGAGTAGACGATCTTGTTGTTAATACCGGTGTTGATCAGATCTTCTGGTTGAAGGCGGTGACTGCATTTAAACTTCTAAAACTGAAGGAGCCTTCAGTCCCCAAGTGTAGTTTACTTTGATTGTATCACCCTGAATCCATGCCTCTAGGATTTGATCTGGAAAGGAAAGTCAGGAAGGTTTAAGTCTCCTTTTGTTGTTGTTGTATTTGTCGCGTTAAGGATGGGGCAAGAACTTAAATAGATGTTGAAGCCTTTGTTGGCGGCTGGGATGTTGAGACGTAAATTGGATGCTTTCCGAACTCAGCATTGAGTGAATGAAGTCGTATCTTTCCCTGACTCTTAGACACACGAGCTTATTGTACTCTTCTGGATGTGATGATGGGATGCTTGGAACATCATATGGACGAAGTACTCTGGAGAACATAGAGAACGAAGAGGTAGAGGTAAGAGGGTTATGTTGCTAGCATGGATCCTAGGGTGTCTTCAAGGAAAATATTTCAGCAGTGTTTCTAGAGTTATCACATGAATCTTTGATTGTTTTCGGGGATGAGCTGCGATGAGCAGTCCCCAGTCGCACTTCTCTTTAGTTGCAGAAGTTGTATTCTTTGGGTAGGCTTGGGATGCGTCCCGACCTCGTATAGTGTTGCAGGCGTCTACCAAACAGATAGGTGATGATATCCTTACGCTACACCTTTGAAGATGGGATGACCTTGTCAAGGTTATGACTTTTTGGTTAACCGTCTCTTCTAAGCTGGAGAGGTTCTTGACAGTGAAGGGATTTCGTGTAGAGACTCAGTCCCCAAGTGTGGTTTACGTAGTTCTATCTTGTATGGTCGGTGGACGTCGACCATGATAAAGATATAAGTATCCTGCATCCGTACTTCCGGTGACTCTATTACTCCTTCCATGGGAAAGTCAAATATGGAAAAGTATGGTATGGATTACCCTTGTATATAGTCGTTGTTGCTATGGTGAAGCTCTGGCTGGTATCAATAAACGAGTAGCAACGGTTCTTGGAAGCAGTTGCGATCAGTGTTTGATGGAGCAGGTATGACCGTTTGGGTGAGCAAATATGTGGGGTTAGCACGGTTGTCTGTAGGAACAAAGAGACTGCATTGTCACGGGAGAAAAACAGGTTGGCTGGAACTGCATGGACGTATGTGGAAGCAAAAGGGATTGGATGAGCGTGTACGCGAGTAAAGGTGGCGACGACCACGAGCTTTGGTGGGATGGGACGAGAAGAGGCCACAACTACAAACCTTGGTGGGAACAGAAGTAGATACGACCACGAACCTTGGCAGAACGGGACAAGCAGTGGTGGCCAAAGTAGTCGAAATCGTTCCTCAGTCCTACTCGGTTGGGGAGCTTGGAGCGAGGAGCAATAAGTTCTGACTTGGAAATCGCCAAAACTCGGTCTAATACTCGGAATCTATTTATTAGAGACTTGTATATTGCTGCTCATAAGTCATGATTTGTACCTAATTAAAATTAAAATTGTAACATTATCATGTAATTAGGTGTGTAATATTGTTATATTGAACGTATTTATCATGTATTTAGAGGTTTTTTATTTTGATAACTCCCATTTGAGGGGCTACGAAAATTTTATTTTCTGGTTTTAGTGCATGCAAGGCCAACTCTGAAAAATCGTTAACACGTTTTGCTCAAAAATCGGTCAAAATCAACAAAATCGTCCACGTTGATCGCTAAAAATCAGCAATGGCTTGGAATCGGAAATCGCCTCGGTCATATAGCCTATAGCGATTACTCGGCGAGTAATCGGCCTTGGAGAAAGATTTTGACTACACTAGTGGTGTCCACAAGCACGAACCTTGGCAGGACGGGAGGAGCCACGAACCTTGGTAGGACGGGACGAGCAGTGGTTTCCATAGCCATAAACCTTGGAAGGATGGGAGGAGCGGTGGTGGCCACAACTAAGAACCTTGGTAGGACGGGATGAGCAGTGGTGGCCACATCCACGAACCTTGGTAGGACGGGACGAGGAGTGGTGGCCATAACCACGAACCTTGGCAGGACGGGAGGAGCGGTGGCCATGGCCACGGACCTTCGTCCGTGGGATTTGCACGGCCATAGTGGGCCCTTCTGATTTCTCCTTCTTCTCTCTTTTTTTATTCGGTGAAGCAAATCCTACTTGATTCTCTGTCTGTGGAAACTCGCTTATTATTGCTTGCTTGATCGTAAGTGCGACCTTGGTGTATTGACTTGATGAAAATTTCAGATTTGTGTCTTCTTGCCAAAACGGCCGCAAAATCTCATCCGAAGTGAATGAGGTGGTTGACCTCTGATTCTTTAGCTAAGAGGAAGGTATAACTTCTGGAATAAGAATTTATTGATTCGCAGTTAGTTTTATAGGTGAAAAGGACCTAACACAGGGAATTCAGAACTATCGAGGAAGAATTTATTTAGGTTTTTCAGCTGTCATGTAGTCGAGAGTTTCGGCCTCCATTTACAGCCTGTTTATCTGATAAATGTGCACTTTTAGTATGTTGTAGTAGACATACTTATAAATCATTTGGTATATACCTCACCTCCAGATTCTTCACCAATTAGCGCCAGTGTAAAAAACGTTTCTGACAGAGTTTTTGCATAACGACCCGTAACCTTTCTAAACTACATGTCATGTCCTAAAACACTTTTTAATGAATGTTTAGGTTGCTAATGGCATGTTTTATGAATTCCATGGTTTGTACTTGAATCTCCATGCTAGAACTATTTTTTGCTAATTTTGACGCTTTTATGATTTTTCAGCGGGGATACGACCCAGATGGAGAAAGACCTGAGGAGGGAGTCTTGGTGATTACCGTGGGTGACGCTTCTGTTGAGGTGTCTCTCCCTGTGAGTTATCATTTGATGTTTTAGCACCATAAGTAGACACGGAGGCGTTCCTAGATGACTTCGTCTGGAGTTAGCGTTGTTCTGGAAACATCTGCTCCGTGAGTGCCTTATAATATGCGAGGATCTCATTCTTGCTGGTATTTGTACCTTCTTGTGTTTCAGAAAGAGTTTATTGTCTTTTCATTAGTTTTGATAGGCTTGGTGATCTTTTGCTATGCATGGCGGCTCCAATAACACAACCTAAAAGAGGAGTTTTGTTGTTTTCGGCGAAAGCATTTCGAAGAATAGTCTATGTTGTTCCACCGTTGATGTTACCGAATTTGAGATTGGTTGTTGGACTTGAATTTAGGTTAATAACTGAACTATATCTAAGATCCATCCTTTTTTTTTTCAGATGGTTGAAGAATTTAATTTGTAGCTGAGAGGTCGATCTCCGGCTGTGGTCGCCAATTATTAATATCCAAAAATTACTCCTAGGTAAAATAATGTACTGTTGAAGTACTTTTTTTAGTTTCGAAAATCATAATCGTACAAAACGAGCCTAAACCAAGAAATTGGTCGTCCACGCTTTGCTTCGGTTACAAAGAGAGATGATGGGTTAATCTTAGGGGAGGGAAAGCAAAGAAAGTTTAGGAAATCAGTGGTGATTGAATTGTGGTGTGTGAGGTTTTCGAACTATGAAAGAATTAGCTTCAACTGTTTTCTGAATAGATAAAGTAGTCTATTTATAGTTATAAGGAACACTCACTGTTTCCTCGTAAGTAGTAGAGATCGTGGAGAGATGGAGAGATGTAAATAGTGGAGGTAATGGTAAAGTTACGCCCATTATTCTAGGGAAGTTTCTAGAAACCTGTAAGCCATCACTCCATTACTTTACCACTTTCTTTAACCGTTCTTAGCACTACTTGTAACTTCCTTATCATAGGGTGTTGCCACGATGCATGTTGTTGTAAACCACCAGATCAATACCCATAAATAATTCCCCCATGTAACATGTTTTTGATTTCTCGTAGGAATTAATAGAGTCATGGACTGTCTCTTGTCTTGTCCAGGTTGCCACGATGTAGTTGACTGAGTAATTATAGCCTAAGCTATCTAGATATTGTCAAAGTGACATAGCTCGAAGAGACAACTCAGCTCAAAGCTTATGTGTGACTAATAAGAAGTTTGTCGTAAGATGGCATTTGTAAACAGGCCCATAGCCACTTAATATGCTCATGGCCTATTTGTGGCATGTTAGTAGCATATTTGTGGCATATGGCGTATTTGTGGCATATGGCGTATTTTTGGCATGTTAGTAGCATATTCATGGCATATGGTGTATTTGTGGCATATGGTGTATTTGTGGCATGTTAGTGGCATATTTGATTATGCTATCCATAATAATACGCAAAGGTTTGTGGCATATGGTGTATTTGTGGCATGTTAGTGGCATATTTGATTATGCTAGCCATAATAATACGCAAAGGTGCCATAGCAATAGCCATGGCCTGTGAGGCACGACCAAGTTGGCCAAGGCGACTTTGGAAGTTGGCCAAGGTATCTTGGGAAGTTTGGTGGCGCGGGGTACCGAGTTGATAGATAGTCAAGTTGTGGCGTGGGGCATGGCCGGGTTAATAGCTAGCCAAGTCGTGGCGTGGGACACTGCCAAGTTGGCATAGCCATGGGATGCTGGCCATGTTGGTTCGTGGCCACGTCTACCCATGTTGGTATGACCATGCTACGTCGTCCATGTTGGCCTGAGACGTTGGCCATGT
The DNA here is from genome assembly GCA_023531105.1 of Papaver atlanticum. Taxonomy (NCBI): domain Eukaryota; kingdom Viridiplantae; phylum Streptophyta; class Magnoliopsida; order Ranunculales; family Papaveraceae; genus Papaver; species Papaver atlanticum. The sequence continues at coordinate 701,708 of JAJJMB010016246.1, forward strand.
TGATTTGGAAACTTATCTCGGCTATTTGGCCTGGCAGCTTGGCCATGGCCAAGTGTAGTTGGTGTTAGCACTTTGTTTGTATCATATAGAACATATTCGAGGAATTCAGTCGTGGAAGTTCCGCGACTCGAAGTGATGTTCAATGTAATTTCATACTAAATAGTATGCTTCTAATAGTACTTTTATTCAAGATGGCATAGTAGCTCATTCTGAATATTTATAATTTGTACCATCAGTATACACTGATTAATACATGGCAATTCGTATGGTCGTGCAAATAATGATAGTTCAGCCGAGTGAAGCTCTAAAATATTGCAGGAATATTCAAGGCCAGTGTGGCCATTAGCTGGATACGCGTTCTCAATTATCTTGCAAAATATAATGTAGAAGTACGAATCTATAATTCTGATGCCGGGTCAGAAATTTACACATATTTATAAACATATATGGAATACTGAGAGTTCAGCTGGGTGAAGCCCTAGCACATATATAATTATAGATATGTCTCTGATGCAGGTTCAGAGACGATTTTACAAGTTGTACCTCTGTCAAAAAACCACCATCAACAGGTACTACCTTGACTCGCAACATAGGACAGGATAGGTACTACCTTGACTCCCAACATGGGTAAGGATCGGTTCCACCATGATTCACAAACATAAGTAGGGAGCGGTCCTTCTTTAGATCTTCAATGAAAACCAGATCACCAATCCTATTGATTTCTTTCAACTATGAAACAGGTTTCTAAGTCTACTTCCTTAAACTCATGTAATCACACATAGTTTTATAGGCATGAAATCAATCATAAGTTCATTACACAATCTAGTAACAAGTTACAAAGATTAGGTCTATGTCGCAATTACGAAGTTCAAAAGATAAGCATGATACTTCGTAACTCAATATACCTAAGTTTTAAAACAACTTGTATATTCTGCCTTGACACTTTGATCATAATAATATGATCAAGTCTTTAATACTAGAGTTTCATGTATATAACTTCGCATTTTATGTTTCAATCTAAATGATTTGAAATTTACGATACAGAAACGGAAACATGTCAAGTCTTGTATTACTAACCTCAAGTAGAAGGATGATTTCTTCACTGATGTCGATACGTCTTCAGAATCTTCAGGTTTTCAGAGTAATACACGAAGTTGAATTTAGTAGTTTTAATCAAGCGGCTCTTGAGTTTTAATACTAAAATATGACAACCAACCTTAACATACCAACGCTTGGTGGGACAATGCTCTAACAACGTGAAGCTTTAGATGCCAACTCCTCTGTCAGCATGGTCAGTAGCAGCTTCATCTCTTTAGCGTAACTATCAAAACTTTTATTTAATTCCCTCCTTAAAGGTACTGTCATGGTGAGATCTAAATCTGCTCTGGTACCAATTGTTCCGATAAGAACGACAAATTTGCATAAGTAACCATACTTACAAACGAGCTAAATTTGCCTCTTAACAAAGATGACATCCTAAATGTTATCTTGTTATTTCATAACCACAAAACAACTAGATACAAGACCTTTTATACTGACTACCAGAATAAAACCTATCTCCAGATGATACAATTCTTCCCAGCCGTTCACAACTAACAGTTATATAAACCTCATTAACAAATAATGACTTCCACTAATTAATAATAATTAAATATTACTACCAACATTCGTTTGTTAAGCTAAGGGGCCGCCAGGGATATGCCATATTTTAGGCGAAAGTATGTATGAATTTGAATTTTATTCTAAAAGTGTGTATGAATTTTACCACTTTAGTCAAGTTAAGCTAAAATAAAATTTTACTTTTCCTTTTGGTTAGTTAGACCAAAAAATATCACAAAATAACGGCTGGATAGGTAAACTAGACTATAGTCTTTTGAAAAGATTAATTTTGATGGTAGTTTTCATGATATTACTAAAACTGCTGGGGGTGTTCTAATCATCCAATCTGATGCAGGGATTTGTTAGGGATCAAATGGTTTACAAGTACCTGTTGCAGATGAAGAGAAAACAGAGGCATTAAGTGCAGCAAAAGCAATTCTATGGGCTAAGGAAATGAATATAACAAATTTGTACTTGGATGGAGGTAATATGAATGTAGTGTCCGCTATCAATGGGAAAACAACAATAATTAGAAGGATAAAAAATCCCGTGACTCTGGACCGCATTAGTCTATTGCTAAATTTTGATAGATGGAAATGTAGTTTCGTGCCTAGAGAAGTCAATAGTCCTGCAGACTCACTGGCTAAAGAAGTTTATGGTTGTGAGTTTAATTTACTTAGGCAGAATGATTTTCGTTTATGGTTATTAACCTCAATTGTGAAAGAAAATGTCGCTTAATTTTATATCTAGTAAATCTCATTTTCTAGTAGAACAAAATCGACCTTAATTCTGCTAATTAATAATATAAGAGGGTGTTGTAGTATTACTAGAATATAGAAGAAGGGGCAAAGGAGAACTCTTATTCGTTAGAGACGAGTTACATATATCACATAGGTTTAAGCATCTATATATAGGTTATGAGGTAATCCCTGGTTACATCAATATGTGTCGCACATATATAGGCTCAAGGCTCCACAGAGACTGCATAAGGTAATTGAAACTAAGTATTAGTCCAACAGAATCCTAATTGTTTGAAACTATCTGTAGTTTAGGTGGAAACCCATTTTTAGGATTCAATATGAATCTTGCTTCAGAGGCATTGGTATCCTCCAGGAAATGATTATTACCTGTTGAGGTAATTCATATCTGATGACGCTTGAAACAAGAATCATGCTTATATGCTTATAAAGCAGTTTTGGACAAATATATGAACAACCGTTTAAGAGGTAAACTGTCGGATAAGTTGGTAACCGAAAATATTAATTGATGAACATTTACTTGGTGAAATCAAGTTGAAGCGCAAAATTTGAAATCGGCTTTCTCGAATGGTGTATCGGGAAGTCGTAACTTGCCAAGTGGGTCAAACCCTGACCCACTTGAAGAGAAACGTTTTCTGGTTTGTCACCAAAAAATATCTAGGTCCGATAACAAAAGCAATTGGTAGTTTAGAGCTAAGAACTATCCTTGTAGAAGTAGGTAACAGCGTTCCAAACAAGTAATTGTACTCTATAACAAGTCTTTTCCAAATACATTTCGAAAGACTCTTATTTGGAGAGGACTTTAGTCCTCTAAAATTCCCAATTAGACATATTTAGAAGAAAACCTATTGATCTTCGAAAAATTCCAAACCGTTCTATATGGAGTACATGACTTACTTAAGTGAACGTAGATGGTCTTCTGAATAAAAGCATCAGCAAAGTTAAGCATATTACTTTCGAAGGCAATAATATTAACAACTCTAAGAGAAACATCAGGAGATGACAAAGATTTGAGAGTAGCAAATCCGGAGACTAGAATCCATTTATCACACCCAAGGATATATGAATTGGCCATCACCCACATTCCAAACGATGAAAGATTTAATGAACTCCTTAATAGTGACCATAAATTTTCAAATTCGAAGAACAAGATACTGGACAAGCAGAATCAGGGAAATCACTCAACCAGCATTTGAAAAGTACTTGTTTTCTCATTCTGGAAATTAAAAAAGTATTTAAACCTTAAGAGTACTTTATAAAAATTAAGTCTCTTCACCAGCTTCTATCTAGACATTTCTAAATATCATTTATAAATTATTTATCACATCTTTCTTAACTTCTAGGCCTCCTTAGCACTTAGGTAAGCAGAAAATATTTCATCTGAAGAAGGATCTAATCTTCCACAGTTAAACAAATGCCTGATAATTTCTTTTCTTTTTTAAAAATGTTTTTTTTTTTTTGATAGCATGGTATAGTGGTCATGCCTGATAATTTCTTCTTTTAATTAAAAAAAAATGTAATTCTCTTTTTTTTTATAGCTTGGTATAGTGGTCATGCTTGATAATTTCTTCTTTTTTCTAAAAAAATGTAAATTTTTTTTTATTGATAACATGGTACAGTGGTCCTTAAGCTGCTCCAAAATCCACTCATTTAGGAATTTTTAAGCTATTACAAGGATTCGAAACCCGATTTCCGAAACAGGAGGGAGTTTGAGAACCATCGTACCACTCGATGGTTCTCAAAAAAAAATAAAAAAATATGTATATATAATTCCATTGTTAATGTCAGGTATTCACCCATTGTAGCTGCCCATTCATATGGAATGTTTTCTACATTTCTAAGGTTTTTAACAAATCTTCTATATTAAACAGAAACTTTGGATCCAAAATATTCCAAGTTCTTTTTTGTAAGAAAAAAAAAGAATCAATAAATGAGATAATGGCCCTAGCTGTCAAAGTGTCAACAAATGTACGCTTATGAATTTGGAAAAGAAGGCCCAGGTATTGTGAACAAAGGAAAAGTAATTAAAGAGAAGGAACTATATGTATTATATGAAACTTTGAATGAATGAATGATCTTTTTGAGGTTTCCCTTTCTTTTTCTGTCTAGATTTTTTTCCTGCTAATTTTAGCACCTTCTCTTTTACTTTTGAAAAGCTATTCAAAGAACTCTGGGACTCTGACCAAACTGTTTTTTTATTTTGATCGGTCACTCACTCTGACCAAACTGTTTGAGAGCAAGTATTTTAGACTGAGTTCTATGGACTCAAAACTCCTAATTTCTGTCCAAAGAAAATGTTATAAATTGCCAACCTCCAAAATCTCGTCCAAGATAGGCTGAAGCTGCCAGTTTAATAGGGGAACATGAGATACTGATTATCCGCTGGAACATAGTTGTAAAAACCTGTATTTAGAAACGTTAACTCTGATAAACTGTTGCTAGAAATGTTAAAGTGGTAATAAAAAACATTTTCCAATCAATCAATTATATCCGGTTGAAGTTGAAACGTCACTGATTCTTTTATCAAGGCACTGTGATGCATCGTGATTATTTCTGATAAAGCGTGCAATTGTGGTCCCTATGGCAGTACACTGTAGCTTTTATTTATTTATTTTGTTTTAGAAGTTAACTAGAACACCGTTGCCACGGTGGGGAGGGTCAACCGAACGAAAGTCAAATATGCTAGATTGATAAAATGAAAGTATCACTTTTCTTGAAACGGAATGAGTACATCGTTTTATTAGTTGCAACGGAAAATTAGTTAATGCATAAACCAAAATATGACTTACATAAAGTATTCATTTGTGGTGATTTGCATAAAATGATAAATACTTCCGAATTTTTCGTAAAAACTCTAAATTTGATATTATTGTTTGTACTCATTGCGTAGATTTTTTTATTACCTTTCCAACGAGATAAAATTTATAAAATTTCAATGCACGGATTTTTATATATGTTATGTTAAAGTTTGATTATCAATTATACCCCTAAAAGAATTGGATACACAAGGAGTTATAGTAATTGGACTAAAAGGAGGGGCATTTGGGGTTTTTCAATAGTAACCATTTCCAATCTTTTTATCAAATTGCACATTTATGTGAGGCTTCATTTTACAAAAAAAGTGGTCATAAAAGGAACTCCCTCCCTTCGGGGCCTCCGGTCAGTCGGCCTTATTAAAAATGATTACCATGATCTAACATACCAGACTCTGCGAGGACAAATATTTCAGAACCACTTCTTATTGAACGCGCGATTGGGGGATATTGAAATTAATTGGGGGATATTGGAAAAGGACAAAAACTGGATCCAAATATCAAATCAGGGTCACCCCTTATCTATGTATTTTGTATAATTCCTAATCTACCCCTCACTAATCAGGTTTAGTGGTTAATAATAATTAGTAAAAATCTTAAGTATTTGTGAAATGATTAGTGTGTATTTTTATTTGAATTTGGGTGAGTGAGGTGAGAGTAGGAGGAGGGAAAAAAGATTTGGGAGGGAACTTTTTTTGGTGAAAATGGAGGATCATTGTGAAGAGAGAATTGCTGCTGCTGAATCCTTAGCTCAACTACAACAAGGAGCATATCTTGAATCTTCAGCTAATGACAACAACTCACAATTTCAACTCTTTGTTGAGCCAACACCATTGAATGGTGATTTTTACGAGCAAGGAGAGTTTTTTGAAGAACCTACACAAGAAAGTAAACTTGCACAATATACAAGCATCCCCAACACACAAGTAAAGCTGCAAAGAGGTTGAAAATTTGATTTTTTTTCTTTGAACCCACCATTTTTTCAGTTGAAAAGCTCGGTGCCGGCATAGTAGTGGTATGAATACAATGCCGGAATCCTCTATACCGGCATAGTATTCATACTACGACCATGCCGGCAGCCCGATATCCCCCAATTTGAAATTCAATCCAGCATAGTATTCAACCAAAAAACTATGCCGGTACAAAAGTTACTTTTTACCTACCAAGGAATATTCTACGGAATATGCTACCGGCATGGTTAAATTCAAAAGTTACCATGCAAGTAATACATGAAAAACATACAGGAAGCAGTGCTTTCCAAAGCTAAATACCGGCATGGACAAATTAATTAACTACCACGCCGGAACTGTCTACCGGTGTGAAACCATAGATAAAAATCATGCCGGAACCTCCAACGGCATTGTTCGATTATAACTTTACCATGCCGGTACCTACAAAAAAAAAACATACAGGAAGGAGTGTTTTCCAAAGGTAAATACCGGCATGGTATATTAATTATGGGTTACGCCGGAAACAGGTACCGGCGTGGAACCATAGATAACGAACATGTCGGCACCTCTGTTTCCGGCGTTGATTTCAAATGAAATATGTATGCCGGAAAAGCTTTCAAATTTGGTCTTAAGTTTCGGTTCAGTTCGATTATGCCGGAACTTTGGCCGAGCATGCCGGAATTATCTTCTGGCATAGTGTTTTTATTTCTTTTGGAACTAAATTATTTTCTTTTCATTCGACCGCTTGGTCGGGATACGTCAGAATACTATAAAATGCCTCCGGTATGTTACCAGAGAATACTTTTCACCTAGTATCTTGAACTTTACTAATGGATTGCTTGTAATGAACCTTCTAATCTCCCATTGTTGTCCTTATGTAGGGAATAAAAGATCCAAAGAAAGCAATCGCTTGGGCTAAAGAGATGGCTCTTAAGAACATGTGTGTGTTGGTGAGGAATACCCAAGGTTCAAAGACTCGTTTTGAGATGGTTTGCGAGAGAAATGGGGTATACAAGGAGAAGAATATCCACAAGAGAAAGGGTTATGTTTATCCAAAGAAGACCAATAGGGTATACAAGACTCGTACGAGGAAGGATAATTGCCCCTTTAAGCTTGTATTCCATCTAAATGACAAGAACAAGGAATGGGATTGTGTGGTTTGGTTCGGCTGTCATAACCACCGGGATCCGAAAGATTTTGTTGGTCACTCCCTAATTGCGAAGCTAAAACCTCATGAATTGGAGGATGTAAAGAGAATGACCAAAGCACTTATCAAACCGAGACAAATTCTCAGAGGCTTCAAGGAAAAGGATAAGACCAACGTGTCTTCTCTAAGTACAATTTATAGCGGACAAGCAACTATTAGAAAGGTGGAATGGGAAGGGAGGACCATTATGCAAGAATTTGAGAAGATAGTTTAGGATCACAACTACACGCGTATCATTAAAAGAGGGCCGGACAACAAGCCCCTTCAAATATTTATTTCGCATCCTTTGCTTTCACAATTGGCTAATACATGTTGTGGTGTTCTTTTGATGGATTGCACCTACAAGACAAACAAATACAATATGCCGTTGTTCAACATCGTGGGGCTAACATCGGACAAGGTATCATTCACATTGGCTTGGTGTTTAATGGAAAACGAGAGGGACTATAATTATCATTGGTCATTACGACAATTGAAATTATTCTTCTTGGAAAATCAACTTCCGAGGGTCATCATAACTGATCAAGATGACGCATTAATGAAAGCAATATCCGACGTCTTCCCGGACGCATAAAATTTCCTATGTACATATCATATTCGTCAAAATATCATAAAAACTTGCCATGCCTTGTTTGAACCCACTAAGGCGGATATTAAGAAGAGAATGATTGTTCAACTAGAGGAAGATGTTCGCAAGAACAAACTATCACCCGAAGAAGAAGAAGATGAGAGAGGCAAGATAAAAGAGCTAGTGGACAAAGAACATGCGGAAAATCATAAAAAGTGGTTGGAATTTCTAAGAGATTGGGAGACAGTTTATTGGTCTCTTACCGAGGATATGTACGAAAAGAGGTTGTACAAGTTTATTGCCGATTGGAACGAGGTTTATCCGACTGCCGTCTGGTATTGTCGGACTCAATGGTTGGATAAGATCAAATTTGTGCGTGCATGGACAAACCGGTATAGACACTAGTAGAATGAAGCAACTAGTGTAACAGAGTCCGCTCATGGGAGATTTATAGATCTCATCCAGTCCGGCCAAGGAAACGTGGTTACGGTCACCGAGGCAATGGAGCAATACTTTAAGAGTGATATCAATAGGATCAAAAAGGCCTTTGAGAAAAGCTCAATGGAAAGGATGACTTCATATTTACAATATGGTAAGTTGCTCCAAGGAATAGAGTTCAACGTCTCTCATTGGGCAATAAAACATATGATGAGAGAAATGCAAAAGGAGATAAACTACGGTAAACCGGGTGATGTGTCTATTTGTCCCGACATATCTTCATTGGGGATTCCGTGTCGTCATATGCTTGTGAAGTATGAAGAAGTGATACCTATTGAGGTTATTGATCCATTTTGGAAGCAACTATCTTTCACCCCCCCCCCCCCCCCCC